>CM045456.1:4748840-4881112 GCA_024666655.1 Dascyllus trimaculatus
GAACACAGTGTCCTGTCAGGTGTCAGAACTCACCTGAGGAGCAGGAGATGAGGAAAACACTGAAGGCCAGTTTGGTGGCTGATCCCATGGTGGATCCACAGATTAAATCCTTTATTTCAGTTTTAATCCCACACTCGGACCGGGATCACCGTCCTTTTCAACCGGCTCTGACTCTAATGGACCCCGAGCAGCTGCACCATTCCCCGGTCCAACAGCTGATTCAGGTCCGGCCTGTCTAACGGGAAACACTGACACACGCTCCGTGAAACGAGGAGGATCCTGAGATAACCCGAGTGTGAGGACAGGCCTGGGCACCGAGGTGGAGCTCAAACATGGTCCGACTGTCAGGTCTCTTCATCGGGATCACAGACAGTCAACAGGCCGGTTCACTGACTACCTGCAGGAGCTGTCAGAGGCGGTTATTCAGTTTTGAGTCAAAATGGAGCAGAAAATCATGTATGAGGCAGCACAGAGGACGTTTCCATCGATCTGCAGTGATTTCGTGCGAATCGCAGCGGGATTAGGTCGAGCTGCTGCTAAATTCCTGCTCCTGTTTACATAAACCTCCCGTGTTCTCCAAATAACCGACACATCCAGAGATAAACGAACCTTCACGGAATATCTGGGTGCAGAACAAGCAGCAGCGGATGCGATGGTGTGATCCGGGATCAGAGTCCACGTTTGGAAAACCGCCGCTGACGATCCGCCGGAGCTGTAGCTCTCAATCCGCCGCTGACGACCACAGATCGGTCATCGAGCAGCTAGCTGGCCCGGCTAGCCGTTAGCTTAGCTCCGCAGCTAAAAGAACCCGTTTGATGGCAGCGGGTTTCCTGAACCACAGACCGCAACCACATCCGCGCAGCGTGTCTTCGATGTGGGGGTGGAACCGTGGGGTAAATTATCCCGGACTGAATTCAAATAAACATCCGCGGTTAGCGCCTTCCCACTCGGCGTCTCTCCGTCTTCACTTCCACTCTCTCTGGGCGACCAGAGGCAAGATGGCTGCTACGCTCAGAGCTTTTTTCACCTTCTTCCATCATCTGTCACAGCGCTGAGTGACAGCTCCTCCAGCCAATAGGAGGCGTGGAAGGAGACTGTGTTTCTACACCTATCCCGAGCGGCGTTCAGACGTATAAGGCGCGACAAGGACCGCCCCCTGTGACCTGAGGCTCCTCCCACACAGTGTACATAACAAACAGTATATAGTGAACATTTGTATATATTTATATACATTTCTATATATTTATACACATTTTTGAAGCCATGGACCTCACCGGTAACGATGGTCGAATATGTATTTCTTACACTTAAATGTTCCGGATCATCAAACTGATCATCAAACTAATATTTACAATTATTGAATACAGACATACGATACAATAAAGACAGAGAGTTCTGTAAAAAAGTAGTTGACGTCTTGAGCCAAATAATTGGTTGGGCCACCCTTGGCGGCAACAACTGCAGTTAAATATGTTTGTTACAGCTTGTGATCAGTCTTTTACATCATCATAGAGGAATTCTGACCCACTCTTCTCTGTAGAATAGTTTTAATTCAGCCAAAATAGATGATTTAAGAGCATGAACTGTCATTTGAAGGTCTTACCACAGCACCTCAGTTGGATTCAAGTCCAGACTTTGACTCGGCCACTCCAGAACCTTCATTCAGTTCTTCCTGAGCCCCTCAGAGGTGGACTTGCTTGTGGTCTTTGGGTCTTGGTCTTGCTGCATGAATCATTAGTGTTGATCTTCAGGTCATGAACTGATGGTGGAGATTCTCCAGGAGGATTTTCTGATAGAGAGCAGAATTCATGGCTCCAGGTCCTCCAACCATCACACTACCACCACCATGGTTCACTGTTGGTAGATGTTCTTCTGGTGGATGCAGTATCAGCTTTACACCAGATGTAACGGACCCATGTCTTCTAAAAGTTCCACCTTTGACTCATCAGTCCACAGGATGTTATCCAGAAGTCTTGGAGCTCATCCAGATGAACCTTTATGTTGTTTCTGGTCAGTAGTGGTTTGATCCTTCAACTCTCCATGGATCCATTTCCTCCCAGAGTCTTCCTCATTGTGGAATCATGTAGACGGACCTTAACTGAGGCCAGTGAGGTCTGCAGGTCTTTAGATGTTCCTCTGGGTTCTTCTGTGACTCCTGGATTAGATATGGATGCTCTTGGAGAAATGTTGGTGGTTGGTCCACTCCTGGGAAGGTCCACCACTGTTCCATGTTCCTCCATTAGTGGATAAAGTCTCTCACTGTGCTTCTCTGGAGTCCCAGAGCCTCAGCAATGGCTTTGTAACCCTCCAGACTGATGGACGTCAATGACTTGGTTCCTCATGTGTTCTTGGATCTCTTTAGAACGTGGCATCATGTGCTGCTTTTAGAGACCCTTTAGCTGCTTCACAACACCAGACAGGTTCTATTAGTGATGTTCAGATCCAACAAGCCTGGCAGTGATCATATGTTTGAACCCAACTGACAAATGAATGTGGTCATTTGGTAGATTGGTAGCTAAGGGGGCAATTACTTATTACTTACTTGCGCACTTCAATGCACACTTCCTTCAATAAATGAAGTCATTATTTAAAAACTGCATTTTGTTATTTTCTTGGGTTATCTTTGTCTCACATTAAAATTAGTTTGATGATCTGAAACATCTTCGAGTAACAATTATGCAAAAACGGAGTAAGGGGGCGAATACTTTCCACAGCACTGCACTTTTAAAATTGATACATGTTTAAATATATATACATCCACATACTTACATGTTCACATTCTGCTGCTCTGTTTCTAACATTTATACCTCTATACTGTGTATATTATCGATCAGCTTCATGTTATTTATTGATCAGTGTGTTGTTTATTAATCGGCTGCTGACACAGACCAGAACGTGGTTTGAGCAGCAGCTAGCTCCTGAGCTAACGTTTGACTTGAAGCCTGAAACTGTGTTCCATGTGCAGCAGGGATCACATATATGTTGTTGTTTTCCAGCACTGATATGAACATTAGTAATCAAGGAAGTCAGTAGCCAATATCTGGAACTCATGTCTGTGTCGACTCTCGGACAACGAGGTCATGGAAAGACGTTTTAACAGAGGAGTGAAGGAGAATCTGCAGAGTGACTCCACTGATAAGGTACTTATACTGCAGCCCTGAGGTCCCTTTTTGGGATTGATACACATCAGCAGCAGCAAAGATTCAGAAGAGACAGACAGGTCGCTGCTTCAGGCCAAGTGAACATGTTGCTGAATATGCTGCTCGACCAGGCTGATTATGGGTGGAGGACGAAGTGAGCAGAGCTACCTGACACGACGCCGATGATCTGATCACTGATGGCTGCCCCAGTTCCAGATCAATGGTGACCCATCATAGATAATCCCTGTATAATCCACTGTAATCTGGGGGAGGCTAATGCTGCGTTCACTGCCGCCCTGAGCGCTCCGTTTCTGTGCCGCCGCGGCTCAGCTCTGTGAGTAAATGAACTTAAAACATCTGCAGTAAAAGCACAGAAGGACTGTCAGTAAATACAATAAAAAGGATCAAAATGAATTGTAATATAGTAAATAAACTGCTTAACAAAAAAATCTAACTCAAAAACAAACCAAAAAATGTGATAATAACAAAATAAGAACACAAAGTTTTTAAAAATAGGATTAAAACTGTTTGAGGAAACTGTCGTCGCCATAGACATATAGACGTAGACGCCGCATTGACTGTGGAGGGACGTGCCTAAAGCTCCGCCATCTTGGTACAGGGCTAGCAGAGGGGGGAGTGAATGTAAGTCTATGGAGGTAAGAGGTACTCCACAATCTTAAAGTAGAATTATTCACTGAATTTTCGACCGATTTCTAAACGGTTTGGTTTGTTAAAAACGTCACACATTTAGCTTTGACACAGGATGCTTGGATGCTTTTGTTCTATTTATGTCTGCCTGTCCGTCCTCCATGTCTGACGTTTGTAACAAACAATATATGTTGACAACTGATGGATTTATGATCACTTTTATAGCGCAGACATGTCATTCCTCTATAGACGTAATGCACTGTAGGGGCGAGTGGCACTGTACCAAGATGGCCGCCGCGTAGGCACGTTGGCTCCAATCGGCAGCAGCAGTCAACAGCGTCTACGTATGTATGTCTATGGTCGTCGCCACCACAGCGTCTTCTTCTGTGGTGGTTTGACGCCACCTCCTGTCTGCCTGAGCAACCAGTGAACTGAGACTCACTCAGCTGTGGACGGAAACACTAAGTCAGGTTTTCTTAATCTCAAATCCAATCAAGAGTTGAGCCACATGTTAAAAGAAGCTACTGTGAAATGTTTTATGTACACATACAGAAATGAAATAAACACTTTTAATCCTGGATTTTAAACACACGACTTCCTACTGAAGAGGAAGAGGGGGAAATGAAAGCTGTGAGGTCAGGACCTGATTGGATTCTGACGGTTGTTTCTCTGCTGATGGTATCTTTAAACTGCAGCAGCTCCTCTTTGTTCTCTCCGTGCTCCCGAGCTGGAAATAACTCAGCTGCTCCTCAGCTCATTAACTTTTAATCAAACATCTAAATGTGACGGCGAGGTGGAGGTTATCCTGCCGCACCTGTCGCTGCACGTCTCCGCCCCGACCGCCAGCTGACCTTCAGCCTGGAGGTGGAGGGGCTCCGACTGCAGCAGAACACGACGGGTTCTAGATAAGACATCACTTCTGTTAGTCTACTGTTTCTAATAAAGTGACCACTGTGCAACTTTTCTACTTAACTCTGACACTTAATGCTTAATTTCTCCACAGCTTAGGGAATAAAGGGTTTAATTAGTTAAGGGAAAACTAAAAACGGACTAATTCTCAATGGAGTTCTGAACTGTCTTTTTCTTCTAAGTGGATTTTTGGCAGTTCAGGACCTTTAGTTTCTCTGCCGGAGGTCTGAGCATCACCTTTAAGCTAAATCAGTCAAATTAGCAGTTTCCAGTCAAGGTTGACAGTAATATAATATGTAGTATATACGCTCCAGTATTGCAGTATTGTATTTTAAATTTGTTAGAAAATTAAAAACAGCTAAATCAGTCATATTTGTTTAAAGTTAGTTGCAGTAGAATTATCTTTCTTATGCTGACTGGAGGGATTATTGTGTTTTATGTCGTTTCGGGATGACTTTTTCAGATTATTTTTCAGCCAATATTTATTCAAATTCAGCCAAACTGCCCCTTTAATGCAGCAGAACTGTCTGAGAGCAGCTTCTTTCTGCAGAGAATCACTGATGTACAGACAGCTATCATTGATCACTGTGATGCTGAGGGAAACCTAAAAACAGACAGATTCTCAATGGAGTTTTGAATTGTTTATTCTAGACTGGCTTTATGGACATGCATTCACCATCTATCCTGTCCATCTATATAACAAATAAGAGCTTACATATCATTTTAATCAAGTGTTTCTCAAACAAGTATTTTGGAACCAATGAATGCCTTCATTAGTAACTAAAAGTTTCATGGAGTTACAGCTGAATCCCTCATGATTTTTTCCTATGTTTGGTCACAATTGACAAACAAATTGAGAAATAACTGAAAATAAATCAGCAGAACTGTCTGAGAGCAGCTCCTGTTTGCGGAGAATCACTGATGTACAGAGAACGATCACCGATCACAGTGACGCACAAGGAAACTTAAATCAGACAGATTCTCAATGGAGTTCTGAACTGTCTTCTCAGCTTTCCAAGTGGACTCATGGACTGTGTTTATGGTCTATCCAGTACATCTATATAATAAATAAGAGCCTAAATATTAGTTAAAAAGTTAATTTGGTACAGAAGGAAACTTTCATAAAAAGTATTGCAGTACTTTTATTTAATTTTTAGGACTCTTTAAAATTTTAGAAATGAAAACAACATTTGAGGTTAATATTAGATCAGTCTTTCTTACAACAACTTTAAGAGACAATTGTTGTTTAATGTTTTGAAAATACAGTTTCTATGATGCTTTTATAGTTTATTGATTTTGTTTTTGAGGAAATGTCTTAAATTTCAGCCAAATTGTTCCCTTTAAAGCAACAGAAACGTATAAAGGAGCATCTCCTGTCTGCAGAAAATCACTGATGCATCACAGATGATCGTCGTACTTGAGGAAACTTAAATCAGACAGATTCTCAAAGGAGTTCTGAACAGACTTTCTCTCTGGTTTTGTCTGCAGTGAGTCATTTCACAGTCAGTGTGAGACTCAGCAGCGTGAATGTCCATCATGAAAACACTGAGCTCAGGGTTCCAGGTGGGAACGTGTGCCGCGGCAGGTGAGTTCTGCTGTCTGATAGCGTCACGCCCCTGCAGATCACTGTTTACGATGTGAACGACGAACGGCATGTTGGGAACATCAGATGGAATCTGTCAGCAGCTGACTCACCGATAAATCATCTACTACCTGTTTCTGTACATCTTAAGAATGCGGTCCGTCAGGTTCCTCCACTCTATCAGAAGGAAAAGGAATCCAGAACCACAAACTTGACTGACCTTGAGTGCATCTGTTTGCTACACCTGTTTACTGCAGAGAGGTCACCGAGAGAGCACCCAGAGAAGTGATGTACGAAGCCCCTTCACGTAAGAATGAGTAACAGAACAAAGGTTGGAGGCAGGGAACGAGGTTAGAGAAGGGTTCTAAAGCACAATAACGATCACTGATCAGCAGTTCCTCACAGCAGATTTAATCAATAAATAGTTCCATAAACGAGTATAAGTGGTACGTGAAACATTCTACCTGCCTGAATTACCAACAGTGGATCGACTGAACCTCCTCAGTAGTCACTAGAACCTCAAATGTGACCGCTAGAACCATCTAAAAGACTATAAGAACCTCCCCAGTGGCAAGAAAGTGAGCTACTAAAGCAGTGGTTCTCAACTGGTGGGTCGGGACCCAAAAGTGGGTCGCAAAGCCATTTTTACAGGGTCGCAGAGGCATGCCGAACAGGAGAACCTCCCAAAAGGACCATAAGGAGATTATAAAGAATAGCAAGAACCTACTAAAGCACTATGAGGACCTACTAAAGGACCAGGAGAGCCTTGTACCTCCCAAAGAACCTACGTCAGGACCAGGAGAACCTCTTAAGGAACAATGAGAAGCTACTGAGTCTGTTTACTGCAGATGCTGCTCCTCAAAAGAATAAAGGTTCTGTTTGGTAGCTGCTAGAACCGTTAAAAGATCAGTAGAACCTCCAGCCACCTGAAGTCAAGTCAACGACCTGAAATAAACAACGTTCTACTCCACAAAGACC
Organism: Dascyllus trimaculatus; assembly: GCA_024666655.1. Classification (NCBI taxonomy): domain Eukaryota; kingdom Metazoa; phylum Chordata; class Actinopteri; family Pomacentridae; genus Dascyllus; species Dascyllus trimaculatus. Next base: position 4,756,098 of record CM045456.1, read on the forward strand.
CACCAGAACATTCTTACAGCCTAGAACAACCAGAAAAGAACCGCTTTTAGCTTGTTGTCAGCTTCTTCTGCGGAATGTGGGACGTTTCACTGACTGTGAACCAGCAGCAGAACCCTCAGATGGTTTTTTATTATTCTCTGAGTGTTTCCATGTCCTAACTGGTCTGTATCCACCGTGGAACCGGCAGACCGTAGAGCTGCTGGGGTGTTTAATGTCATGTAGAACACGTTTGCTGCTCCGTGCAGGTCAGCAGCTGCGTGTGATGCAGCAGCAGGTAGATTAACTCTTTAACCCTGACAGTTGTTCTGTATCGGCCTCGCGTTCCTTCAGCCTGTAAAAATAACTTTGATCTGCTGACCGGAGATCAGCTGCTGCCCACAGAGAACACACCAATAGAACACACACACACGGAGAAAAGAAAACTCATAAAAGCACCACGAGACCCTCCAAAAACAAGACAACACCTCAAGAATCTGCCGGGACTCCTGAAGAACAAAGAGAATTTCCTACAGGACCACAAGAACCCTGTGAGGAACCACTAGCACCTCCTAAAAAACAACAAGAACCTTGTAAAGGACCAGGAAGACCTCCTAAAGAACAATGACAACATCCTAAAGGGCCACTAGAACCTCGTAAAGAACCACAAGAACGTACGAAACGACTGTGACAACCTCCTGAAGGACCACTAGAAACTTTTAAAGTACTACTGGAACCACATGTAGCCCCTGAAGCAACCATCACAGCCTACAGGAAGAACTGCAAGAACCTCCTCAATCTGTGGTTCTCAAGGACCCAAAACTGGGTCGCGAAGACATTTTTAGAGGGTCGCAGAAGCATGTACCGGTGTAAAGTCTTTTATTTTGAAGGACGTGTTTCTTATGACACAGTTTGCTTTCAGTAGCAGGATATTTAGTGGTGGTGACCCCAGTACTTGCCCATTATTAACCTCTAGATTTGGTTCTGCCTGCTTATTGGAGAAATTTATGCTAAAACGTCCCAAAAATATATGAAAATGTGCTCAGAATCTGTCAAAATGGGCCAAAATATGCCCCAAACTTTGCAAAAGTGTCCAAATATACCAAAATTAGCAAAAAAAATAAGCCAAAATTCTCGGAAGTTGTATCAAAATGCGTTGAGACTCCACCCAAATAAACCTTAATTTGTTAACAGGAACAACAAACTCCCAAAACTTAGGTCGTAACCAATATTAATAGAGACATAGTGGGTCCTGAGGCTGGACCAGTTGAGAACCACTGATCTAAATGACCATGAGAAGTCCTCAGAAGTCTACAACTAAAGGATCACAAGACCTAAAGAGCCTAAAGAATAATGAGGGCCTCCTAACGGATCAGGAGAACCTACTAGCGAGCACTGAATATTTCACTCCGCTCTCCTTCAGGTTCCACCCTTTAACTCTGATGGAAGCAAACTGTACTGTTGGTTTGTTCCATGAGGGCAGTTAAAGTTCTCAGTAGAACCAGGGGGAGCAGTGCGGCAGGAACTTGCATCAGTGATGTTCTACAGAGACCGCAGGGAGGTCAAAGATTTGGGTCCTGAGGTTCAGCTGGAGATAATCTGCTGGATTCTGTTCTGAGGAAACGTTCTTGTGGCTGCACGGTGACTCGGTGGTTAGCAGCGTCGCCTCACAGCTAGAAGATCCCCGGTTCACGTCCCGGTTAGGACCATAGACGTATATACATAGACGCTGCGTTGACTGCTGCTGCCGATTGGAGCCAACGTGCCTATGCGGCGGCCATCTTGGTACAGTACCACTCGCCCCTACAGTGCATTACGTCTATAGAGGAATGACATGTCTGCACTATAAAAGTGATCATAAATCCATCAGTTGTCAACATATATTGTTTGTTACAAACGTCAGACATGGAGGACGGACAGGCAGACATAAATAGAACAAAAGCATCCTGTGTCAAAGCTAAATGTGTGACGTTGTTAACAAACCAAACCGTTTGGAAACCGGTCGAAAATTCAGTGAATAATTCTACTTTAAGATTGTGGAGTACCTCTTACCTCCTTAGACTTACATTCACTCCCCCCTCTGCTAGCCCTGTACCAAGATGGCGGAGCTTTAGGCACGTCCCTCCACAGTCAATGTGGCGTCTATGTATATATATGGTTAGGACGCCTGGGATCTTTCTGTGTGGAGTTTGCATGTTCTCCCTGTGCAGTGTGGGTTTTCACCGGGTTCTCCAGCTTCCTCCCACAGTCGAAAAACATGCTGAGGTTAACTGATGATTCTAAATTGTCCGTAGGTGTGAATGAGAGTGTGCTTGGTTGTCTGTCTCTATATGTAGCCCTGTGATAGACTGGTGACCTGTCCAGGGTGTCCACTGCCTTCACTCTGAGTCGACTGGGATAGACTCCAGCTCCCCACACGACCCAACAGAGGATTAAGCGGTGTACAGATGATGGATGGATGGATGGAAACGTTCTTGTTGAATAAATAAAGCTGTAGTACTTACTGTACTCTAGAACATGTTTGTGATACTTCATTGTGTACTGAACAGAACATGACGCAGCAAACGTATCCTCAGTACAGTCAGCTGCAGTGTTCTGGAGGTTTTACATGCTCCTGAATGAACAGTAATCCGATATTATCAAATATAACCTGGAGTATTTGGGATAAATGATGATTAATGTGGCACTTCTGACAAATTTTGATTGTATTTTAAATTTTGAATGCAGACGTTACTTTAAACTGTGGTATTTCTACTTGACATATTGGAGTATTTTCTTTACTGGGGTTCAGATGAAGATGCAGCGATGTGATTGGTCCAGCAGAGGGCGCTGTGACATCACAGCTGCATGAAAACAGTCCAGTGAAAGAGACACGGAGGTGGAAACAGTTCAAACCATAAATCAATAATCAATAAAAGAGGCAGAAAACACACAGTCATGGTGTCTGTGATGACACAAAGCAGTTTTCAGATGCTGTTGCTCTTTTTTTACATCATTTATTTTTATTTACAAGAGTTTTATTAATATTTTTTGACGTTTTTATTATTTTAGTCGTCTACTTTTCATATTTGATTCTTTTTAGATGTGTTATCAATATTTTTGTGATATTTTTGAGACATTTCACTCATTTTCTTCCATTTTTGGGAAACTGTATTAATATGATTTTAATTTTTATAAGAGAAAATGTGTTGATATTGTTAGGATTTTACTGATGTTTCTCTATTTATTTATTTTTTACATTCTAATAATAAATATGAGATTTTTTTCAGGCATTTTTAATGTTCAGGAATTTACTTTTTTTTTAATAATATGAATTATTTTACTAACTATCTTGTATTTTTTGCTATTTTCAGGAATTTAATTAATATTATTTGATATTTTATTAATATTTTTAGAGATTTGTCTGACATTTAGTTCTTCTATTGTAAATTTTGAGGGCATTTTATTGGTGTTCTGGAACATTTTTGAAACATATCATTCACTTTCAGTAATTTTATCAATATTTTTGGAGATTTCTCTGTTTTCCTGTTGTCTAGGGCTCCATTAGAGTGTCCGAAAGAACCGTCTTTGCTTGTTGTTGAAGAAATGGTTTGTGGAGGAACCTTTTTTTTTTAGTTTTTGCAGCGCCACTCATGGTATCTTCGGGAGTTTTTGAGAAATTGATTCAAAGAAAATTGTTTTTAAAGAACGTCTTGCTAAAGGGTTCTTTGTGGAATTAAAAATGGCTCTTCTATGACATCACTACCAGAGACATTTTTGGTTTAATTTTTATATTATTCCCAGAAGACAGACTTGAGATCAGCTCTACTTCATGTCGTTCTGAAGAAATGATCCTGATCGGTTCATAGAGTGGAGCCTCTTCTGTTTAATGTAGAACATGTTCTATGGACATTTATGATGAGACGCTGTAAAAATAAAAGCCTTTATCTGCCCGGCGTTTCAAAATAAGAGCCTGGCTGTATGTGGGTGTTCTCAGGATGTTGCTGCTCAGCTGAGGGTTCCTGCTGATCCGAGGTCAGATGAATGAAAACAGCCTGAAGGTCGACGCTCTTTGTTTTAAGCCCGTCAGGCTGCCAGCAGCGTGACACAGTGCATTATGGGAACCAATGGGAGGCCGTTTCTCTGTCTGACATCATGTCGAGGCTTTTATCGTGTCGTTTATTCATGTTTGATTTATTGCAGAAGCCAGACTGGAAAAGAAACTCTCATTTTTCAAAAAATGATTCATCAGCAGCTTCACTGGACGTGTTCCTGAGCTGAATAATAAAACTCGAGCTTCCTGTCACGGGTTAGATTTTGGTTCATCTTCATCTTGTTTTATGAGGTCCCAAATGGGGAAAATCCATTTTAAAGGTGTTTCATGGTTGTTCTAAACTCGGAGGTTTAAACTAAAAGCTGTTAATATATGAAGACATTTGCTTTAGTCACACCCAAGCTGTTGTCTGTAAGAGTGAACACAAGAGTCTCCATGCACTCCCAGCATCCAAGGAACTGAACACCCAGTGGATTACTGTTATTATAGATGGTAATGTCCCCACAACAATAGGACAATCCTCAGCTAATGTGGCTAACGCTAACTTTAATGGTCTGTCCACGGTTCAGACCTCTGTGGAAATTTTAATTTAAACCATTAACAAGGACTGGGTGGGTCACTGTGCTTTCATGTTCAACCTAAACTCAGCTCCATCTGTTAGCTTCTCTCCTGCTCTCTGTGCTCACATAAACTGCATTTTAACACAGCTGATCCCCCAATAAAGCTGTTCTCATTTACAGATTCTTCTGTTTCTGTTGTCAGACAGCAGAGCGAGGATGAAAATCATTCAGACGACACGTTAACCAGCAGTAACTGCATTTCCAAAATACAGATTTTATAACGTCGTTTGACAAACTCACCAAACACAGAAGTTAAAAACAACAACCGTGCTGAGAATTCACACGTTTCCATATAAAATGATCCTCAGAGAGAAAGTTAGAAAGTCCTGCTCTCACACACTCATTCATCCTTCAATCCATAGACATATATACGTAGACGCCGCGCTGACTGCTGCTGCCGATTGGAGCCGACGTGCCTACGTGGCGGCCATCTTGGTACAGTGCCACTCGCCCCTACAGTGCATTACGTCTATAGAGGAATGACATGTCTGCACGAGGATGGACAGGCAGACATAAATAGAACAAAAGCATCCAAGCATCCTGTGTCAAAGCTAAATGTGTGACATTTTTAACAAACCAAACTGTTTGGAAATTGGTCGAAAATTCAGTGAATAATTCTACTTTAAGATTGTGGAGTACCTCTTACCTCCATAGACTTACATTCACTCCCCCTTTCACTAGCCCTGTACCAAGATGGCGGAGCTTTAGGCACGTCCCTCCACATTCAATGCGGCGTCTACATATATATGTCTATGCTTCAATCACAGACAGAGAGTTTTCTTCCTGAAGGGGGCGGGGCCAGCAGCACCTCAGCAGTAAGAACAGGACTAAAACCAGGAGATATACAATACATTTTTTTTCCCACTAAAGTTCTTTGGATTGATATTTATGATGCTTAAAGGAACCATTTTCCGATGGCTCGTTGAGGCACCTTTGAGGGTTTATTTTATGGTATTTTCAGCCTTTATTGGAGAGGACAGGACAGTGGGTAGAAACAGGAGAGAGAGTGGGGAAAGACATGTGGTAAATGGCCGAGGTCGGACTCAAACCCAGCAACCTATTGTTGCTGAAGTTCTCTGGAGCATCATTTATTGTTTGAAGGAACCATTTTCTGATGATTCTTTGAGGCACCTTTAAAGAATGTTTAAAGAAGTGGCTCCTTAAAGAACCTGTTTTGGCTAAAGTTCTTTCAAGTGTCATATTTGATGGTGCTTTGAAGCATCTTTAAGGTCCTTTGAAAGAACATTGCTGATAACCATCTTCCTGAAAACCCAGTGATGCTCCAGATAAAGGGTTCCTGACTAGAACAGGGACCCTGCATAGGGACTCTGACCTCGTGTTCACCTCAGTTTGATGGCGTCCGTGAAGAGTTAAGGATATTTCCTCGTGTTAATCGTCCCTGCTGGTGTTCGGTCCGTCCTGCCGTCGGGGAACTTCCTGAGCTTTCATCCAGCTAGAAGGTGCTGTTGCTAAGTGACTTCGGTCCGGCTCCGGAAGCGTCTCCTCCCCGCCGGCCGCCCGGCTCTGCAGCCAACATTAAAACCAAACGCACCCGAGGGCTCTTCAAACACGCCCATTCTTCACTTTGAGTGCGTTTCCTGCTTCGCCCGGGGGGCTCTTTAGCAGCTTTCAGCCGCAGACACTGTCCTCCTCGTGTAGACCTGCTCTGACAGAGCGGCAGCTTTGTCTGGACAGTCAGGAGGAAGAAAAGTGACCTGGTATCTGGCAGCAAGCAGATATCATGCGGGGTTTTTATGCTCAGAGGACGACTGGCTGCGAGTCAAAGAGTCCACACTGAGAGACACAAACAGGCTCTTTAAACGTCCATCTGCCTCCACCTCTTTGTTTCTGCATCAGCGGCTCTGACTCTGGCTTTGTGCTGCCGTCCACCGCTTCCTGTCTGTTGGTTTTAGATGTGTTTGCTTATAAAGACGGTGTCAGGACGGAGGGCCGGCCCGCAGAGGAGCTTTATTACTAAACTACCGGGACGCTGAGGCAACGTCAAACCCTCAGCTGACTCCGATTCCTCAGGAAGTTTCACGGTTTCTATCCTTCATCACAATTCTTTTAACGAATATCTTGAAACCACATCTGACCTCAAGTTATCTGATTCTTTATCTGTTTAGCATATTTAATGAAGACACTCAAAGTTTTACCTTCATACTATGAGTGTTTTCAGAGTTACAGGTCCTTTAAACACCTAGAGGAGGGTCCAGATTTCACGCTTTGGATGTTTTCTGAGCCTCATAACTTCCTCAGTACAGCAGATTGACACACAACATTTTTAAGGCTGAAAAACACATTTGAGTTCTGATAAAAACTGGAACCAATACAGTTTTATGTCCACCGCTGCCACACTTTACCAACAGATCTGTGATTTCTGCTGGGATTCAGGGCAGAAGGTGGCACAGAAACAGTGTTGTGTGTTCGATGATGAACTTGTCTCGTCTCCAAGGTCGAGCTTTTGTCTCAGACGTCTCGATATCGCCGCCGAGCGTCCGCAGACGGAGACCTTATCGATGACCTCCTGACCTCCAGATGAGACGTCTTTGTCAATCTGAGTCTCATTACCTCCGTCCATCTCAGCTCATTACGCCGTCGCCGTGGCGTCATCCAATCAGAGCTCGATCTGCGGCGCCGGACGCTCTCAGCGCCGATAATGAGGAAATTTAAAGATTACAGAGGAGGAGGCCGTTCGCTTCATCACACAGAATAAATGAAACAGTTTGACTTCAGTCAGCAGCTGTTTTACTCCAAACACCGTCAGAGTTTCAGCTTCACCTCAGTCTGAAGTCGCACTAAACACAGATTTGAACAGGTTCTGGTGAGTTTTTCGGCATCAGTTTATGGTGAAAATGTCTTTATTTAAGTATGGACACAAAATTCAGGCACCAGTGGACCAGAACACAGTAGAATACCATCAGCGTTGAGATTCTGATGTCTTTCTATACATAAAAAACCCTTAAAATTCTACATATTGGAGAATCTGTACAACACCATCACTACTTCTGTATACTCCTTGTGTAGTTTTGGTTTTGCACCCTCTTTTAGCTGCTGTAACACTATGGATATCCCCACTGAGCAGAACAACGGCTGGAAATGTCTCTGACGAGGCTCCACATTGGGACAAAGAACCACAAAGACTTTTTAAGTAACATTTAAAGAAATGGTTCCATGTAGGAACCTATTTTACCTTCAGTTCTTCAAAGTGCCATTTATGGTGCCTAAAGGAACCATGGTTCTTTAAGGCATCTTTGGGGGTTCTATTAACAAATTTTGGGAAAAACAAAGGGTATCTAGTCTTCAAAGGTTCTTTGGAGAGTCTTTAATGGTGACCAAAGGAACGTTTTTGGCAGTTTTTGAAGCACCTTTTGAGGTTCTCCAAAGAAACGGTTCCTTAAAGAGCCTATTTTCACTTAAATTAATCTTAGTGCCCTTTATGGTGCCTAAAGATGATTTTATTAATCATCTTAAAGGTTCTTTTAAGTGTTCCTTTAAAGAACCTAGTTTTACAAAAGTTCTTTGGAAAGTCTTTTATTATGACAGTGTTTGAAGCTGGTTACATCAGAAGAGAATCACCGAGCAACATGTGAACACAAACCTGCTTTTATTTTCACTAAAACTGAAATTATATGACTTTACCATCTTTTATTGAGGTCAACCCTATATTCCCACATCCCTATATTCCCACATCCGTATGTTCCCACATCCCGATGTTCCCACATCCCTATGTCCCCACAACCCTATGTGCCCACATCTCTATGTTCCCACAGCCCTATGTTCCCACATTCCTATGTTCCCACATCCCTATGTTTCCACAGTCCTATGTTCCCACAGCTCTATGTCCCCACAGTCCTATGTTCCCACATCCCTATGTTCCCACAGTCCTATGTTTCCACAGTCCTATGTTTCCACAGTCCTATGTTCCCACATCCCTATGTGCCCACATCTCTATGTTCCCACAGCCCTATGTTCCCACATTCCTATGTTCCCACATCCATATGTCCCCACATCCCTATGTTTCCACAGTCCTATGTTCCCACAGCTCTATGTTCCCACAGTCCTATGTTCCCACATCCCTATGTTCCCACAGTCCTATGTTTCCACAGTCCTATGTTTCCACAGTCCTATGTTCCCACATCCCTATGTTCCCACAGCTCTATGTTCCCACATCCCTATGTTTCCACAGTCCTATGCTCCCATGTCCCTATGTCCCCACATCCATATATTCCCACAGCCCCATGTTCCCACGTCCCTATGTTCCCACGTCCCTATGTTCCCACAACCCTATATTCCCACGCCTTATATTCCTAAGACCCTGTTTACACAAAGGGAAAACACAGATATTTCCATGTGGTTTGGCCTCTCATTTCCACGAAAACCCCGTTTTTATCTTAAGAAAAACGATTATTTCTAAAAACTCTGGCCTAAGTGGAGATTTTGGAAAACTCCAGTTTAGCGATTGCATGTAAATAGGGAAACCGGCATTTTTGCAGTGTGACACGTTGGTGTCTTGTTTGTTTGGAATTTCTAATTGGCCACCGGTTTGCTCCAAGTGTTCGTGACACCATTTCCCGCCTGTTTTTATCATTGGTGTGAAGTGAATTATTTTCACAAATGAAGGAGGGGGAAATCACCGTTTTTCAGAACACCCTGCTATGTATAAATGTGGTCTAAGATTTTTCTCAAAATCAAACCCTAAGTTCCCATATTTCTAGGACTTAGGACACAAATTAGGTCTTGTGTTCCTACATTTCCCTTTCCCCATGTTGGAGTAGTGGTATTGAGCTCTAGAGAGTTTGGAAGCTAGCACTCTCCATCAAATCGCGGGATTGAGTGGCGAACCCCTAACTACCAGGGGTAGAAAAGTGGGAACTGTGGGAACATAGGGCCTAATTTTGAAAAATATCTTAGAAATGTGGGAATATAGGGCTGTGGGAACATAGGGTGGCAGTGGGAACATCGAAATGTAGGAACATAGGGTGGCAGTGGGAACATAGGGCTGTGGGAATATAGGGCTGTGGGAACATCGGGCTGTGGGAACAAAGGGCTGTGGGAACATAGGGCTGTGGGAACATAGGGCTGTGGGAACATAGGGCTGTGGGAATATAGGGTGGCAGTGGGAACACTGGACTGTGGGAACATAGGGCTGTGGGAACATCGGGCTGTGTGAACATAGGGCTGTGGGAACATCGGGCTGTGGGAACATAGGGCTGTGGGAACATAGGGTGGCAGTGGGAACACTGGACTGTGGGAACATCGGGTTTTGGAAACATAGCACTGTGGGAACATAGGGCTGTGGGAACATCGGGCTGTGGGAACATAGGGCTGTGGGAACATCGGGCTGTGGGAACATAGGGCTGTGGGAATATAGGGTGGCAGTGGGAACACTGGACTGTGGGAACATAGCACTGTGGGAACATAGGGTGGCAGCGGAAACATAGGGATGTGGGAACATAGGGCTGTGGGAATATAGGGTGGCAGTGGGAACACTGGACTGTGGGAACATAGGGCTGTGGGAACATCGGGCTTTGGGAACATAGGGTGGCAGCGGAAACATAGGGATGTGGGAACATAGGGTGGCTGTGGGAACATAGGGTGGCTGTGGGAACATCACACTCCCCTTTCTTTGATGTGTTTTATTTCTTCATGCTCTTTTTATATCAGCAGTTTTCTGTCTTTGAGTTCTTGCGGCACATCTTTAATATTTTAGCTTTAATCTTACGGCAGGTGATTCAGAGCAAGTTTATTTTTGATGCCAGTTCTGTCTTTTTTGTAAAATTTGCAGCTTTTTTCTCCTGAATTTGTCGTGTTTCTCTGGAAGGTCTGGTTTTTTGGCTGCTCTTGATGTAAAACCAGGTCGACTCTCCTGGTCTTGGTGTTCCCACTTCATCAGGGTGGGGCTCTGGCTGTGGTTCAGACTGATGTTCAGGACTCATTTTTAGATTTTAACCACATTCGTGAACAGGATCCCATGAATCAGGCCCCAGAGCATGCTGGGTAAAGCTGGTGGGAGAACCAGCTGCAGCGCTGAAGGTTCTCCTGGTTCTGCTGTGGTTCTAGAAGAAGTACTAAAGCGTCTGATGTCCTTCTTCTTCTTCTTCTCTCATTAAACAGATGCAGGATTCTGAGTGAATTTACTTTTTATTTCGGTGTAATCATATAATGTATTGGTACATGAAGGCGGCTCAGGTCCTGCGGTTCTGCTCGGGGAAATCAAAGCAGAGCAGATGCTGTGTGAACCTCCCCCCGGGACGCCATGATTAGAAGAGGATCCGTACATTTGCTGCCATGAAAGCAGCATTAACGCTCTCCTCCTCACAGATCATTAACTTCAGAGGTGAAGCGTCTCCGTGGGACTCCGAGAGCAGCAACAGAACTCCACTTTCAACTCCACTTTCACTCTAATTATTTACAAATGTGCAGCAGATTCCAGGTTCCTGCAGCACCGGCCGGTTCTCCACCTGCATCCTGATGTTTGTTCGACGTCCTCCGGTCCAAAGACGGAACGTGTTTCACATTATTGATTGTTGGACTTCAGATCTGATGATGTTGATTCTATTTCTATCATTTGATTAAAGGAAAAGAACCAAACACCGGCAGCACCTTCATGATCTCACTCTGAACGCCAAACTCTGCTGCAACGAGACAGTCGGATTCTCTGGTTCTACAGACCCGTTTAAAGGTTCTTCAAGTATACTGGAGTTCTAGCGACATGAAGTTGGATTGTTGTCATACTGGATGAATTATTTGGTCAATAAACATCAGAAAACAACGAGAAACATCCATCACAGCTTCACAGATCCCAAACTGACATCTTAGAACATGTTCTGTCTGACCAACAGTCCAGAACCCAAAACAGTAAATGGGTTCTAATGGAAAGAAGATACTTAATGTTTTTGTTGGTTCTTTTAGGCGCTTTTGGAGTTTCTTTAAAGGACGTTTAAAAAAACGGAACCAGTTTATCGGGAGCTCCTTTTATGGTGCCTAAAGGAAGTATTTGTTGTTGGTTCATTTGAGGCACCATTTCGGGTTTTTTGAGGAACATTTAAAGAAATGGTTCCCAAAAGAGCCTATTTTTAATTAAATTCTTTGAAGGAACCGAGGTTCTTTGAGGCATCTTTGGGGGTTCTACTGAAACCTTTGAGGAAATGGTTTCTTTCCACACCTAGTTTTATACAAGTTCTTTGAAGAGTCTTTTTATGACGAGTAAAGGAACTTTTTTTGGCAGTTTTCGAAACATCTTTGGGGGTTTGTTAAAGAAACTTGAAAGAAATGGTCCCTTAAAGCTGTGGTTCTCAACTGGTGGGTCGGGACCCAAAAGTGGGTCGCGAAGCCATTTTTAGTGGGTCGCAGAAGCATGCCCCCCCTCAAAAAAGTACCGGGATAAAGTCTTTTATTTTGAAGGACGTGTTTCTTATGACACAGTTTGCTTTCAGTAGCAGGATATTTAGTGGTGGTGACACCAGTGGTCGCCCAATATTAACGTCTAGATTTGTCTCTGCCAGCTTAGTGGAGAAATTTATGCTAAAATGTGCCAAAAATGAACCAAAATGTGCTCAGAATCTGTCAAAATGGGCCAAAATATGCTTAAAACTTTGCAAAAGTGTCCAAATAAACCAAAATTAGCAAAAAATAAGCCCAAATTTTCTGAAGTTGTATCGAAATGCGTTGAGACTCCACCCAAATAAACCTTAATTTGTAAACAGGAACAGCAAACTCCAAAAATTTGGGTCATGACTGTTATTAATAGAGACATAGTGGGTCCTGAGGCTGGACCAGTTGAGAACCACTGCCTTAAAGGACCTATTTTTGTTAGAATTCTTTGGAATGCAAAGCCTCAAAAACTAAGCCACCACTGCCTTTGGGTATTCTCATAATTACTGACGAAATGGTTCCCTAAAGAACTCCTTGCTTGAAGGTTTTTTGTGGAACTAAACTGGTTTGTCTGTGGCATCGGTGTTCCATTGAGCTGGTTCCAGGTCTAGTTCGGAGCCAGAGTCTGACTTAGCTCCAGTTCTTTGTGTTTTCACCACCTAAGCACCGACTCCAGGGGCTAAACACTGGAGCTCATCAAGCACCAACTCTTTGCTGGTCCAGAGCTAAGCACCGAGTACGTCAGGGGCTGGGGGAGGGATTATGATGACCAACCATCAACGGTGGAAAGGGACACACAAGCGCTAATTAGTGTCCTTGTTCTCCAGGACGTCCCTGGTCCCATCACACATGTATTGGAATGACTCCTGGAAGTTTACCACAAACTGTTGACCTGAAATCCGCTACAGTTGTGTCCCACCAGTAGCGTGATCACGGATGTGTCCAGGCAACAGGAGGACCTCCGCCTCACAATCAGCCTTAAGACCATCTATAGAGATAAACATAGATATTATCATCAACTTACTGCTTTTGTTTAACTGCTATGTAATGGATGCTAGCGTAGTGGTTTTATGGTGACCCAATGGCTCCAACTGGACTCCAAACAGGTTCTTAGGAGGAACCAGATTAGAACCAACTAAGCACCAGAACTAGCACCTGGTTCTTCTTGGTGGAAAAGGGGTGATAGTGGCCTCACTGTGAAGAACCATTTTTGGTTCAATTAGCATCTTCATTTTTCTGAGTGTAATACTCTGGCTGGTTCTTTGTGATTCTTTCTGATGTTTCCGTGTGGCAGATTTAGAGTCAATTAAAGAACATATGAAGAAGAGGTTCCTTAACAGTGGAATCTTTTTTGTGGTTGTGGTTTCTCCCACAGCACCTGAAGGCAACGTTATCTTTCTGTTGGATAAGTTTGGAGGACATGAAGTTCTCGAGTCTCTCTGAGATCAGTACCTTATTGATCAGAGTCAAAGTTCCTGATGACTCTTGGGATCATACAGCTTTAATTGATCTTCTTCTACTTTCTTTCTGCCTTTGTGTCTGCAGGATGACGACATGTGAGCAGGTGATCTAAAGAAAAGACAGCGCTGCTTCTGAGAATGTTTGACGTCACTAAGGCGTTGATCCACGAACACAGACTTCAGATTCCCGGCGGTCTCGGCGAGTCCAACCTGCGGCTTTGATCGAACCTTCAGCACAAACAGAAGCAGCTGCAGTGAAAGTCTGAATAATTTAATTGAGCTGCTTCTGTTTCCTCTCACATCTGAAACTCCATGTTTCTCCACAGAAGGTCAAAGTCTTTTCAAATGGGATTAATTAGAAGCATGAGCGCCAATAATTTATCAAAAACCTGAATATTTTCCTATCAGAAATGAGCAAACGCCTATGAAATGATGTTGATTTAAAGAAATGAAAGGCGCGTCGATAAGGGTGATTCATATTCAGTTTGGAAAATACTTTTTAAATGAATCCGTCGAGTCAGATAACAGTTTCTCATTCAGACGCTCTTCACTGATTCTTCAGCCGGAAAAAGGCTTAATCAATTTACAGCAGCAGAAGTTTGGACGGAGCCGAGGTTCATTGTTCCACTGAGAACGTCAGATCTGCTCAACACGCCGAGGTCTGGTCAGGACAGGAACCCAGTGGTGGTTCTGGTCTTTTCAGAAATCAGTCTATCCAGGTCTGGTTTTCTGGGGTCAGTCAGACACCAGGATACTGTGGACGTGTTCCTGTTTCTTTTGGTTTAATCTAGACTGACATGGTTTCATCAGGTTTTATCAGGTTTTAACAGGTTTTTATCAGGTTTCATCTGGTTTTATCAGGTTTCATCTGGTTTTATCAGGTTTTATCTGGTTTCATCAGGTTTTATCAGGTTTCATCTGGTTTTATCAGGTTTCAACAGGTTCCATCTTATTTTGTCAGGTTTTATCAGGTTTTAACAGGTTTCATCTGGTTTTATCAGGTTTCAACAGGTTTTATCAGGTTCCATCTGGTTTTATCAGGTTCATGTGGTTTCATTTGGTTTTATGTGAGGTTTTCTGAGGTTCCTTTGGATCCATGTCTGGTTTTCTGGGGTCAGTCAGACACCAGGATACTGTGGACGTGTTCCTCTTTCTTTTGGTTTAATCTGGACTGACATGGTTTCATCAGGTTTTATCAGGTTTTGTCAGGTTCCATCAGGTTTTATCAGGTTTATGTGGTTCCATCTGGTTTTATCAGGTTTCATCAGGTTTTATTAGGTTCCATCTGGTTTTATCAGGTTTCATCTGGTTTTATCAGGTTCTATCTGGTTTCCTTTGGTTTAATCAGGTTCCATCTAATTTTGTCAGGTTTTTATCAGGTTTCATCTGGTTTTAACAGGTTTTATCAGGTTCTTGTGGTTTCATTTGGTTTTATCAGGTTCGATCAGGTTTTATCAGGTTTCATCTGGTTTCCTTTGGTTTAATCAGGTTCAAGTTTTATTTGGTTTTCTCAGGTTCCATCTAGTTGTATTAGTTTTTGGGGTTTCATCTTATTTTGTCAGGTTTTATCAGGTTTTAACAGGTTTCATCTGGTTTTATCAGGTTTCAACAGGTTTTATCAGGTTTCATCTGGTTTTATCAGGTTCCATCTGGTTTTATCAGGTTTTATCAGGTTCCATCTGGTTTTATCAGGTTTCAACAGGTTTCATCTTATTTTGTCAGGTTTTATCAGGTTTTAACAGGTTTCATCTGGTTTTATCAGGTTTCAACAGGTTTTATCAGGTTTCATCAGGTTTTATCAGGTTCCATCTGGTTTTATCAGGTTCATGTGGTTTCATTTGGTTTTATGTGAGGTTTTCTGAGGTTCCTTTGGATCCATGTCTGGTTTTCTGGGGTCAGTCAGACACCAGGATACTGTGGACGTGTTCCTCTTTCTTTTGGTTTAATCTGGACTGACATGGTTTCATCAGGTTTTATCAGGTTTTGTCAGGTTCCATCTGGTTTTATCAGGTTTATGTGGTTCCATCTGGTTTTATCAGGTTTCATCTGGTTTTATCAGGTTCTATCTGGTTTCCTTTGGTTTAATCAGGTTCCATCTAATTTTGTCAGGTTTTTATCAGGTTTCATCTGGTTTTAACAGGTTTTATCAGGTTCTTGTGGTTTCATTTGGTTTTATCAGGTTCGATCAGGTTTTATCAGGTTTCATCTGGTTTCCTTTGGTTTAATCAGGTTCAAGTTTTATTTGGTTTTCTCAGGTTCCATCTAGTTGTATTCGTTTTTGGGGTTTCATCTGCTATTACCAGGTTTTATCTGGTTTAATCTGGTTTAATCTGGTTTTATTAGGTTCTATCTATTCTGTCAGGTTTTATCTGGATTTGGGTGGTTTTTTATCGGTTTTCATTAGGTTTAATCTGTTTTTTAAATTAAGTTTCATCAGGTTTTATCAGGTTTCAATTGGTTTCATCTGGTTTTATCAGGTTCCATTTAGTTTCATCTGGTTTTAAGAGGTTCCATTAGGTTTAATCTAGTCTTATCTGGTTTTATTAGGTTCCATCTAGTTTGTTCAGGTTGTGTTTGCTTTCACTTGGTTTTATCGTGACTATTTTTATTGTTTGGTTCTCTTTGCAGCAGATTTGCATCTAGTGCTCCTTTTCTGTTTCTAAGAGGTTGTTTTATCTCTGATTTTGCTGAATCAGCATCTGTCTGTGTCGGGAAATGTTCTGACGAGAAGGAGAATCAGGCAGAAGACTTAGAGGTGGAAAAGCAGAAGTGAAACCAACAGAACGAACTGACAAAGACAGACGGAAAGAAAGACGAGAATATTTATACACCGAGAACTAAGTGGGGAGATGAGACGCAGGTGAGTTTTTAGACACAGGTGACACTGCTGAGGGCAATCAGAGACAAAGGGAGGAAGTTAAACCGCAAGCAACACACAAGGAACATGGATTTCAAAATAAAACAGGAAGCAAGTGAAAAGGGACATGAAACCTACGTACACATGAACACACAGGGAGACACAACCAGGAAACCACAAAAGACACAGAAGGAGAACACAAACTAGAACCCAGAACCCTCAAACCACGACAGCCTTTCTTCTTTCTGCATGTCTGTATTGTTTTTTGTCTCTTTCTGATCTTTTTGTGTGTCTTTGTAGTTCTCTGTCTCTTTTTGTCGCCCTTTTGTGTCTCTTGGTATTTGCGGAGTATTTTTGTGTGTCTCTTTGCTGTTGTTTAATCTCTTTGATGTGGTCTGATGCAGGTGGGTTCAGGTCTGACACCTGGACCATCAGAACCAGAACCAGGAATATAACTTCTTATTAAATCAGGCGGGTGCAGTTCCCACACAAACGCTGAGTTTACTGCCAGGAAGGCTCTATCGCAATGATTAAAGTGACACACCGAAAAATGATGATGAGCACAGCTGTTGTGTTTTCTAACAGGAATATAAGAAGAAGGAAAATCTGCAGCGTCGCTGTGACACTAAACCAATTTAAAGTCCCATTAATTTCCTTCGCAGACACTCGGCGATAAATCAGAGCTTTCATCACAGCGGCTTCATTTCTTTGTTTAATTCTTCTGAGGAAAATATGAGCAGCAGGTTTCAGCCCTGAGTTCAGACTGTCAGGCAGATTATAATTTTCTCTGCAGATGCACTTTCCAACAAAATCAGTCCAACTGTTCTAGAATGATTTATTCTTTCCAGGCAAAGTCATCTACCAAAAAATTCCTGTGGTTTTTCTAATAAATAAATAAATATTGCAAAAAAGTCAGTTTTCTTTGACATTGTGTGGCCTTTGTTTCCAGGCGACTCACATGTTAACATCTGCATGTGTGCCCACTATAGTTAGTGATATATGTGATCTGTAATATCAGTGAACTGTTAGCCTAGCTTAGCACAAAGCCTGGAAGCAGGGGAAACTGTTAGCCTAGCTTAACACAAAACTAGGAGTGGGGCAAACTGTTAGCCTAGCTTAACACAAAAACTAGGAGCAGGGGAAACTGTTAGCCTAGCTTGACACAAAAACTAGGAGCAGGGCAAACTGTTAGCCTAGCATGACACAAAAAGTAGGAGCGAGGCAAACTGTTAGCCAAGCTCAACACAAAAACAGGAAGCGAGGGGAGCTGTTAGCCTAGATTGGAAAAATGACTGGAAGCAGAGGGATACTACTAGCCTAGCTTAGCACAAATGACAGAAACAGGGGAAAACGGATAGCCTAGCTTAGCACAAATCTTGGAAGCAGAGTAATACTGTTAGTCGAGCTTAACATAAAAACTAGGAACGGGGGAAACTGTTAGCCTAGCCTAGCTTAAAAACGACTGTAAGCAGATGGATACTGTTAGCTTAGCTTAGCACAAAATGGGAAGAGGAGAAGCTGTTATCCTAGCTTAGCACAATGACTGGAAGCAGAGGGACACTGTTAGCCTTTCTTAGCACAAAGTATAGAAGCAGGGGAAATTCGTTAGCCTAGCTTAGAACAAATCCTGGAAGCATAGCAATGTTGTCAGTCTAGCTTAACACAAACAAAAACTATGAGCAGGGGAAACTGTTAGCCTCACTTAGCACATTGACTGGAAACAGGGAGAAACTGTTAGCCTTGCTTAGCACAAAAATAGGAAGTAGGGAAAGCTGTTATCCTAGCTTAGCTCAATGACTGGAAGCAGAGGGATACTGTTAGCCTAGCTTAGCAAAAAAGGATAAACGCAGGGGAAATTTGTTAGCCTGGCTTGGCACAAAAACTAGAAGCAAGGGAAACTGTTAACCTAGCTTAGCACATTGACTGGAGGCAGGGAGAAACTGTTAGCCTAGCTTAGCATAAACAAGAATAACTGTTATTGTGAGTCATTGTGATTTATAGTACTTGTCTGCAATTCACAGTTTATGCATTTTGAAAGAAGAAAATGTGTTTTCCAGGCAGCTACAGTTGTTATGTTGATGATCGTAGCAGCACTATATAAATATAGTATAGTTACAGTATTTACAGTAATTACCTGTTTATGTAGCAATAGTAAAAGCGTAAAAATACAGTAAAATACAGGTGACTACAGCTGCCAGTGTTTTATATTTTGTTGAAAAAAATGCAGCTTTACCTTACTATAGTAAATATTAAAGCTCAGACCCTGTGGTGTTATTTATTATGGAGAATAACTTGTTCTAGGTGACTTTTATCTCAATAATAAAACTCTAAAATGCAGAGTGAAGCATCCTGCTGTTCAGCAACATGAAATGACAGAGCTGAGTTTTAAACGCTGTGTGTGAAAGTGACAGAGGTGGAATCTGGAGTGTAAAACATGCAGAGTGCAGCAACAGAACAATGTTTATTATCAGCCTGGTGACAGAACGACATCCGTCCACGGGAGACCAGGGTTTAACTCACTAGATTATCCTTCATGTGTCCGAGCTGAAGGAAACTCAGTGTGACGCTGAAGTCCACAGCGAGGATCAGAGTCGGTCCTCGGGCCTCCAGAGTGGAAACAGAGAGTTTAGGCCTCGACTGGACATTTATCTGCAGCAGCCAGTCGCTCTGCATCCTACTGAAGTCTGCAGCCTTTAAATGTCACCAGACTCACTGCTGAAAGCCTCCGACTGGACGGCTAAAGCTGAGTTTTACTGGACTTTAAAAGAGTCTCTGCTGAAGTTCTGCCTGAACAACAACAACAACATTTAAAGGCCTCAGAAACATGTGAAATCCATTAGGTTAATAATAATAAATCAGATTGTGTTCCTGGGGTTGAGAGATTTGATTTAACTGTACTGAGCTGCTGCATTTTGAATGAATGACAGTGTGGAGACACTGTAAAAATTAACATTTTAACTGTAATTTTGTTTTCGCAGTTAGCTTCTACATCCAGTTAGCTCACTTAGCTTCTAGGTCCTGTTAGCTCAGACTTAAAGTCTTCGTCCAGTTAGCTTCTATGTGCAGTTTGCTCACAGGTAGCTTCTCGGTCCAGTTAGCTCGGTCCAGTAGGTCATAGTTAGCTTCTAGGCCCTGTTAACTTCTATATATGTCCAGGTAACTCAGTTAGCTTCTAGGTCCAGTTAACTTCTATGTCCAGTTAGCTCACAGTTAGTGTCAAGGTCCAGTTAGCTTCTAGATCCAATTAGCTCAGTTAGCTACTACATTCAGTTAGCTCACAGTTAGCTTCTAGATCCAGTTAGCTTCTACGTCCAGTTAGTTCATTTAGCTTCTAGGTACCGTTAGCTCAGACTTAGCTTCTAGGCCCAGTTAACTTCTATGTCCAATTAACTCAATTAGCTTCTAGGTCCATTTAACTTCTATGTCCAGTTAGCTCACAGTTAGCTTGAAGATCCAGTTAGCCAGGTCCAGTTAGCTCACAGTTAGCTTCTAGATCCAGCTACTTTTTACATCCAGCTAGCTCAGTTAGCTTCTAGGTCCTGTCAGCTTACAGTTAGCTTCTAGGTCCAGTTAGCTTCTACATCCAGTTAGCTCACAGTTAGCCTCTAGGTCCAGTTAGTTTCTGCATCCAGTTAACTCACTTAGCTTCTAGGTTCTGTTAGCTCAGACTTAAAGTCTTCGTCCAGTTAGCTAGGTAAAGTAGGTCATAGTTAGCTTCTAGGCCCAGTTAACTTCTATGTCCAATTAACTCAATTAGCTTCAGGGTCCATTTAACTTCTATGTCCAGTTAGCTCATAGTTAGCTTCAAGGTCCAGTTCGCTAGGTCCAGTTCGCTCACAGTTAGCTTCAAGGTCCAGTTAATTGGGTCCAGTTAGTTCACATTGAGCGTCAAGGTCCAGTTACCTCACAGTTAGCTTCTAAGTCCAGTTGGCTTCTACATCCAATTACCTACTACATTCAGTTATCTCACAGTTAGCTTCTAGGTCCAGTCAGCTTCTACATCCAGTTAGCTTAATTAACAACTAGGTTCAGTTAACTTCTATGTCCAGTTAGCTTACATTTAGCTTCTAGGTCTGGTAGCTTGGTCCAGTAAGGTGACAGTTAGCTTCTAGGTCCAGTTAGGTCATAGTTGGCTTCTAGGTCCAGTCAGCTTCTACATTCAGTTAGCTCACAGTTAGCTTCTAGGTCCAGTCAGCTTCTACGTTCAGTTCGCTCACAGTTAGCTTCTAGGTCCAGTTAGCTTCTATGTCTAGCTAGCTCATTTAGCTTCTAGGTCCAGTCAGCTTACAGTTAGCTTCAAGGTCCAGTTAGCTTCTACATTCAGTTAGCTCACAGTTAGCCTCTAGGTCCAGTTAGTTTCTGCATCCAGTTAGCTCAGTTAGCTTCTAGGTCCAGTTAATTTCTATGTCCAGTAAGCTCACAGTTAGCTTCTAGGTCCACTTAGGTCATAGTTAGCTTCTAGGTCCAGTTGGTTTCTACGTTCAGTTAGCTACTACATTCAGTTAGCTCACAGTTAGCTTCTAGGTCCAGTTAGGTCATAGTCAGCTTGTAGGTCCAGTCAGCTTCTAGGTCCAGTCAGCTTACAGTTAGCTTCTAGGTCCAGTCAGCTTACAGTTAGCTTCAAGGTCCAGTTAGCTTCTACATCCAGTTAGCTCACAGTTAGCTTCTAGGTCCAGTTAGCTTCTAGGTCCAGTCAGCTTACAGTTAGCTTCTAGGTCCAGTCAGCTTACAGTTAGGTTCAAGGTCCAGTTAGCTTCTACATCCAGTTAGCTCACAGTTAGCCTCTAGGTCCAGTTAGTTTCTGCATCCAGTTAACTCAGTTAGCTTCTAGGTCCAGTTAATTTCTATGTCCAGTAAGCTCGCAGTTAGCTTCTAGGTCCAGTTAATTTCTATGTCCAGTAAGCTCGCAGTTAGCTTCTAGGTCCAGTTAATTTCTATGTCCAGTAAGCTCGCAGTTAGCTTCTAGGTCCAGTTGGTTTCTACATCAGTTAGCTACTACATTCAGTTAGCTCACAGTTAGCTTCTAGGTCCAGTTAGCTTCTACGTCCAGTTAGCTCAATTAGCTTCTAGGTCCTTGGACAATGTCTTAGTCCTTTTGGATAATTTCTTGTCATTTTCAGATGAAAGTCCTTTTTTAAAAGTCCTTTTTGACAAGATAAAAGCTTTTTGGACTTACTGAGTTATTTTTGGTAAGTTTAATGTAATTTTGGACATTTTAAATTCATTTTTGCAATAGAAACTTCAGCTACAGCCACAACAAGAACTCTCTACAACAACACGACCGACTCGGCTCAGTAAAAGAAGCTGTGTTTAATGAAGTTCCTCTCTTCAGCTCTCTGCTCTGTGTCTCCATAGTCTCTGAGATGATGATGATGATGACGATGATGAAGCAGGAAGTGGTGAAACTCCTGTGTATAAGCTTCCTTTTTTAAGGTTTTCCAGGTCCTAATTAGAGCTCCGTGTGTCGCTGCAGCTTCGTTAAACCTGGAAACTGTTTGACAGCAGCAGCTCTGATGTGGGAGGAACCAGAACAGCAGGTCCTCATTTGGAGAACACAGGTTCTCATTTAGGGGCCACCAACAGAGCCGGAGCTGCTCGGTTCTAAACCACAGAACCTGGAAACACACCTGGACTCCACGAATAATAAGCAATAATAAGACACCTTTGGATCAAAGCTCACTGAAACCAAGTATTTGTCATTTAATGTTGGATTTTACCCTCAGATTCACTTTGTTTGTGCCATTTTGGACAATTTCCATCTAACTTTGAGCACGTTTAAGTCTTTTTGTACATTTTTTAAGCAACTTTGCATGCTACATTTAATTTTATATGATTTTTTAACTCATGTTTTGAATCATTTTGGGCATTTTTTTGTTTATTTTGGACGAGAGTGACTCGTTTTGGGCAAATTAGGGCAGTTTTGAACAACTTTCAATTCATTATGGACAGTTTTTGAGCCATTATTGACCATGTTTAACTCATGGTGGATGAATTATGAGTCATTTCGGACACGTTTCAGGATTTTTTGGACAGTTTTAACCGTTCGGAGCAGGTTGAGAAAAAATTGAACGATCATTTTGGAAACTTTTTGGAAATTTTTGGAGACGTTTTGAATCATTTTGTCAATTTTTATCACACTCTGACCTAATTTTAAGCGGTAGTTTTGCAAGTTTTGTTTCATTTTGGGTGATTTTAACTCATTTAAGACTCGTTTTGTTTAATTTTTGTGTAATTTTTGATAATTATGAGTCCTTCCAGACATATTTGGTATCACTGTGGACACATTTTGAGTAGTTTCCACATTTTTCAATACATTTTGGATGTTTTTTCAGCCAATATTGACAGTTTTTAACTCAAATTGTGAGCAATTTTGGGCATGTTTCAATCTTTTTGCGCCATTTTTGATTTAATTTCGGACAAATCGAGTCATTTTGTCTAGTTTTAACTTATTTTGCGCAAATTTTGAGTTACGTCGAACAAGACTGAGTCATTTCGGACGAATGTGGACTAGTTTTGAACAGGTTTCAACTCATTATGGGCAGTTTAAGAGCCATTATTGACAACTCTTAACTCATCGTGGACAAATTGTAAGTCATTTTGGACTCTTTTCAATCTTTTTGGACTATTTTTTTTAACATTTTTTATTTAATTTTGGACAAATCGAGCCATTTCGGAATCACTGTTGGAAGTTTTAAGTCGTTTTGTTCATTTTTTAACTAATTTTGAGCCCATTTTGAGTCATGTTTAGTTGTTTTGGACGACGTACGAGTAGTTTGAATAGTTTTCAAGTCATTTCTGAGTCATTTCAAGTCTTCTACTACCTGTGGGGATCATTGTCTCTGATGTCCATCCTAATAAACCTCTGTGAACCCACTTACAGACCGGCGAAGGAGACAGTTCAGAACTCCATAGAGAATCTGTCTGATTTTAGCTTCCTTCAGTATTGCAGTGGTCGGTGATGTCCGCCTGTCCATTATTGATCATCCTCTGCAGACAGGAGCTGCTCTCGGACCGTTCTGCTGATTTAAAGGGACGGTTTTAATGAATTTAACCGGGTTAAAAGCAGAGGAAGCAGAATCAAGTCCAGACGGATTGTTGTTCTCGCGTTTGTTCAGGATCAGCAGCTGGATTAGAGTCCACCAGTGTCCCGCAGCACCGGCCTCCTACTGGGAACACTGGATTTGCAGAGCTGCAGCGGGAGGCTTACTGGGAATCACGCACAGAGAAAATACTGTGAAAAATGGTTCAGTATTTTACATTACAAGAACCTCAATGAACAAAGGTCCAGATATAAGATAATCAATAAAATGTAAGTTAAAATTAAAGACGCTGCAAAACCAGTCGAAAGGAACCAACTATAGTTTGAATGTTGTCCTTTTGTAAGATGTAAAACTGGAATGGTCCATAAATCTGATGCAGTGAGTCAAATTTTTTTAACTTATTTCTAATTAAAGAAGAAGTCACATCATGTTTAACGAGAATTTTTACATCTTTTTAGATCATATGTTCAGATTCAGACGATATTTGACTAATTTTAGGCATTTTTTAAACTGTTTTGAACGATTTAAAGCCACTGAAGGCGATTTATAACTTATTGGTGAAAGATTTCAGACACATTTGAGACATTTTGAACAACTGTAAAGTAGATGTGGACAATTTTAACTACTTTAAGATAAACTGTGGGCAATTTTGGCCAAATTTTAACTCCTTTTGGACAGATTTGGAATAATTTGCGACACATTTAAAGTCACTTAAGGCAAACGAACTCATTTAGACTAATTTATGAGCCATTTTGGACAATTTAAAGTCGCTTCAGGCAACTTTTTAACTTATTGTGGACACATTCTGGACATGTTTCAGCGCTTTTAGGCAGTTGTCAAGTAGATTTGTACAAATTGTCAGTTATTTTGGTTAATTTTTAACATATTTTGGACAAATTTTGAGGTAAATTTTGGACACATTTTGAATTTTTTGGAAAATTTAAAGTCATTGTAAACAAATTGTAACTCATTTTGGACCATATTTGAATAATTTTAGACCATTTTGGACAATTAAATGTCGTTTCAGGTAATTTATTAACTTATTGTGAACAGATTCTGGACATTATCAGTGCTTTTAGGCAGTTGTCAAGTAGATTTGGACAGATTGTCTATAATTTTGATGAATTTTTAACATATTTTGAGGTCAATTTTAGACACATCTGAATTTTTTGGAAAATTTTAAGTCATTCTAAATAAACTGTAACTCGTTTTTGGACCATATTTGAATAATTTTTGACCATTTTGGACAATTTAAAGTCATTTAAGACCATTTATAACTAATTGTGGACAGATGTTGGACACGATTGATTTCTTCTGGATGATTGTTAAGTAGATTTGAATGATTTTTACTCATTTTGGACAAATTTTGAGTAATTTTAGACACATTTGAGTTCAGTTTGAACAATTTTTGAGTAGTTTTGTACAAATTTTAAATAGTATCGGATGTTAAAGTCAATATAAATCACTTTAATCAGTCAAAATAAATCACTGATGGCTTGTTCACGTGTGCGATCTGTGTGGAGTCTCATGTTGTTTATCACACATCATCTGATATAAAGACCTCATGTGAAAAGATGAAACATTTCCAGCTGATATCTGACGTATAAAACAGATTCACACTCAGACATGAGGAATATATTTAATATCTGACAACATGGGGATGACTGTTCGGCCTTTTTACTGTCTTGTTGTTTGGTTTTGTGGTCTGCTGATGTTGTTTTACCTGCTGCTGATCATCTCATTCGTGCTTTCGTGCTTTCCAGCTCCTTTAATCTGCACCTGCGTGTCGAAGGGATTTAATGTAAACTAAAAGGAATCAAATCCATAAAAACCCCTGAGCTCTTTATGTTTGCATGATATGCCATTAACCTGGGGGGTCGGCAGGGAGGGGACCACCAAAAGAGGGAAGAGTCGCCGTCGTGACAAGTCAGACGGAAATCTGTTAATCTGATAAAAGGTCCGATTAGGACGAATGACGACGTCCACAGCTGATAACAGTTCAGACGGTCAGTATGGATTAGAACGCTGTGGGTGCTGCAGCGCGGATTTATACAGACAAAACAGTAGAAACAGTAGAAACAGGAGAAAGAGGGCAAACAACAGACAGAGGGAAAACAGTAGAGATAGTAGAAATAAAAAACAAACAAACAGAATAGACAAGAGAAACAACAGGAGCAGAAAAAACTAGAAACAGTGAACAAAAAAGAACAGAAGAAAGAGTACAAACAATGGAAACATTAAAAAAGTAGAAACGGCAGAAAGAAGTAAGCAGGAGAAAGAGGAAGAGTAGGACCAACAGGAGGAACAAAGAACCAGGAAACACTGTGAAAACAATAGAAAAAATAGAAATAGTAGAAACAAAAACAGTAGAAACAAAAAACAGAAGAAAAATAGAAACAAAAACAAAACAAAAGCAACAGTAAAAACAAAAAACAGGAAGAGTAGGACCAACAGGAGGAACAAAGAACCAGGAAAAACTGTGAAAACAGTAGAAACAATAGAAATAGGAAAACAAAGAACCAGTAAAAACAGTAGAAACTAGAGAAAGTGAGAGAACCGGGGAAAACAGTAAAAACTGGAAACAGAAAACAAAAAGAAACAGAAGAAACAGTAAAACAGTGGAAACATTTTAAAAAGTAGAAAGAGTAAAAACAAAAGAAACAGCAGAACAGTGAATGTAGTAGAAACAGAAGAAAGAAAATAACCAGGAAAAACAGTGAAAACAATAAAAACACTAGAAACAAAAAACAAAAACAGCAGGAACAGTAGAAAAAGGAGTAAGACAAACAGCAGAATCAAAAGCAACAGGAAAACAGTAGAAACCATAGAAACAGTAAAGAAAAGGAAACAGTGGCAACATTT
The DNA here is from genome assembly GCA_024666655.1 of Dascyllus trimaculatus. Taxonomy (NCBI): domain Eukaryota; kingdom Metazoa; phylum Chordata; class Actinopteri; family Pomacentridae; genus Dascyllus; species Dascyllus trimaculatus. The sequence goes on from CM045456.1 coordinate 4,782,323, forward strand.
AAAAAGTAGAAACAGGAGAAAAAGTGTGAAAACAGCAAAAACAATAGAATTAGTAGAAAAAACAGTGAAAAGGGAAACAGTAGAAACAAAGGAAACAGCAGATCAGTAAATGTAGTAGAAACATGAGAAACAAAAGTAATCAGAGAAACAAACAAAACAGTAGAAACAGTAGAGAAGCAGGAAACAAAATAAACCGTTAAAACAGTGGAAACAAACAAACAAACAAAAAAAACAACCAGCTTGAGTCGTTTTTCCATTTCGGCCATTTTACATATTGTCTTACTTTTCGTGTCGTCAGAAGGTGGCGCTGTGGGACACGTGGCTGTAATAAACAGAGTAGAAGAAGAAAATCCAAGAGGAGGAAATGAACCAAACACAGAGGAGTCAACAGATCAGGTCGGAACAACTTGTTCTGAGGGAACTGTGAAGGAAAGACGAAGAGCCTTTAAAGAGCCACATGAAGTAGACGGAGAACCATCCCATAGATAAAGATGAAGAACCATTAGAGAACCCCTCTGGGAGCACACCAGACCACAAAGGTTCTCACAGGCCGACGAGCTCTTCAAGTTAAAGTGCGTCTTCGGTTTCTCCAGCGTCGGCCTCCTGCTGGCTTTAATCCGTCGTCAGGAGGAACCTCGGTCTGATCCAGGTTCAGGTTTAATGATCCTCCAACTGCAACAACAGAGCCGCAGCGGAACCAGACAGAAGAGGAGAACTCCCACCGAGATGAAAACATCTTCCGGTTTGATACGCCTCAATGCACATCTGCACAACCAGAGGTCACTGCTGCTCGACCTCAGATCAGGTTCTGGTCATTTATTTGTCATTTGAAGCCATTTTAAAGGTTCAATATCTCCAGAAATGAAACTCCTACAGACATGACATTTGGTGAGGATACAGATTGGAGAGTTTCTAGTAGATCTAAATGACTAAAAGGCTCCAATAGAGGATACATTTTTAAATTAATGGTCCTTAAAACTGGGAAAAAAGTGTCAAATGTTCAGTCCAGGCTGGTATTTTGGCCCCAGAAGGTTCCTGTAAGTGTTGTTCAGTTTCACCATGAAGACAACATGGATGCAGCTTGTAACTCTACACATACAATAACAACATATAGACGCCTATGAACACCAGTATTTGTCTCCTACCAAAGAGTCCACATCAATGTTTAGTCTAAAATATCTAAAAACTGGAGCCTTGTCTTGTCATACTTTCCACACATCAAGTTTTACTGATGTCAGAGCCTCAGTGGTTGGTAAAATGTGGACCAAAGACTGTATTTTTAGTAGGAAACATGGATCTTTCCATTTGTATACAATTACAGGAACTTTCTGGGGGCATAATAGTAGCCTGGTTTGAACATTTTGCTCTTTTTCTCATTTTTAAGGACCAATAATTCAAAATGTGTCCTCTGTTGGATCCATTCAATTACTGTGATCTACTAGAAACATTCCTATATGAGTCCAAAATAACTTAAAATGTGTACAAAATGACCTAAGGTTGGTTCAAAACAACTCAAAAATGGTCCAAATTGGTCCAAATTCCACAAACATGATCCAAAAGGACTCATTTTTGTTTAAAGCTATACAAAAGTAGCCCAAAATAACTTCAAACCTGTGCAAAATGACTCAAAAAATGTCCAAATTGATTAATTCTAGCTCTTTGGTATGTCAAAATATCAACAAAAAGGGAACCTACTGATGTCAGAGCCTCAACAGTTGGTGAAATGTGGACCAAAGACTGTATTATTAGTAGGAAACATGGATCCATTCATTGATATGCACTTACAGGAACTTTCTGGGGACATAATAGTAGCCTGGTTTGAGCATTTTGCTCTTTTTCTCATTTTTAAGGACCAATAATTCAAAATCTGTCCTCTCCTGGATCCATTCAATCATTGTGATCTACTAGAAACATTCCTATATGAGTCCAAAATAACTTAAAATGTGTCCAAAATGACCTAAGGTTGGTTCAAAACAACTCAAAAATGGTCCAAATTGGTCCCAATTCCACAAACATGATCCAAAAGGACTCCAATTTTTGTCCAAAACTACACAAAATCTGTCCAAAATAACTTCAAACCTGTGCAAAATGACTCAAAAATGTCCAAATTGATTAATTCTAGTTCTTTGGTACGTCAGAATATCAACAAAAGGAACCTAATGATGTCAGAGCCTCAACAGTTGGTGAAATGTGGACCAAAGACTGTATTATTAGTAGGAAATATGGATCCATCCATTTATATACACTTACAGGAACTTTCTGAGGCCCCAGTTCCACATTCATTTGAATATTTTGCACTTTTTCTCATTTTTAAGAACCAATAATTAAAAACGTTTCCTCTGTTGGATCCAATCAGTCATTGAGATCGACTAGAAACATTCCTATATGAGTCCAAAATACCTTAAAATGTGTCCAAAATGACCTAAGGTTGGTCCAAAACAACTCAAAAATGGTCCAAATTGGTCCAAATTTCACAAACATGATCCAAAAGGACTCAAAACTACACAAAATCTGTCCAAAATAACTTAAAACCTGTGCAAAACAACTCAAAAAATGTCCAAATTGATTAATTCCAGCTCTTTGGTACGTCAAAATGTCAACAACATGGAACCTAGAGTTTCAACAGTTGGTGAAATGCTGACCAAAGACTGTATTATTAGTAGGAAATATGGATCCATCCATTGATGTACGCTTATAGGAACTTTCTTGGGCCCCAGTTCCACCTTCATTAGAATATTTTGCACTTTTTCTCATTTTCAAGAACCAATAATTAAAAACGTGTCCTCTGTTGGATCTATTCAGTCATTGTGATCAACTAGTAACGTTTCCATGTGTGTTAAAATAACTTAGAATGTGTCCAAAATGACTTCAAGTTTGTCCAAACCAACTCAAAAATGGTCCAAAATAACTTAAAATCAGTCCAAATTCCACAAACATGATCCAAAATGACTCCAGTTGTGTCCAGATGTATTGATACCAGCACTCTGGATGATTTCTGCAGGGGGGGCAAATACTTTCTAGGGCCACAATAACAATTTTTTACTCATTTTTGAGGAGCTGTAATTGCTGGAGCCATTCAATCATTCAGATCAGCTGTAAACTGTTCTGTTGACCTAATTTCACGTCTGTGGGGGTTTTATTTGTGGAGATGCTGGACCCTTAAAAAGGCCTCATGGGTTTAATGGAGGGTGAAAATACAAAAGCTTAGGAAACAAAACAACGACTAACAAACAGACCAACACTCTGGACGATGTTTCTCACCAGGGTTTTGATTATTTCCGGTGTCAGACGTGGAAACGAGGCGCTGATGTGATGAAGATCCGACTCTCAGCAGGTCTTTTGGTGCCGACGCTCAGTTTGTCCTGCAGGTGGAGCTCTTCTCCTCCTCACTGCTCCTCCGCTGCTCCTTCTTTCCTCCTCGTCTTCCTCCTCGTCTTCCTCCTCGTCTTCCAGCTCTTTGTTTCTCCTCTCTGCTCTATATGGAGGCTCATTAGCGCCAACAACCAAGTCGAAGCTTCGTCACAGCCGAGACGTAAAATGAGGTCATTAGGTTAAAAACGCCTCTTTAATAATTTCTAACTTATAGAATTTTAACTTCAACACCTTTGAGATGAGAGAACATAGTTAATATACAGTTAATGTAGCATTTTATGTTTTTAAAAGATCAAAAACAGCAAAAAAAAAATGAACTTGACTTGAAAAATCTGAACTAAACTTGACTTTCTGAGTCACTTTAAAAAGTACCTCAGAGGACACATTTGATTAAACTGATGCTTGCAAGATTAAAAAACATCTAAATTAATATGTTGATTGTTCATTTACAAACTTACACTGCAGTTCATATTAAAAACAAACTAATGTTTTTTTGTTGATTTAATTAGTTTGTTAAAATCTACTGCATGAATAAAACACAAAAAAGCCAAAAGAAATAGTGAACTTTTTGTCAACTTAAAAACTCATAATTACAGTAGTTAAATAACAATAATAATAATAATAATAATGATAATAATAACAATAATAATATTAATAATAACAACAACAATAATGATGATAATAAAAACAACAACAACAACAATAATAATGATAATAATAAAATAATAATAATAATGATAATAAAAACAACAACAACAATAATAACAACAACAACAACAACAACAATAATAATGATAATAATAAAATAATAATAATGACAAAAACAATAATAATAACAATAATATTAATAACAATAATGATGATAATAAAAACAACAAAAACAATTATAATAACAATAATAATAATGAAAATAAAAACAATAACAATAATATTAATAACAATAATGATGATAATAAAAACAACAATAATATTAATAATAATAATAATAGTTTAACCTTTATTAATCCCCATCCCACCCACATTGGGGGCAGAGGGCTGGCCTTGGCCTGGGTCAGGGGTTGGGGCCTCACTCAGGGGCCCAACAGTGGCCGCAGTCGGGGCTGTGTGTTTGCTTGTGTTTACGCTGCCGATCATTAAGTAATTAAAATGCTCTAATTCCTCCAAGTCAGTGCAGCTTGTTGGTTGAACGTAGTTTCATCAGAAGTTGTCAGAACTCAAAGAAACAGATTCAAACTGTTAATTTTTATCGGAGTCCGAGTCGAGGCCTCCTGGTACTTTAGAGCTGATCGTCCGTAGTTTTCTAACAGAACACATTCAGCACCACTTAAAATGGGTTCCGTTTAAAACACAGCTGAATTTTAAGAGTAGATTTTGGTTTTATGTTACATAAAAGCACAGTTTAAGGTCAGATGTGTTCTTTGTTTATTACATTTATTTATTTAGAAAAAAACGACATACTTTTAGGGCAAAGTTTGAATGATTTGTCTTAAAGCTGCTTCAGTAATTATCCATTAGTGTTAGTTATGATTACATGTGGTACTGGATTTAAAAGAAGCTGCATTCACACATTAATTCATCACACAAGCATCAGATTTTCTTATGTCAGATAATGTTTTATGTTTGCTTTCACTGATTTAGTTCTGCTTATTCATTGTTTGTGTTTTGCATCATGCCTGCTCTTATTGTGGCACCTCTGGGCCTCCGTACTCTGTCGTGCTGCTGGTATGTCGGCTGGTTGCAGTTTTGGTCGGCCGCCATCGCTCTGCATACCAACATGGGCGAGCGGCTCAGAGAGCAGGGAGCAGAGAGGGACTGTGGGGGTGGATGTTGTTTTTTTCGGGGCCCTCCCTCCTCATTCCCAGCGTCCTCTGGGGGCCTCAGCGAGCCAACAAACCCTCCTCCCTCCCTGGAACAGCTAATCCCTGAATCCAGTCCAACCGCCACAGCCTCCTCAACGAGCCGCCTGCCAGCGCCGACGGGGACGACCGCGAGGCGTGCCCCGCTGCCGGCAACACGGCAACGCAACCGGCAACATGTCACAGAACTGACTGAGAGGGCAACGCAACCAGCAATGTGTCAGAGCGCTAAGAGACGAAGCAGTACAGCCAGCAACATGTCACAAAGTGGAGACACACAGCAGCACAACCAGCAACATGCCACAGACTGTACTGAGGAGGCCACGGAACTGGCAACATATCAGAGAGCTGAGAGACAAGGCAATGCAACCAGCAACACAGCCAGCAGCATGTCACAAAACTGAGAGACAAGGCCACGCAACAAGCAGCACAACCAGCAACAACACAGAGAGCTGAGAGAAACAGCAACACAACCAGTAGCATGTTGGAGAGCTGAGAGACGAGGCTATGCAACCAGCAACATGTTATATAGCTGATAGACACAGCAACACAACCAGCAACACCACCAGCAATATGTTACAATACCAAGAGATATTGCAACACATGCAGCAACGTGTTACAGAGGAGAGACCCAGCAACACAACCAGCAACATGGTACAGAGAGACACAGCAACACAACAAGTAGCATGTTAGAGAGCTGAGAGAAAAGGCAATGCAACCAGCAACATGTCAGAGAACCAAAAGAAAAGGCAACGCAACAAAAAATACAACAAGCAACATGTTACAGAGCTGAGAGACAAGGCAATGCAATCAGCAACATGTTATATAGCTGACAGACACAGCAACACAACCAGCAACCCCACCAGCAATATGTTACATAGCAAGACACAGCAACACAACCAGCAACATGTTACAGAGAGACAAAGCAACACAACCAGTACCATGTTAGAGAGCTGAGAGACAAGGCAATGCAACCAGCAACATGTCAGAGAGCCAAGAGAAAAGGCAACGCAACAAAAAATACAACCAGCAACATGTTACAGAGCTGAGAGACACAGCAACACCACCAGCAACAAGTGAAAAAGCTGAGAGACAAGGCAACGCAATCAGCAACATGTTACATAGCTGATAAACACGGCAACACAACCAGCAACATCACCAGCAATATGTTACATAGCCAAGACACAGCAACACAACCAGCAACATGGTACAGAGCTGAGAGACACAGCAACACCACCAGCAGTAAGTGAAAAAGCTGAGAGACAAGGCAACGCAATCAGCAACATCACCAGCAATATGTTACATAGCCAAGACACAGCAACATGTTACAGAGAGACACAGCAACACAACCAGTACCATGTAAGAGAGCTGAGAGACAAGGCAATGCAACCAGCAATATGTCAGAAAGCCAAGAGAAAAGGCAACACAACAAAAAATACAACCAGCAACACAACCAGCAACACTTCAAGCAACATCACCAGCAATATGTTGCATAGCCAAGACACAGCAACACAGCCAGCAACATGTTACAGAGAGACAAAGCAACACAACCAGTACCATGCTAGAGAGCTGAGAGACAAGGCAATGCAACCAGCAACATGTCTGAGAGCCAAGAGAAAAGGCAACACAACAAACAATTCAAACATGTTACAGAGCTGAAAGACACAGCAACACCACCAGCAATAAGTGAACAAGCTGAGAGACAAGGCAACGCAATCAGCAACATGTCAGAGAGTCGCACCAACGAAGGACTGACAAACTCATTTAGCAACAAATGAGTCTTTTAAAATGATTTGTTTTTGTTTATGAAGAAAACATGTTTCTAACCCGGCAGCAGGTTTCTTGATTCACAGGGTTTTTATCTGAAAACGGAACTTAAGGCTGCTGCAGGTCAAGAACTTGTTGTTGAGGTTTTTTTAGGCCTGACTGAAGCCTCAGGTTTGGACTACAGAATGACATCATGAGCTGCAAGCTTGTAGTCCTCAGCAGCAGCAGCAGACTGTTCTCTCAGGTTTAAACCCTGTAGACTGATTACAGAGGGTCAGACTGTTCTCTCAGGTTTAAACCCTGTAGACTGATTACAGAGGGTCAGACTGTTCTCTTAGGTTTTAATTCTGGATTTGGAGAACATGGCCGATCATAGAGTGTCAGACTGTTCTCTCAAGTTTAAATCCTGCCAACTGATTACAGAGTGTCAGACTGTTCTTTCAGGTTTAAACCCTGCAGACTGATCATGGAGTGTCAGACTGTTCTCTCAGGTTTAAACCCTGCAGATTGATCCCAGAGTGTCAGACTGTTCTCTCAAGTTTAAATCCTGCCAACTGATTACAGAGTGTCAGACTGTCCTCTCAGATTTAAACCCTGCAGACTGATCATGGAGTGTCAGACTGTTCTCTCAGATTTGAAACCTGCAGATTGAGCACAGAGTGTCAGACTGTTTTCCCATGTATAAATCCTACAAAATGATCACAGAGTGTCAGACTATTCTCTCAGGTTTAAAGCCTGCAGATGGAGAATGTGGCTAATCATAGTGTCAGACTGTTCTCCCAGGTTTAAACCCTGTAGACTGATCACAGAGTGTCTGAATGTTCTGTTAATTTCAAACCTCACAAGTTGATCCCAGAATGTCAGACTACTCTCCCCTGTATAAATCCTGCAGGCAGATTACAGGGTGTCAGACTGTTCTCTCAGGTTTAAACCCTGCAGATTGATCCCAGAGTGTCAGACTGTTCTCTCGGATTTAAAACCTGTAGACTGATCCCAGAGCGTCAGACTGTTCTTTCAGGTTTAAAGCCTGCAGATGGATAATGTGGGCGATACCAGAGTGTCAGACTATTCTCCCGTGTATAAATCCTGCAGACTGATTACAGAGGGTCAGACTGTTCTATTAGGTTTTAAGTCTGAATTTGAAGAACGTGGCCAATCATGGAGTGTCAGACTGTTCTCCCTTGTATAAACCCTGTAGACTGATCCCAGAGTGTCAGACTGTTCTCCAATGTATAAATCCTACAGACTGATCCCAGAGTGTCAGATTGTTCTCCCTTGTATAAACCCTGTAGACTGATCCCAGAGTGTCAGACTGTTCTCCCCTGTTTAAATCCTGCAGACTGAGAACAGGGCTGATCAGAGAGCAGAGAGTTTCCAGGACAGAGGGCAGACTGTCAGGAATAAATCTGTAACGTCTGCAGGGGAAAGTTCATACGTGTTGAAAACCAGGGCAGCAATGAAGAAATGTCCAGACGGATGTTTGGCTCGGAGACACAAGTCTGATGAAGAAATCCACCAACAAAGAAGAAACAGAAGCACACATGTAAACACCGGTTCGAAGAATAACAGGATGAACAGAAAACGTTTCAGTCACACAGTAAAATGTGCATCTGGGATTCAAACTCTCACATAGTAAAACTAACACTTACTGCTGATCAGGTGAGTTCTGCTGCTGCTACAGACCCACATGCTGGAGGATTTCCCATGATGCACTGAGCTCCTCTCATTCATTCTCCATACGTTTGTATAAAACCATCAACAACATTAACTCTGAGTCTTTTCTCCTAATCAGGGGAAAGAAAACTGATTAAAGTGACACAAAGAAGAGAAACAAAACACACTGAGTCTTTTTGAAACGACTCTTTTCTGATAGTTTTTCTGATTGAGTCGTTTTAAATTCACCTTTTTAAATGAGTCTTTTATGAATCACTCTTTTAAAAGTATTTTTTTTAATTAGTCTTTTTCAGTATTTTTGAAAATACTTTTTTGGACCAACTGTTTTGAAATGACTCTTTTATTAAACGTCTTGTGGCCGTACCGCCTTGTGGGTCCCGTCAGATCTCTGAAGCTAAGCAGGGTTGGGTCTGGTCAGTACCTGGATGGGAGACTGTGAGGGAACACCAGGAAGCCTGGGTGGATGCAGTGAGAGAGGGAGTGGTTGGTGGTAGTTGGAGGGGCCGATGGAGCAGCCTGGCCTCCATCAGTCTACCCCAGGACAGCTGTGGCTACATATGTAGCTTAGCACCATGGAGTGAATGAATAATGCAATGTAAAGCGTCTTTGAGTGTCTAGAAAAGCGCTTTATAAAATTAATGCATTATTATTATTATAGATGTTTTTGTAAGTATTATAATTCTTATTGAACTGACTCTTTTTGAATCTTGTTAAATTATTCTTTTTAGAACGCATCTGTTTGGATTGAATCTTCGTCCAATTAGTCTTTAAAATAATTATTTTTTAAATGCCTTCCTCGTCTCTTGGCTCCTTAATTAAGGAGTGTTTTTAAATGAGTCCTTTTTGAATAAGCCTTTAAAGAAACTTATTCTTTTTAAAGGAGTCTTTTTCTGAATAACTTTCTAAATTAGTATTTTTTTTTTTAATTAATTTTTAAAATAATTAATTTTTTAAACGACTTTTTTGGACTGAGTCTTTGTTAAAAGAGTCTTTTAGAAATTAACATTTTAGATTTTTTTTAATATGAATGAGTCTTTTTTAAATGACTCTTTTATTAAATTAATTTTAAAAATATTTTTTTTAATTACTTTTTTGGACTGAGTCTTTTTTTAAATGAGTCTTTTAGAAATTAATATTTTAGAAATTATTTTTTGAATATGAATGACTTCTTTTTTAATGAGTTTTTTTAAATTGACTCTTTTCTAACTCGCTCTTTTTCAAATGAGTCTTTTTTAAAAATAAGTCTTTTAAAAACAATTATTTATTTTTTTTTATAAATGACTCCTGTTTAAAATAGTCTTTTTTTAATGAATTTTTAAAATAATTATTTTTTTAAATAATTAAAAAAATAACTGAGTCTTTTTTAACAAGCATATTTTAAAAATTGACTCTTTTCTAATTGGTTCTTTTTGAAATTAGTCTTTTTTTAAAAAACAAGTCTTTTCGAAATTAATATTAATTTATTTTTTATAAATGACTCCTTTTTAAATGAGTCTTTTTAAAAAAATAAGTCTTAGAAATTAATATTTTTTTGTAAATGAGTCTTTTTTGAATGAGTATTTATGAGTTGTTTTGTTTTAGCTAATTCTTCTTTAATGAAGTATTTTTTCTAAATTAGTGTTTTTGAAATGAGTCTTTTTAGTCTCTTTAAAATAATCTTTGTTTAAATGAGACTTTAAAATAATTCCTTTTGAACTCCCTTTTTTTTTTAACTGAACCTCTTTTCAAACAGACTCTTATAAATGAGTCTTTATGTCCGTCTTTTTTCAAACGTTCCTCCTCCGTCCTGTTTGTCATCCGGGAGTCGAGGCGTCTGAAGCGGGTTTATGTCGGGATGATGTAAAGTTCTCCTCCCAGGTTTCCCACAGTGTCACCTCGGCTGCAGGGCGGAGTCACATGACATCCTGCCAACATGGCTGCCAGAGCTCGTTAGACGCTGAATCACTGCCTCCTACGCTCAGAGCGGCGTCAGGTGGCGTCGCATCGCCTCCCTGCAGGCCGGCGGACGGGATCTGCTGCTGTCGGACAGACGTCTCATCCAGCTGCTGATCGAATCCTGCATCTGGAGGGAAAAGACGACGAGCACGATTTAATAAAAGATGTTAAAGTGCATTCAAAGTGTCCTGAAGGGGGCGCTGGAGAAGAAAGCAATAAATAACACTGTAAAATTCAGATCAAAACCTAAAAGTTTACATAAAATTTCACAAAATGTAAATATTCCAACGAGAGCTGCGACAATCAATCATCTGATCAATATTTAGTTAATCAATTCATCATTTTGAGTGGATTTTTCAATTAAAACCGTCTGAATTCTGCGATGGCAGCTTCTGAAATGTGAATATTTCCTGGTTTCTTTCCTCCTCTTTGACACTAAACTGAAAATCTTTTCAAACAGAACTTACTTACAAAGGCAGGGAGCGAACAGAAGGAAATAATCCAAAATAAAAGTCCGAGTAAATATCAAAAGTAACAAAACTAGAAAAGCCCTCATAGAGCGCAGACCTCCGCCAAGCAGCGTCGGTCCACCTCAACACAATCTACCAGTCGGTCAAATCAACACGGGACAGGACACAGAAATAAATGCTGGTTCTTTAATCTGAACAGATTAACTGGAGGATGATCAGTGGTCAATTTTGCATGTTTTTGAGGTAATTTTGCTTCGTCTTTGTGATAATTTGGTGTTTCTTTGTGGTAATTTTAGTCCTTTTTGGAGATTTTGCATGTTTTTCTGGCGATTTTGAGTCTTTTCATGGCAATTTGGTGTATTTTTGTGGTGATTTCGGCCATTTTTGTGGTGATTTTGTGTCTGATTTTGTGTTTCTTTGTGGTAATTTTAGTCCTTTTTGGAAATTTTGCATGTTTTTCTGGCGATTTTGAGTCTTCGTGGCAATTTGGTGTGTTTTTGTGGTAATTTCAGCCATTTTTGTGGCGATTTTGTGTCTTTTTGTGCTGATTTTGTGTTTCTTTGTGGTAATTTTATTCTTTTTTGGAGATTTTGCATGTTTTTATGGCGACTTTGAGTCTTTTCGTGGCAATTTGGTGTGTTTTTATGGCGATTTTGAGTCTTTTCGTGGCAATTTGGTGTGTTTTTATGGCGATTTTGAGTCTTTTCGTGGCAATCTGTTGTGTTTTTGTGGTAATTTCAGCCATTTTTGTGGCGATTTTGTGTCTTTTTGTGCTGATTTTGTGTTTCTTTGTGGTAATTTTATTCCTTTTTGGAGATTTTGCATGTTTTTATGGCGATTTTGAGTCTTTTCGTGGCAATTTGGTGTGTTTTTATGGCGATTTTGAGTCTTTTCATGGCAATTTGGTGTGTTTTTATAGCGATTTTTAGTCTTTTCGTGGCAATCCGGTGTGTTTTCGTGTTAATTTCAGCCATTTTTGTGGCGATTTTGTGTCTTTTTGTGCTGATTTTGTGTTTCCTTGTTGTAATTTTATTCCTTTTTGGTGATTTTGCATGTTTTTATGGCGATTTTGAGTCTTTTCGTGGCAATCTGGTGTGTTTTTGTGGTGATTTCGGCCATTTTTGTGGTGATTTTGTGTCTCTTTTGACTGATTTTGTGTTTCTTTGTGGTAATTTCGGCCCTTGTTGGAGATTTTGCATGTTTTTATGGCGATTTTGAGTCTTTTTGTGGCAATTTGGTGTGTTTTTGTGGTGATTTCGGCTGTTTTAGATGTGATTTTCATCTTTTTGTGGAGATTATTTGTTTTTTTTCGTGGTAAGTCATGCAAAGTAAATGAATCCCATAATTTGAAGGTCTGTAACTGAAAACATTCATCGTATGGATTTTATCGTACATGAGCATCCAGCTGCATACAGTCGGATCCAGCAGACTCAGATTGTGATGGACTTTTCATGAAGCGACTCTCGGAGCTGACAGTGAAGAGGCTGGAAGACAGCGGATGGGGCTAATTGCTGGAGCACAGTGTCGGTCGGTCTGATCTCCGAGTCTGATAGGAACCAGATGAACGACATGAAACGGCAGATTCTCTCTCGGCAGCAACGAAGCTGCTGCAGGCCTGAAACACTTTTCAAACTACAAAGAGTCACTTTGGCTTCTCCTTCCGAACCCCAGCAGGAGAGTGTTTTCATTCCTTGGATGGTCGACAGGCGTGAACAGAGACTCCATGTCTTATGACTGGTTCTTTACACATCAGTGAGCCGTTTTCTAAATGAGTGTAAGTGGAACGTTTCAACTCGACTTTGCTGTTTAAGTTATTGGACATTTTTAGCGATCCTCAGACCGTAAATCACTGACCGGCTGCTGTTTAATAAAGACGTGCTGCGTCCCTCGTCGAGCCTGAAGGTAAAAGTTGAGCCTGTTTCCTCTTGTTCTTCTCTGAAACTGATCTTTGGGGAAGCGGCAACAGTCCGTTACCTGCCAACAGACGGAGCCGATGTGATGCAACCTGCTGAATCTGCACTCTGACATCCAGCTAATCTCTGAGTCACTCGTGTTTCCCAACAGACGCCGCTTCACCCACTTCTGCTTTCACAGCTACAAGGTGAGAGGTGGATGGAGAAACTGATTCAGAGGAAGCACAGTCAGGATTAAAACCGCAGAGAAGGAGGAGACCTGAAGTCCACTTGGAACATCCTCAGTTCATCCACTTTTTAAACCGCCTGGACTGTTTGAACTGATCTCTGCTGGTTCCTGTAAATATATGGACGTGTTTGAATGAAGAGGTCACGATAGATGTACATTAGAGCAGTGGTTCTCAACTGGTGGGTCAGCCATTTTTAGATGGTCGCAGAAGCCACCCCCCAAAAAAGTAGTGGTACAAAGTCTTTTATTTTAAAAGACACAGTTTGTTTTCAACAGCAGGATATTTAGTGGTGGTGACACCAGTAGCAGCCCATTATTATCCTCTAGATTTGGCTCTTATTGGAGAAATTTATGCTAAAGCGTGTCGAAAATGAACCAAAACGTGCTCAGAATCTGTCAAAATGGGCCAAAATATGCCCAGAGCTTGGCAAAAACTTCCAAATGTACCAAAATTAGCAAATAAATAAGCCAACATTTTCCCAAGCTGTATCAAAATGCGTCAAGACTCCACCCAAATAAACCTTAATTCGTTAACAGGAACAGCAAACTTCAAAAATTTGGGTCGCGACTGTTATTAATAGAGACATAGTGGGTCCTGAGGCTGGACCAGTTGAGAACCACTGCATTAGAGTGTGTATAAATGGAAGTAAATGGGAGTAAGTCGATGTAAACATGTGTAACATCAGGTTATATGAATTTATAGACGTGTATGTATGATAATGCCAGCATAAATGTACACTACATTGACAGAAGTATTGGGACACCCTCCAAATAACTGAATTCACATGTTCCAATCACTTCTATGGCCTCAGGTGTATAAAATCAAGCACTTCTACAAATGTTAGTGAATGAATGGGTCGCAATCAGGAGCTCAGTGGATTCAGGTGTGGTACCATGATAGGTTGACACCTGAGCAATAAGTCCATTGGTGAAACTTCCTCCATACTGAATATTCCACGGTCAACTGTTAGTGGTTTTATAACAAAGTGGAAGCAACAACAGCAACTCAGCCACGACTTCCAGACTTGGTTTGGCCTTCAGATCAGCTCCAGAACAGTGGTAGAGAGCTTCATTAATGGGTTTCCATGGTCCAGCCGCTGCATCCAAGCCTCACATTACCAAGGTCAATGCAAAGTGTCTAAAGCACGCCGCCACTGGACTCTAGAGCAGTGGAGACGAGTTCTCTGGAGGGACCAATCACGTTTCTCAGTCTGGCAATCTGATGGATGAGTCTGGGTTTGGTGGTTGCCAGGACAACGGTACTTCCTGACTGCATTGTTCCAAGTGTAAAGTCTGGTGGAGGGGGGTTATGGTGTGGGGTTGTTCTTCAGGGGTTGGGCTTGACCCCTTAGTTCCAGTGAAAGGAACTCTTAATGCTTCAGCAGACCAAGACATTCTGGACTATTTGATGCTCCCAACTTTGTGGGAACAGTTTGGGGATGGCCCCTTCCTGTTCCAACATGGCTGCCACCAGAGCACAAAGCAAGGTCAGTAAAGACATGGATGATCCAGTCTGGTGTGGAGGTACTGGACTGGTCCACACAGAGTCCTGACCTCAACCCGATAGAACCCCTTTGGGATGGATTAGAGTGGAGACTGAGAGCCAGGCCTTCTGGTCCAACATCAGAATGGTCAAAGATTCCCATGAACACACTCCTAAACCTTGTGGAAAACCTTCCTAGAAGAGTTGAGGCTGTTATAGCTGCAAAGGGTGGAACAACTCCATATGAAACCCTACGGATTAAGAATGGGACGTCATTAAAGTTCATGTGTTTAAAGGCAGACGTCCCAATACTTCTGGTTATATAGTGAATATTAAAGTCTGTATGGATGCAAGTAAATGTGTGATAATGAAGGTAAATTAATGAATGGAGGTAAATGTGTGTATTAATGTGTGTTTTGTGATGCTGCTGTTTCTGCTGGTCGTGTTGCTGCAGAGTGAAATCTGGGACAGCGACAGAACGACGTGAACCGATTCAGTTTGATCCGGAAACGTCAGAAATCGACACGTGTGATAAAATTTTCAGCGGAATCTAAAATGCACTCGCTGACGGACGCCTCTGTTCGTCCCGCAGAGAATCTTCAAACGCAAGCTTGCGATCGGAGACGAGACGTGACTGACGGGAGGAAACATGGCGGAGATCAGAGGGCGTCACATGACACCACAGAGCGAGTGATGGAGGAGATAAACGCTGGTTTCACTCTGGAACTCAGTCGGTCGCTGTTTGTTCATCTGCAGCTTAATAGTCTGTTAAATATGTCACACAGGAACATGAAGAGTCTGCAAAAAAACCCCAAAAAGGTTCTGTCAGATATTAAAAATAATAATAAAATATCAAAAAATATAAATGTACAGAAGATATTAATAAAACCTCTAAAAATGTCTTTTAAAAAAACAATAAAATGTCTGAAAATATCAATAAAATTAAGCTAAAAATGTGAATAAAATGTCAGAAAATAATGCATTTTTTAAAATGACAAAATATAAAATGTCCAAACATTCTAATAAGATATTTAAAAATAATAAAATGTGCAAAAGATATTAATGAAATATCTGAAAAAACTGTTTCAAAATGTTTAAACAACAATAATAAAATTTTTCAGGAAAAACTATTAATAATTTTAAATATATATTAATGTCCCAAAATATTAATAGAATGTCTTTAACTCATTAATAAAATTTGAATAGAATTAAAATATAATAAGACATTCAAAGAAATATGAATAAAATGTTGAAAAAATATTAATAAAAACAAAAGATTTAATAAAATATCAGGAAAATAATAATAAAATATCTAAAAATAATAATAAAACGTCAGAAAACAATAAATTCTTTTTAAATGTAAAAAAAATAACATAACATACATAACATACTAAAAAGATATTTAAAAAAATAAAATGTAGAAAAGATATTAATGAAATGTCTAAAAAAATTCAAAATGTTTAAACAATAATAATTATTAAATGTCTGAGAAAAATATTAATGAACTGTTTTTAAAATATATAATTAATTAATGTCGCAAATATTAATAAAATATCTTAAATATATTAATGAAATTTGAATAGAATTTAAATATAAGATATCCTAAGAAATATAAATACAATGTCAAAGTATTCTTAAAATGTACAAAAGATTTTAATAAAATGTCTGAAAAATATTAATTAAATATCTAAAACTATTAATAAAATTTACCCAAAAATGTCGATAAAATATCTGAAACATATCAATGAAACATCAGAAAATATATTTCAAAAATACCCCAAAGCTTCTAAAATCTACAATTTTTTAAAGAAAATTACAAAAAAAACATAAAATGCCAAAACAGACTAGTTAAATATTAAAAAATCTTAATAAAATGTAAAAAAATATATATTAATGTCACAAAAGATTAATAGCATTTAATATCAATAAAATGTCTGTAACATGTGAATAAAATTAAAATGCCCAAACATTCTAATAAGATATCCAAACAAATATAAATAAAATGTAAAAAAAAATTACTAAAATGTACAAATTATTTTAATAAAATGTCTGAATAATATTAATAAAATGCTCAACCAATACTTATAAAATGTCTTGAAAAAAGGAACAAAACAAAAACAATATATTTTAAAAATATTAACAAAACATCCTAATAAGTTTACATATTCTTATTATTATATTAAGGAATTAAAGCCAACAAAATATATATAAAGTACAAATTGTGGTGATTTAGTTTGTCTTTGTGGTCATTTCAGTGATTTTATGGTAATTCTGCAAGATTTTTGTGGCATTTTTGAGTGTTTTTGTGGTGTTTTTCTGCTTTTTGTGGTTAAAAACAGGTGTAATCTTCAGATTGTGGCACCTGAACGCGTCTGTCTGCTGCACTGATGAAGTCATGAGGCTCAGAAATGATGGATAAAGGTGTGAAATGTGGACCCACCTCTACTGTAGCTCTGAAAACATTCACAGTATGAAGGTTCAACTTTCCAGGGCTTCATTAACTATAGGAAAGAGGTCAGAAAGCAGCTTCACTTCACACTGAACGAGTCGACACATCTGCAGACAATGACAGCATCATCACGGTTCCTGGTCTTGTAGCTCCGCCTCTATCGACATCACCTGTTCCTCATCCTCCAATCAGCTCCTGTTTGTGTAAATACTCTAAACCCTGACCAGCAGTTCAGGTTTAACTCAGGCTGCAGGAGCACAAACACTCTGACACAGTTTTCTTCTGATAATTCAGAGCCGCAGTGTTGTGAAACCACAGGGATGTTTCTGGACCCAACACAGTAAAGGGGAAGTGTTTCTTTGAAGAAACGGATGAAACACGTCGGCTGATATTGAGCTGTTGACCTCCTGCAGCTTAGTTACAGTCAGCCGAGGCCACAGACACACAGAACGACCCGAAAGAGACGCAAAACCCACACAAGATGACCACAACAACACCAGCAGAACACGAAACGACTAGAAAGACGTACAAAACACCACAAACTGACTCCAAACAGATGCAAAACGTCCACAAACAGATATAAAACACCACTAAGAGACACAGTAACTACCAGGAACAGACACAAAATGACCGCAAAGAGACGCAAAATAACTTCAGACATGCAAAACTACCACAAACTCATATAAAACAAAAAGAAATGATGACATTTTGGGACTGATCCGGATCACCGTCTGGATCCAGGAATTCATTTTAATGTAAGTGTAACCGGGTGGACAATTAAATGTGGTTTACCCTAAAAGCCACCAGAGGGCACTCTTGTTTTTGGGGTAACGCGACAGACAGCGACAATGACGGAGTTCTCTTTCCTTCCTGAGCGACATACGCACGGGTGGGCCGGCATTCTTATCTCCGGTTGTCTAAGAAGCTGGGAGGCTGTTAGGAGCTGCCGCGCTAGAGGCCGCACCTGTTCATTAGGTCAGATGGGGTGAAGGCCGCATTGTCGGTAGGACATTTGAACTGTATGTAATTACATTTGTATCTGTAACGTTCAATACAAAATATGTGAATTGGGAGATTGTGTTGGGGGTGGACTGAAGCTCCTTGGTGGAGGTATGAGCTCTCTGAGGGCTTTTCTAGTTGTGTATCATCTTGTGTCTGTGTGTGTCTAGCTGTCTCCTGGTTGTGTATCATTGTGTATGTGGGGTCTCCTAGTTGTGTATCTGTGTGTGTTTGTGTGGTCTCCTGGTTGTCTTTTATTGTGTGTTATTGTGTATTGTTGTGCGTCTGTGTGGTGTCCTGGTTGTGTATTGTGTGTCTGTGTGGTCTCCTGGTTGTGTATTGTTGTGCATCTGTGTGGTCTCCTGGTTGTGTATTATTGTGTATTGTTGTGTGTCTGTGTGGTCTCCTGCTTGTGTATTGTTGTGTGTCTGTGTGGTCTCCTGGTTGTGTATTATTGTGTATTGTTGTGTGTCTGTGTGGTCTCCTGCTTGTGTATTGTTGTGTGTCTGTGTGGTCTCCTGGTTGTGTATTGTTGTGCGTCTGTGTGGTCTCCTGGTTGTGTATTGTTGTGCGTCTGTGTGGTCTCCTGGTTGTGTATTGTTGTGCATCTGTGTGGTCTCCTGGTTGTGTATTATTGTGTATTGTTGTGTGTCTGTGTGGTCTCCTGGTTGTGTATCGTTGTGCGTCTGTGTGGTCTCCTGGTTGTGTATTGTTGTGTATTGTTGTGCGTCTGTGTGGTCTCCTGGTTGTGTATTGTTGTGTATTGTTGTGTGTCTGTGTGGTCTCCTGGTTGTGTATTGTTGTGTGTCTGTGTGGTCTCCTGGTTGTGTATTGTCGTGCGTCTGTGTGGTCTCCTGGTTGTGTATTGTTGTGTGTCTGTGTGGTCTCCTGGTTGTGTATTATTGTGTATTGTTGTGCGTCTGTGTGGTCTCCTGGTTGTGTATTGTTGTGTGTCTGTGTGGTCTCCTGGTTGTGTATTGTTGTGCGTCTGTGTGGTCTCCTGGTTGTGTATTGTTGTGTGTCTGTGTGGTCTCCTGGTTGTGTATTGTTGTGTGTCTGTGTGGTCTCCTTGTTGTGTATTGTTGTGTGTCTGTGTGGTCTCCTGGTTGTGTATTGTTGTGTGTTGTTGTGTGTCTGTGTGGTCTCCTGGTTGTGTATTGTTGTGTGTCTGTGTGGTCTCCTTGTTGTGTATTGTTGTGTGTCTGTGTGGTCTCCTGGTTGTGTATTGTTGTGTATTGTTGTGTGTCTGTGTGGTCTCCTGGTTGTGTATTGTTGTGTGTCTGTGTGGTCTCCTGGTTGTGTATTGTTGTGTATTGTTGTGTATCTGTGTGGTCTCCTGGTTGTGTATTGTTGTGTGTCTGTGTGGTCTCCTGGTTGTGTATTATTGTGTATTGTTGTGTGTCTGTGTGGTCTCCTGGTTGTGTATTGTTGTGTATTGTTGTGTATCTGTGTGGTCTCCTGGTTGTGTATTGTTGTGTGTCTGTGTGGTCTCCTGGTTGTGTATTGTTGTGTGTCTGTGTGGGCTCCTGGTTGTGTATTGTTGTGCGTCTGTGTGGTCTCCTGGTTGTGTATTGTTGTGCGTCTGTGTGGTCTCCTGGTTGTGTATTGTTGTGCGTCTGTGTGGTCTCCTGGTTGTGTATTGTTGTGTGTCTGTGTGGTCTCCTGGTTGTGTATTATTGTGTATTGTTGTGTGTCTGTGTGGTCTCCTGGTTGTGTATTGTTGTGCGTCTGTGTGGTCTCCTGGTTGTGTATTGTTGTGCGTCTGTGTGGTCTCCTGGTTGTGTATTGTTGTGTGTCTGTGTGGTCTCCTGGTTGTGTATTATTGTGTATTGCTGTGTGTCTGTGTGGTCTCCTGGTTGTGTATTGTTGTGCGTCTGTGTGGTCTCCTGGTTGTGTATTATTGTGTATTGTTGTGCGTCTGTGTGGTCTCCTGGTTGTGTATTATTGTGTATTGTTGTGCGTCTGTGTGGTCTCCTGGTTGTGTATTGTTGTGTGTCTGTGTGGTCTCCTGGTTGTGTATTGTTGTGTGTCTGTGTGGTCTCCTGGTTGTGTATTGTTGTGTGTCTGTGTGGTCTCCTGGTTGTGTATTGTTGTGTATCTGTGTGGTCTCCTGGTTGTGTATTGTTGTGTGTCTGTGTGGTCTCCTGGTTGTGTATTGTGTATTTGTGTGTCTGTGTGGTCTCCTGGTTGTGTATTGTTGTGCGTCTGTGTGGTCTCCTGGTTGTGTATTGTTGTGCGTCTGTGTGGTCTCCTGTTGTGTATTGTGTATTGTTGTGCGTCTGTGTGGTCTCCTGGTTGTGTATTGTTGTGTGTCTGTGTGGTCTCCTGGTTGTGTATTGTTGTGTGTCTGTGTGGTCTCCTGGTTGTGTATTGTTGTGTGTCTGTGTGGTCTCCTGGTTGTGTATTGTTGTGTGTCTGTGTGGTCTCCTGGTTGTGTATTGTTGTGTGTCTGTGTGGTCTCCTGGTTGTGTATGTGTTGTGTGTCTGTGTGGTCTCCTGGTTGTGTATTGTTGTGCGTCTGTGTGGTCTCCTGGTTGTGTATTGTTGTGTGTCTGTGTGGGCTCCTGGTTGTGTATTGTTGTGTGTCTGTGTGGTCTCCTGGTTGTGTGTCTGTGTGGTCTCCTGGTTGTGTATTGTTGTGTGTCTGTGTGGTCTCCTGGTTGTGTATTGTTGTGTGTCTGTGTGGTCTCCTGGTTGTGTATTGTTGTGTGTCTGTGTGGTCTCCTGGTTGTGTATTGTTGTGTGTCTGTGTGGTCTCCTGGTTGTGTATTGTTGTGTGTCTGTGTGGTCTCCTGTTTGTGTATTGTTGTGTGTCTGTGTGGTCTCTTGGTTGTGTGTCTGTGTGGTCTCCTGGTTGTGTATTGTTGTGTATTGTTGTGTGTCTGTGTGGTCTCTTGGTTGTGTATTGTTGTGTATTGTTGTGCATCTGTGTGGTCTCCTGGTTGTGTATTATTGTGTATTGTTGTGTGTCTGTGTGGTCTCCTGGTTGTGTATTGTTGTGTGTCTGTGTGGTCTCCTGGTTGTGCGTCTCCATTGTGTTGCTGTTTCATCACCGCTGCAGTTGCTTGTCGTTGGTCTCATCCTGCTTTTGTCTCCGTCACCTCCTGCCTTCCTCCTCCTCCTCTTCATCCTCTTCCTCCTCTTCCTCCTCTTCATCGTCCTGGATCTCGTCCTCAGGCGTCAACACGGCGACACAAAGAGCCGCGCTGCTCGTATTGTGCGACGGCGGCGGCGGCACAAAGCTGAGCCGAAGGTTTATCCGGCAGAAATAATCTGCAGTCAGGAGGCTTCGTCGCAATCTGATCAGCAGCATCGCACGTTTCCACGGAGACCAGAGTTCAGGGTAGATTCCATCAGTTCACGTGGAGACGGTCTGGATCCTGCATCCTGGAAAACAGCCGAGAACATTTTAAGGTAGAAACACCTGAAAATGTTTAGCAGGGCGCATAAAACACCATTAAACTGCCGAAAACACCTTTAAACTGCCGAAAACACTCTTAAACTGCCGAAAACACCTCTAAACTGCCGAAAACACTCTTAAACTGCCGAAACCACCTTTAAACTGCCGAAAACACCTCTAAACTGCCGAAAACACCCTTAAACTGCCGAAAACACCTCTAAACTGCCGAAACCACCTTTAAACTGCCGAAAACACCTCTAAACTGCCGAAAACACTCTTAAACTGCCGAAAACACCTCTAAACTGCCAAAAACACCTCTGAACTGCCGAAAACACCCTTAAACTGCCGAAAACACCCTTAAACTGCCAAAACCCCCCTTAAACTGCCAAAACCACCTTTAAACTGCCAAAAACACCTCTAAACTGCCAAAATCACCTTTAAACCATAGACATATATACGTAGACGCCGCGTTGACTGCTGCTGCCGATTGGAGCCGACGTGCCTACGCGGCGGCCATCTTGGTACAGTGCCACTCGCCCCTACAGTGCATTACGTCCAGGGGTGTTGCACCAAATTCTGGGCCCTGTACACTCTCAATGTCAGTGGGCCTCTATCCATGCCAGTGCACGAGGCACGTGAGCAAAACAAGAAAAAAAGAGTATTAGCCTGTTAACATACAAATAACCCAACCTACTTTTAAAAGCAAGCTAACTTTGTATTCCTAGAACCATTTCAGTGCAAGATAAACTGCTCAAAATAATGAAACATATGGCCGAGCATTGCTTATTATGTTGACAGACTGTCTTTTAAATGGGGCTCATCTTTGTGTTCTGTGGGCGGAGCTCTGAGGCTGTCAACCAGTCACAACTGGTAAGTGTCCACAAGAGGGCGCTACCATTTAGAACAAGTGCAAAGATAATGTGAGAGGTTGCAAATATGTTCATTAAAAGTCAAACGTGAAGTAAGGATATGCTTTCCTACAGTAGATGCTCAGACTAGCCAAACTATTTGCTTTTCATACCCCGATCCATGTTTTTAGGGCAGCATGATGTCGAGCCCCCCCAGGTCATTCAATCCGGGCTCACTGACGTTACACTTGCCGCTGGTCGCTGTCGGGCGGACTAAACCATTTTGCGCCTCCAAGAGGGGCCCCCAGAAGTCCAATATGTTGGGAGGACTGTGACATAAAGTTCATTCTCTCAGTTGATGTTATCAATATATTTGAAATAAATTATGACACCAATTAATTGGAGGGCCCAATACATTCGAAATAAAAACATCACAAAAAAATCAGGATTTTCATGGGCCCCTCTCCCTACTCGGGCCCTGGGTAGTCAGGTCCACTTTCCCCCCACTACCACGCCCATGATTACGTCTATAGAGGAATGACATGTCTGCACTATAAAAGTGATCATAAATCCATCAGTTGTCAACATATATTGTTTGTTACAAACGTCAGACATGGAGGACGGACAGGCAGACATAAATAGAACAAAAGCATCCAAGCATCCTGTGTCAAAGCTAAATGTGTGACGTTTTTAACAAACCAAACCGTTTGGAAATCGGTCGAAAATTCAGTGAATAATTCTACTTTAAGATTGTGGAGTACCTCTTACCTCCATAGACTTACATTCACTCCCCCCTCTGCTAGCCCTGTACCAAGATGGCGGACCTTTAGGCACGTCCC
Organism: Dascyllus trimaculatus; assembly: GCA_024666655.1. Taxonomy (NCBI): domain Eukaryota; kingdom Metazoa; phylum Chordata; class Actinopteri; family Pomacentridae; genus Dascyllus; species Dascyllus trimaculatus. The sequence goes on from CM045456.1 coordinate 4,805,557, forward strand.
TCCACAGTCAATGCGGCGTCTACGTATATATGTCTATGCCTTAAACAGTCAAAACCACCTTAAACTGCCAAAAACACCTTTAAACTGCCGAAAACACCGTTAAACTGATGAAGCCACCTACAGAATGACCTAAAATATGCAAAAGTACCTAACACATCTTAAAAAAGTTCTAACTAGCAGCTGAAACAGCCAAAAAGAATCCTGAACACGACTGAAAACAGATGAAAACACTTGGGATACACAAGGCAGCAGTTCATTGATCATTACTGCAGGTTAATCTGAGTAAACAAGATGATCCTACGTACTGCGAGACACCTAAACACAGACTGCTAAACACATGAAAACACATGCAAATTCCCATAAAGCACCGAAAATTCCTGAAGGCACCTGAAAGTGCCTAAAAACCACCTGTAGAAGCAGTTTAAAAAACAGCCAAACACACCTGAAAAACAGCTAAAAATGCCTCAATACTACTGAAGACGTGAGAAAAATACCTAGAAAAAGACTCAAACCACATGAGTGGACCTGAAAATGCTAAAAAATTATTTAAAAGCAGCTGAAAAAACTGCTAAAACCAACTGGAAACGCCTTGAAACTGAGAAGGAAAAAAAAAACCAATAAAATGAGTTAAAAAGTGTGAAAGTACCTGAAAACTCTAAAATTTCCCCAAAAACTGTTGGAAAACTTCTAAAATCAGCTCAAAATTGGCAAAATGTCTACAAAATGACTTAAAAAATGTGAAAATACCTGTAAACGCCTGGAAAAAGATGGCTCAAACCACATGAAAGCCCCAAAAGATGTTAAAATCTCCTTATAAGCAGCTGTAAAAACTGCTAAAATCAGCTGAAAACGCCTGAAAAAAAATATGAACTGACTTAAAAAACGCAAAGATGCCTGAAAACACCTGAAAAAGAACTGAAAAACAGCTGAAAACGCCTGAAAAACTGTTGAAATTGACAAAAATTAGCAATAAAATGAGCTCTAAACCAGCTGAAACACTGCTGCTGAAAACACTTGAGAGATTTGCGGTCGTTTCCATGGAGACCAGGACTCAGCTGTACGTCTAAAACACGTCAAATAAGTCACAAATGCAGTAATTAGACAAATCTAACTGATAAAAAAGACAAGAAATAAAGCATCCAGAAAATACAAGCATATAAAAACAGTCAACATAACACGTACGGTTCGTATTAAAACCACATGAAGGAAACGCTCTCTATGAGTTTGGTTTTAGTGAGCTGCTTTCTGGTGGCTGGATAAAGTCTTGTGTATAAACTCGGATGCTAATCAAAGTTTCCTCCTCGTTCTGATCAAATATTGATGTCCTGCGTGTTCCACTTCTGCATCAATATTTCTGTTTCTGACTCTCAGCAGCAGCTTCGGTTCTGAAGCTCTGAAGTGAGCTTTGTTCCGGTCTCAGATCAGCTTTGATTCGCAGACGAACACCGACGTGTTTCCGCATTTCGCTTTCCCTTCTGATGAACCGACTCGCGCTCATCTGGCTGACGGGAAACATTCCTGGGCTGCTGGTCGACGGTTATGACGTGACGGAGAAGCATCGACAGGAAGTAGTCACATCAGCAACAACACAACGGAGAAAACACCTGAAAACACCTGAAAAAGATTTATAAAACACAACGCGACGACAAAGAGAAACAAAACAACAACAAATAGACACAAAACAACAACAAAGAGACGCAAAACAACCACAAATAGGCGCAAAATGGCCGAAAAATTTACAAAACAACAACGACAAAGAAACAAAATGACTACAAAGAGACTCAGAACAACAGAGACACAAAACAAAAACAAAGAGACACAAAACAGCAACAAATAGACACAAAATGACCACAAAAAGACACAAAACAACAACAAAGAGACGCAAAACAACCACAAAGAGACGCAAAACAACAACAAAAAGACACAAAACAACCACAAAGAGACGCAAAACAACAACAAAGAGACACAAAATGACCACAAAGAGACACAAAACAACAACAAAGAGACACAAAACAACCACAAAGAGACACAAAACAACAACAAAGAGACACAAAACAACCACAAAGAGACTCAAAACAACCACAAAAAGACACAAAACAACCACAAAGAGACACAAACAACCACAAAGAGACACAAAACAACCACAAAGAGACTCAAAACAACAACGAAGAGACTCAAAACCACAACAAAGAGACACAAAACAACCACAAAGAGACACAAAACAACCACAAAGAGGCACAAAACAACCACAAAGAGACACAAAACAACCACAAAGAGACACAAAACAACCACAAAGAGGCACAAAACAACCACAAAGAGACACAAAACAACAACAAAGAGGCACAAAACAACCACAAAGAGACTCAAAACGACCACAAAGAGACACAAAACAACCACAAAGAGACACAAAACAACCACAAAGAGGCACAAAACAACCACAAAGAGACACAAAACAACAACAAAGAGACACAAAACAACCACAAAGAGACGCAAAACGACCACAAAAAGACAAACAACAAAGAAGAGACTCAAAACCACAACAAAGAGACACAAAACAACCACAAAGAGGCACAAAACAACTACAAAGAGACACAAAACAACAACAAAGAGACTCAAAACAACCACAAAGAGGCACAAAACAACTACAAAGAGACTCAAAACAACTACAAAAAGACAGAAAACAACCACAAAGAGGCACAAAACAACCACAAAGAGACGCAAAACGACCACAAAAAGACAAACAACAAAGAAGAGACTCAAAACCACAACAAAGAGACACAAAACAACCACAAAGAGGCACAAAACAACTACAAAGAGACACAAAACAACAACAAAGAGACTCAAAACAACCACAAAGAGGCACAAAACAACCACAAAGAGACTCAAAACAACTACAAAAAGACAGAAAACAACCACAAAGAGACACAAAACAACAACAAAGAGACACAAAACGACCACAGAGACACAAAACAATCATAAGAGACACAAAACAATCATAAGAGACACAAAACAATCATAAGAGACACAAAACGACCACAAAGAGACACAAAATGACTACAAAGAGACTCAAAACAACCATATAATTTAGACACATTACGCTCGTCTAACAGTTTTCTACCAGCCTTCCTGTCCTGCCTCGCTTCCAGTCGCAGCGCCTTTTACCGTCACACATTTTCATATTCGTCGTTGTTGTCCAGGAAAGCAACCTGTTGACTGGAGCAGCAGCACATGGTCGGTTCGTTTAGTGTGAAAGAAGAGTCACATGACGCGTTAAACGCCCCCTTTTGTGTGAAAGCCTGAGTTAACAAAGAAAGTCGATAAACCACCTCCAGGACACCCGTCTCCTGTTATCGAGTCGACTTCCACAACCAAAGCCCGGCTATGTTGAACTCGCTTCGTATTTCAGCCCTCAGATGAAGACACTGACGTAAACCTGAACATGTCCGACTACCTGCTGAAGGCTGAAGACAGGCCTCCTCAGTCCTCGCCCTCCTCACCCGCCTCACCCTCCTTTCCCCCGCCGACCGCCACAAGCAAGGCATTGTGGGTCGGCAGAGAGGCGACAGTGTTGGTCACAGCTGCGTGGAGCCGTGAAGAGGAGCCCTGTGTCGCTGGAAACGTCCCCATAAATCAGAGCCGAGGCCGAGAGACGACGCGGAGGCAGAGCCGCGGTTTGATGCAAGGAAACTTTTATTCAGCGGGAAAACACACGACGGGGAGAGACGACAACACAAAACACAACGCAACAATATCTGTGAGTCCGCTACTGGACGCGAGATGAGACGCAAGACGATGACATTAGGACACGAAACAACCACGGAAAACAGCGACACAGAAACTAATAAACAAAGAGACAAAAACAGACATAAAGAAACGCAAAATGACAACAAAGAGATGCAACAGAACTACAAAGAGACACAAAACATGTAGTCGTATCGTGTCTCTTTGTAGTTGTTTCTAGACGCTAAACAACTACATAGAAACTTAACACAACAACAAAGAGACAAAACAACCACAAGAGAAACAAAACAAGAACAACAAAGAGACACAAAACAACCACAAAGAGACACAAAATGACTACAAAGAGTCACAAAACAACTACAAGAGACACAAAACAACCACAAAGAGACACAAAACAACAACAAAGAAACAAAACAACAACAAAGAAACACAAAACAACAACAAAGAAACACAAAACAACCACAAAGAGACACAAAACAACCACAGACACAAAATAACCACAAGAGACACAAAACAACAACAAAGAGAAACAAAACAACAACAAAGAGACACAAAACGACCACAAAGAGACACAAAACAACAACAAAGAGACACAAAATGACCACAAAGAGACACAAAACAACAACAAAGAGACACAAAACGACCACAAAGAGACACAAAACAACAACAAAGAGACACAAAATGACCACAAAGAGACACAAAACAACAACAAAGAGACACAAAACAACTACAAAGAGACACAAAACAACCACAAAGAGACACAAAGCAACCACAAAGGGACACAAAACGACCACAAAGAGACACAAAACAACTACAAAGAGACACAAAACGACCACAAAGAGACACAAAACAAACACAAAGAGACACAAAACGACCACAAAGAGACTCAAAACAACAACAAAGAGACGCAAAACAACTACAGAGACACAAAACAACCACAAAGAGACACAAAACAACCACAAAGAGACACAAAATGACCACAAATAGACACAAAACAACAACAAAGAGACACAAAACAACCACAAAGAGACACAAAATGACCACAAATAGACACAAAACAACCACAAAGAGACACAAAATGACCACAAATAGACACAAAACAACAACAAATAGACACAAAACAACCACAAAGAGACACAAAACAACCACAAAGAGACGCAAAATGACCACAAAGAGACGCAAAACGACTACAAAGAAACACAAAACAACTACAAGGAGACACAAAACAACAACAAAGAGACACAAAACATGTAGTTGTATCGTGTCTCTATGGTTGTTTCTAGACACTAAACAACTACAAAGAAACTTAACACAACAACAAAAAGACAAAATAACCACAACAAGATGCAAACGACTAGAAAGAGACACAAAATGGCCACAAGGAGACACAAAACAACCACAAACAGAGACTAAATATGTTTACTACAACGTCAGAAAGTCTGTTTCCTTCTAAACGTGACTGAGAAGGCCATGTAGCCATGTAGCCATGTAGCCATGTAGCTGTGTAGTTTGTGTAGCTGTGTAACGTTCAGCAGAGTGTTACTGTGTGTGTCCTTCTGGTTCCACAGCTGCACATCAGAACCAGAACCCCTCTGGTTGGAGGTTCAGCTCCTTCCATCTGCTGCTGAAGTGCCCTCCAGCAGGATTGTGAGACGCCCCCTTCCTGCAGCTGAGCGACTGAGCAGCGACTGCATGGATCAGACTCTGCAGGTATAATTCCATTATTCCCCCCGTCAGGACACTTTGTGTGTCTGTGTGTAAGTAGCTTTCAGATGCGGCTGTCTTATCTGATGTAAATGATGCATTGTGCAGCAGCAGCAGCAGATTATCTCCTACAGTGTCGGCGGCTCATCAACACGGTGATGTGGGTGACGAGGCCTCGGGGTCCACGGAGGAGGACGCCCAAACACAAAGACAGGAGGCTCGGAGACATTACATAAGCACTTAGCTGCATGAATATTCCTCAAATACCTGCATTAGAGGCCTAATCTGCTTACAGAGACATTATGGGATGCACTCTGCTGCTGTGACAGGTGTCTCTGCATTAGGAGGAAGATTATCAGGCTGCACTCATCTTCACAGAGACACACGGGAGCTGAGCCGACGGAGCTGCTTAATCCAGACACACAGATACAGCGACAATACTGCTGTTCTACACACAGTACTACACAGTACTACACAGTACTGCACAGTACTACACAGTACTACACAGTACTACACAGCTGTAGGAAATACTACACAGTACTACACAGCTGTAGGAAACAGTACTACATAGGTATAGGAATCCCCACATGGTACTGCACATCTGTATGAATCAGTATATACATGTGTATCGAACAACAGACCGTAACTGCACAGCTGTAGGAATCACTACACACATCTGTATCAAACACCTCACATTACTATACAGCTGTGACAAGCTTTACACATCTGTATCAAACCCAGCCACATCTGTATTCAACACAACCATTTCTGTATCCGTCACCACACATCTGTATCAGACACCACATGTCTGTATGAATCACCACACATCTGTATAAACCACTGCACAATACTGCACTGCTGTATCAAACATTACCACATCTGTATCAAACACTCCTGTACCAATCCGTTTGCATCTGTATTGCACAGCTGTATAATCAGTATAGAATGCTGTACAGAGGCTACAGGAGATACAACGAATGTTCATCAGGTCCGAGGGATGAAGCCGTTTCTGTGTCCGGTAGTTTTGGCCTTCAGTCCTCCAGAGATGCAGATGAGTAGTTCAAGGACCATCAGAAAGTTAATAATCTTGTGCTTTTTGTTTTTGTTTGCACAGTTTCTGGCCGATAAATGGCGTCGTTTTGGAGATTCTGTTTAAAGATAAGACTGATCTGACGCACAACAACCAAAACTAGACACAAAACCACCACAGATGGACCCAAAAGAACCACAAAGAGTCAAACTGAATTATAAAATTATAAAATTACTGAATAGTTTGCATTATAGGCAAAGAGTGGACAGTGAACTGATTTCCTTTATGTGAGAACATCAGATGGTTCTTCTGGAGAACCTGATCCAGGTGTGTCTTCAGCCAATCAGCTCCCAGTGTGACATTTGAGCTGAATGAAGTGAACCTGGTGCAGAATGAGAATCTGGGCGACTGAATTCAGGCCTGAACAGAGTCTCAGAGGGACCGAGCTGGTGGCCCGACGTGGCCCGTCCTCGCCGCCCTGCAGGGCCCGCCGTCCTTCGGGGGGGGTTCTGAGGAGATCAGGCCCCTCAGTGTGTCGGGAACAAGGCGAACAGGGCGGCATTGATGGCGGCTCTGAAGGGCAGCACATCTGGACGACACTCAACAAGCAGCTCAGTGTGGACGGATCCTCCATCGCTTTATGAAATCAAACGCACATTCATAACCGGCCGTGCCCGACGCTCCTTTCACTCCCAGAACGCCTCCTGGGGGGCCGCGAGATCAAATCTGTATCTGTTCCCCGCTGAAAAACACATTTGTTGGTCTGCTTACAAAGAGCGAGAGGGATGACAACGAGGAGGCTGTGTGAGACACAGGAGGCTGCAGGGAGAAGACACTTTATACTGGGGACGCCTGAGGACGCCTTAAATCTGTCTGGGGTGTCTGGGGACGCCTTAAATCTAAGGAGGAGGCCTTAAATCTGACGAGGAGGCCTTAAATCTGACGAGGAGGCCTTAAATCTGACGAGGAGGCCTTAACTCTGAGGATCTCTTAAATCTGATGAGGTCTTAACTCTGAGGAGATCTTATGTCTGTCTAAGGATACCTTAAATCTGAGGAGGAGTTCACTCTGAGGCCTTAAATCTGCAGGAGATGCCTTGAATCTGTCTAAAAATCTTTTAACTCTGAGGACACTCTGAATCTGAAGACACTTAAAATCCGACTCTGGAGAAGGAGACCTTAGGATCTTAGGATGCCTTAAATGCCTGTCTGAAAATCCCTTAAGTCTGAAAATCCCTTAACTCTGAGCACAGCTTAAATCTTAAGAGACCTTAATTCTCAGGACACCTGAACTCCAAAGAGGCCTAAAGTCTGAGAACACTTACCTTAGCTTTAAAGACCCCCTAATTCTGAGGAGGGCTTAAGTCTGAGGACACCTCAACTCACAGGATCCCTTAACTCTGGAGACACCTTAACGCTGCAGAGGCCTTAATTCTAAGGACAAAATCTCAAAAACTGAGTGACCGAGCAAGAAAGAGACCAGTGAGGGAGGCCACCAAGACACCTATGACCCCTCTGAAGAAGTTAGAAGCTACAGCAGCTGAATGGAGCTTTTTGGCTTCAGACTACATACACTGCACTTCATCACAAACACACCATCCCCACTGTGAAGCATGGTGGTGGCAGCATCATGATGTGAGTCATGGTGGTGGCAGCATCATGATGTGAAGCATGGTGGTGGCAGCATCATGATGTGAAGCATGGTGGTGGCAGCATCATGATGTGAAGCATGGTGGCGACAACATCATGATGTGAAGCATGGTGGTGGCGGCATCATGATGTGAAGCATGGCAGTGGCAGCATCATGATGTGAAGAATGGTGGCGACAACATCATGATGTGAAGCATGGTGGTGGCGGCATCATGATGTGTAGCATTGTGGTGGCAGCATCATGATGTGTAGCATGGTGGTGGCAGCATCATGATGTGTAGCATGGTGGTGGCGGCATCATGATGCGTAGCATGGTGGTGGCAACATCATGATGTGAAGCATGGTGGTGGCAGCATCATGACATGAAGCATGGTGGTGGCAGCATCAGGATGTGAACCATGTCAGTGGCAACAAAATGATGTGAAGCATGGTGGTGGCAGCATCATGACGTGAAGCATGGTGGTGGCAGCATCATGATGTGAAGCATGGTGGTGGCAGCATCATGATGTGAAGCGTGGTGGTGGCAGCATCATGATGTAAGGCATGGCGGTGGCAGCATCATGACGTGAAGCATGGTAGTGGCAATATCATGACATGAAGCATGGTGGTGGCAGCATCAGGATGTGAACCATGTCAGTGGCAACAAAATGATGTGAAGCATGGTGGTGGCAGCATCATGATGTGAAGCGTGGTGGTGGCAGCATCATGATGTAAGGCATGGCGGTGGCAGCATCATGACGTGAAGCATGGTGGTGGCAGCATCATGACGTGAAGCATGGTGGTGGCAGCATCATGATGTGAAGCATGGTGGTGGCAGCATCATGATGTAAGGCATGGCAGTGGCAGCATCATGATGTGAAGAATGGTGGCGACAACATCATGATGTGAAGCAAGGTGGTGGCAGCATCATGATGTGAAGCATGGTGGTGGGAGCATTATGACATGAAGCATGGTGGCGGCAACAACATGACATGAAGCATGGTGGCGGCAACAACATGATGTGAAGCATGGTGGCGGCGGCATCATGATGTGTAGCATTGTGGTGGCGGCATCATGATGTGTAGCATGGTGGTGGCAGCATCATGATGTGTAGCATGGTGGTGGCGGCATCATGATGCGTAGCATGGTGGTGGCAACATCATGATGTGAAGCATGGTGGTGGCAGCATCATGATGTGTTGATGCTTCTCAACAGCAGGTCCTGGAAGTTAAAGGTAGAGGGTAAAATGAATTCAGCAAAGCACAGAGAAATCCTGGATAACTGCTGGATTTGATTTGATTCTGCTGCATGTTGTCATTTTATCGTTAACATGTTTTCAGCTCTGTGTGATGTAATAAGGCTCTGTGTAAATAAACTGGCTCGCTTGAAGTTTAGTGCGAAGGCCTGTTGAAGTTTCACGTCTGGTTCTTTAAACACAGTTCTTGTCCTCTTCTTTGGTTCCTCGGCTCCTGGTTCCCCTCAGCTGGTTTTAAAATCTCACTTCTGTGGTTGTGGAGTAAAAACAGGCTCTGAGGACGGCGTCACAAACATGTTTGTTGTCAGTGTCTGAAGTTGAGTTGCTGTCAGAGTTGGGGGGTTTCTGGAGGCAGCTGCTGGTTCACTGAGACCTGCTGATGTGGAAACATGGAGGCCGCAGGAGAAGCTTAAGTCTGATCCTGGACCAGTTAATGGTCTCAGCCTGAGGAGTCGCCCACTCAGGACCAGTGTTCATCTCCAACACCAGGGGCCACCGGGGGCCACCGGGGGGTTTCTGATGATCATGTAGTGAAAGTTGTGCTCTGCTTTTGGTTTCTTCTTCATGGACGTGTGAACTTCAGAGCAGCTCTGATAATTCCTGCTGCTAGTGATTCGTTCCTCTTCACATCCACTCAGAGCGAACGTCATTTTCACTGCAGCATGAAGTCCTGTGTGTCTGATGGTTTTGTCACGTTGTGGTTCTTTTGTGTCTCATTTGGATGGTTTTATGTGTCTTTGGGACAGTTGCATCACTATGTGGTCATTTTTTGTCTAGTTTTTCTTTTTAGAGTTGTTTTATGTCTCGTTTTTGCTGTTTCCTGTCTCATTTTTGTCATTTGTGGCTTATTTTTGATCATTTTTTTGTCTTTTTTCCTTTTTGTAAGTCGTTTTTTGTCTCCATTTATCATTATGCATCCTATTTTTGTCACTTTATGTCTCGTTTGTTATTTTCTGTCTCATTTTGTATCTTATTTTTTTTATCATTTTGTGTCTTGTTTTTCTTTTATTCAGTTGTTTTATGTCTCTTTTTTATCATCCATCCATCTATTATCTATACAACGCTAGAATCCTCTGTAGGGTCATGGGGGTCCTGGAGTCTATCCCAGCCGACTCGAGCAAAGGCAGGAGACACCCTGGACAGGTCACCAGCCTATCACAGGGCCCTTTTATTGTATTATATATATATATATTTTTTTTAGCATTTTGTGGCTTATTTTTATTATTTTAAGTTGTTTTCTATCTTGTTTTTATCATTTTGTGTCTTCATTTGGTCGTCGTCGTGTCTTTAGGACTGTTTTGTCACAATGTGGTCATTTTGTGTTTTGTTTTTAGTCAATTTGTTTGTTGTTTACTGTTTAATTTTTTTTAATCATTTTCTGTCTTGTTTTTCTTTTTTAAGCTGTTTTCTGTCTCTTCTTATCATTATGCGTCCTATTTTTGTCATTTTGTGTCTTGTTTTTTATATTTTAAGTTGTGTTATGTCTCATTTGTATCTCAATTTTATCATTTAAGACAGTTGGCGTGGTCAGAGAACCCAGGCGCAGACACAGGACAGACGGACTTACTGATAGTCAACTGAGGATTTAATTCAACAAGGAAATGAAACCAATATGGAGCACAGACAAACTAAAACACCTTACAACAACTCAAACCTAACAATAAAAAGGGAATCTAAGGAGAACTTAACAAGAAGAAGAACTGAACTCCGCGGAAAGCAGGACAAATACAACCAAAACTCTAAACAAACCTCAAGGGCAAGATCAAGAACACCACACGAAAACAACTGACCCAAAACACGCAACGTACTAAACTGAAAACACCCACGACAGAAGTAAGGAGAAGTTAACAAACTAAAGCAACAGAAACAGCATTTACACAGAAAACAACAGGAACCGGACGACAAGTGGAAGAAGCTCGGAGAAGGCAGGTAGACGACAGACTGTGACCGGGGTCAAATGGTTTTATGGTCTGGCAGAGGTTTATTGAAAGAACCGGGCTTTTATAGAAGGTGGTGATTACTGGCAGGTGAGTTGTTGTTCGCAGCTGTCTGGAATGAAGGTAATCAGAGTAGAGCAGGAATGAAGGCGAAGGAAAGGGGCTGAAGCCGGGACCATGACAATTTTGTGTTTTGTTTTAAATCTAATTTTTTGTTGTTTACCGTTTAATTTGTCAGTTTGTGTCTTGTTTTTTGCTGGTTTTGTGTGTCTTTCTGATAGTTTTGTCACTTTGTGGTCATTTTGTGACTAGTTTTCTTGTTTTAAGTTGCTTTTTGTCCCATAATTATCATTTTGTGTCCTATTTTTGTGTCTTATTCGTGTCATTTTGTGTCTCTTTGTGATCTTTTTGTCTCCACATACCATAGATATTCAACTATTTCCATGTTTCCAGCCTCTCCAGTCTTCTCCTCTCTACTCTGCTCATCATCTGTAGGAAGACGTTCCACCATGCTGGATGTATCTTCCAACAACTTGCTCCTTTGTTCACTGTTTTTAAACCATGATGCATTTATTTTATTGATCCGGTCGGTTTGATTTTCCTCTCAGTCTCTCCGTGGAAACACTGCCTGCAGTTCAACCTGAAAACTCTCTGGATGTTTCACTGTTGGTTTCAGCTGAGTCAGTCATGGAGGATCAGAGTTGTTTTGTTTTTTTACAGAATCTAATTAGAGCAAACACTTTATTTTAGCCCAGTTTTAAATGGCACATGCAAAATAAAGTTTTAGTTTTAGTCAGTCCGTTTTAATTATTCTATAAAATTTGCAGTTTATTCAGCTTTTCTGTACCTTTTGGGTTTTATTTCATCTAATTAAAGTTGTTTTGCTGTATTTTGTGTTTTCCTTCGGCCTCTAAAGTACTCCTCTGTGTGATGATTTGCTGTAGAAATAATCTTGTTTGCTATGAGGCTCGATAAAGTGTCAATACTCTGAGCACATGTTTTCCCAGCAGCGGTGTCGGTGTGACTGACAGGAGTGTTTATTAATAGAAAGTGAGCTGAGATAAAGGAGCTGCAGCGCTAACAGACTCTGCGGTTCTGTGGTCGACACAGGAAGCAGCGAAGTCACTGTGACGATGACGAGGATCCTCCGTCGACTCTCCTGTGAGATTAAAACTGCTGTTTTAACTTCCTTTGAACTTTCTTTTGTTTTTTGCTATTTTTCGACTGAAATGACAGCTAATGACACACCAGTGCTATGTATTTGTCTGAATGAGATGTTTTAGGGGAAATAATCCAACAAAGAGCCAAATGTAACCTATAAAACATGAACACCAATCAGCCACAACATCATGACCACTGACAGGTGAAGTGCATATCATTGATCATATTGGTACTATGTGGTGTTCTGATGGAGAACCTTGGATTTTAACATCCGTGTTGATGAGACCCAAATAAACATTGTCCCACAACAAGCACACTCCCTCATGCAAATGATGTAAAAGACTCATTGCAACTGATTTCAGTTGTTGCCGATGAGCGAAGCCCAACGAATTATTAGGTTTAGGGGGCAATTACTTTTCCACACAGGGCCAGGTAGTTTTGACTAGTTTTTTTCCTTTATAAATAAAATCATCATTGAAAAACTGCATTTTGTGTTTACTTGGGTTATGTTTGCCTGATATTTACATTTGTCTGATGATCATAAACATTAAAGTCACGAAAATGTGCAAAAAAAATAAGAATTTGAGAACGTATCCAACACAGCACGTCATCACAAACACACCATCCCCACTGTGAAGCATGGTGGTGGCAGCATCATGACATGAACCATGGTGGTGGCAGCATCATGACATGAAGCATGGTGGTGGCAGCATCATGACGTGAAGCATGGTAGTGGCAGCATCATGACATGAACCATGGTGGTGGCAGCATCATGATGTGGAGCATGGTGGTGGCAGCATCATGATGTGAAGCATGGTGGTGGCAGCATCATGACATGAAGCATGGTGGTGGCAGCATCATGATGTAAAGTACGGTAGTGGCAGCATCATGATATGAAGCATGGAGGTGGCAGCATCATAATGATAAGCATGGTGGTGGCAGCATCATGATTTGAAGCATGGTGGTGGCAGCATCATGACGTGAAGCACGGTGGTGGCATCATCATGATGTGGAGCATGGTGGTTGCAGCATCATGATGTAAAGTACGGTAGTGGCAGCATCATGATGTAAAGTACGGTAGTGGCAGCATCATGATGTGAAGCATGGAGGTGGCAGCATCATAATGATAAGCATGGTGGTGGCAGCATCTTGATGTGAAGCATGGTGGTAGCAGCATCATGATGTAAAGTACGGTAGTGGCAGCATCATGATGTGAAGCATGGTGGTGGCAGCATCATGATTTGAAGCATGGTGGTGGCAGCATCATGACGTGAAGCACGGTGGTGGCATCATCATGATGTGGAGCATGGTGGTTGCAGCATCATATGGGAAGCATGGTGGTGGCAGCATCATGATGTAAAGTACGGTAGTGGCAGCATCATGATGTGAAGCATGGTGGAGGCAGCATCATGATGTAAAGTACGGTAGTGGCAGCATCATGATGTGGAGCATGGTGGTGGCAGCATCATGATATGAAGCATGGTGGTGGCAGCATCATAATGTGAAGTACGGTAGTGGCAGCATCATGATGTGAAGCATGGAGGTGGCAGCATCATAATGATAAGCATGGTGGTGGCAGCATCTTGATGTGAAGCATGGTGGTAGCAGCATCATGATGTAAAGTACGGTAGTGGCAGCATCATGATATGAAGCATGGTGGTGGCAGCATCATGATATGAAGCATGGAGGTGGCAGCATCATAATGATAAGCATGGTGGTGGCAGCATCTTGATGTGAAGCATGGTGGTAGCAGCATCATGATGTAAAGTACGGTAGTGGCAGCATCATGATGTGAAGCATGGTGGTGGCAGCATCATGATTTGAAGCATGGTGGTGGCATCATCATGATGTGGAGCATGGTGGTTGCAGCATCATATGGGAAGCATGGTGGTGGCAGCATCATGATGTAAAGTACGGTAGTGGCAGCATCATGATGTGAAGCATGGTGGAGGCAGCATCATGATGTAAAGTACGGTAGTGGCAGCATCATGATGTGAAGCATGGAGGTGGCAGCATCATAATGATAAGCATGGTGGTGGCAGCATCTTGATGTGAAGCATGGTGGTAGCAGCATCATGATGTAAAGTACGGTAGTGGCAGCATCATGATATGAAGCATGGTGGTGGCAGCATCATGATATGAAGCATGGAGGTGGCAGCATCATAATGATAGGCATGGTGGTGGCAGCATCTTGATGTGAAGCATGGTGGTAGCAGCATCATGATGTAAAGTACGGTAGTGGCAGCATCGTGATGTGAAGCATGGTGGTGGCAGCATCATGATTTGAAGCATGGTGGTGGCATCATCATGATGTGGAGCATGGTGGTGGCAGCATCATATGGGAAGCATGGTGGTGGCAGCATCATGATGTGAAGCATGGTGGTGGTGGCATCATGATGTAAAGTACGGTAGTGGCAGCATCATGATGTAAAACCTGATGTCTAAAATATGCAAAAAAAAAAAAAAAAAAGAATGTGAGAATGGGTTAAATACTTTTTCAGGACACTCTAGACGTCATGATCAACTGTCCACATACTTTTGGCTCCATGATGAGTTTCACTGGCGTGTTTCTCATGATAAAATCTGTGGACACCTTTGAGGCCGACTCCATACAGATCATTTGTGACTTGTCTGTTTAATTCTGCTGCCTTGAATTTTAAAAGCTGCTCCATAAATAAAGATGATTCTAATTACTCCTGAGAGGTGCAGAGACGCTGAGTGAGGTCATGAATGCAGCAGTCAGCTGGATGACGGAGTGAGCGTCCTAATGAGTGTGATTAACCAGTGGGCTGACAGGTGAGCTCACTGGGAGGAGCCGCTCATTTCCATCCGTCTCTCTGTGCTCGGCTGCTTCGCCTAATTAGACATTAACATCGCTCAGGGGCTCCACCTTCGACTTGTGAGGCAGGTTAACACACACACGCACGTTCCCACGGCGACAGCAGCTGGCAACAACAACAACAACAACCTGCTGCAGGATCAGGCGGATCTAATGAAGCACATTCCAAATTTCACTCTGCACTTATTAATTATGGAGATTTATCTGACTAAGTTGGAACGAAAGCTGTGACTCAAACAAAAATATACATGAAAACCCAACGATTCCCTGGATCCCCGATAAGCAAGCTTTGTTTTTCAGTTTATTTACATTTTATGACTATTGTTCTGTATGTTATTATCATTCTATTTTATTTTTAAATTTAATTTTATGTTTTATTTGTGTTGTTATTTTTTATTTTATCGTTTAATTTAATTTTATCCATTTTATGTCTTGTTTTGTATTTTATTATCATTTTATTATTTTATTTAATCAAATTTATTTAATTTTATTATTCTATATGTTATGATTACTATTATTTATCATTTAATTTATTTATGTGTATTGCTCTTTTTTTATATTATTTTATTTTATGTGTAGTATTCTATATGTTCTTATTACCATAATTTTTAATTTAATACATTTTATGTGTATTGTTCTGTATGTTATTGCTATTTTATTTTTTAATTTATTTTATTTATTATATTATAATTTTATTCAACTTTCCTTCTTATTGTTATTGTTTTTATATCATTGTTATTTTATTTTATTTATTTTATGTGTCTTGTTCTATATTATTATTATTTTATTTAAATCAGTTAAATTCATGCAATTTTATAATAATAATAATAATAATAATATTGTATTATTCTATATGCTATGATTACTATTATGTATAATTTAATATATTTTATTGTTGTTGTTCTGTATGTCATTATTATTTTATTTTGTTTTGTTTTGTTTATTTATGTCTTGTTATATTTGCTATTATTATTTAATTTAATCAAATTAATTTATTGTATTATTCTATATGTTATGATTACTATTATTTATAATGTAATATATTTTATGTGTCTTGTTGTGTATGTTATTTTATTTTATTTTTTATTTTTTGGTTTATCTATTACATGAAATTTTTTTTTATTTAATCTATTTTGTTTAATTTTCCTTTTTTATTATTGTTCTGTACATTATTATTATTATTTAATTTTATTAATTTATGTGTATTGTTCTATATGTCATTATTATTATTTGTTTTAATATTATTTATCAATATTTGGGGTAATGTTCTGTATTCTATTTAATTTATTTATATATTTTTTATTTATTTATTTTTTTTGGTATTTTTTTTATCTATATGAAAGCCCAAGCTATGGTCAGGACCAGAATTTCACTCCACTAAACAAGACAGATTTATTTTCATTAAAACTGGAAAAGTTTGGATTTTTACATCTTTTAAACCGAGTCTTTACTTCCTGTTTTTGAAGGCAGACGACTGTGAGACTTGGACTCAGACGAATCCTCTGATTTATGGGCTTGTCTGTGTCTTAGTGTTCGTGATGCTGCTGTAAATAAAGTTTATTTACAGGACGTGGTGCTGGGTTCAGCCGTCATGGCCGACGGTCTGCGACCTCTGACCTCCGCCTTCCGTCGGGGCTCGGCTCAGACTGTAGAAAGTTTTATTTCGCTGCGGAGTCGAATGACGCTGTCGGGGTTTTCCGCTGCAGCGGGCGTTTTCTCCGCGGCTATAAATGTTTTGTGAGCAGCGGCACGAATCAGTGAGTCACCGCCGCACAGCAGGAATCAAAGGAGAGGCTGGAGCACAGCAGTCATTCTGTGATGGCTTCTCATTGTAGAGGTGGAAGAGAGTGAAATTAAAACGTTCACATGCGAGAACATCTGTAAGAAAATGATTTTGGAAGTAAAAAGCCTCAATGACATCAGTTTAGATGTCACTGAGGGGTTAAAACAGGTCAAGTGCAGATTGTTTCCCAGTCGTCCAGGTCGTGGTCGTCCTCGTGGTTTCAATCATCTGGACTTAGCTTGAGTTCCTCAGGACGTTTCATCCAGGAGGCTTCATCAGGTCTGAACTGACTGGTTGGGAGTTCCAGATGTTTCTACTCTTCACTGTTAAAGCTTCAGCCTGCTGGGTGTTTGATGCATAGACATATATACATAGACGCTGCATTGACTGTGGAGGGACGTGCCTAAAGCTCCGCCATCTTGGTACAGGGCTAGCAGAGGGGGGAGTGAATGTAAGTCTATGGAGGTAAGAGGTACTCCACAATCTTAAAGTAGAATTATTCACTGAATTTTCGACCGATTTCCAAACGGTTTGGTTTGTTAAAAACGTCACACACGTAGCTTTGACACAGGATGCTTGGATGCTTTTGTTCTATTTATGTCTGCCTGTCCGTCCTCCATGTCTGACGTTTGTAACAAACAATATATGTTGACAACTGATGGATTTATTAACTTTTATAGTGCAGACATGTCATTCCTCTATAGACGTAATGCACTGTAGGGGCGAGTGGCACTGTACCAAGATGGCCGCCGCGTAGGCACGTCGGCTCCAATCGGCAGCAGCAGTCAACGCGGCGTCTACGTATATATGTCTATGGATTGATGCCCCTCAACTCATTATGCGACTCATTAGTCCTTCCCTCTCACAGTGGGGTTCGTTGAGGCCCCTTGTGGCCAGGAGGGTTCTGCTCTCCCTGGGTAGAGAATGTAAACAGGTGAGCGGCGACGTCTCAGGCCTCCCCCTCTGTTTAACGAAGGCTTTTCCAGTTTAACACAGACCAGTGGTTCTCAACTGGTCCAGCTTCAGGACCCACTGTGTCTCTATTAATAACGGTCGCGACCCAAATTGTTGAAGTTTGCTGTTCCTGTGAACAAATTAAAGTTTATATGGGTGGAGTCTCAATGCATTTTGATACAACTTCAGAAAATTTGGGCTTATTTTTTGCTCACTTTGGTTTATTTGGACACTTTTGCCAAGTTTTGGGCGTATTTTGACCCATTCTGACAGATTCTGAGCACATTTTGGTTCATTTTTGGCTTGTTTTAGCATAAATTTCTCCAATAAGCTGGCAGAGCCAAATCTAGAGGTTGATAGTGGGCAACTACTGGTGTCACCACCACTAAATATCCTGCTACTGAAAGCAAACGATGTCATAAAAAAACACGTCCTTCAAAATAAAAGACTGGTACGTTTTTGAGGGGGGGACATGCTTCTGCGACCCTCTAAAAACCAACTTTTGGGTCCCGACCCACCAGTTGAGAACCACAGACATAGATGGCTTCCTTCACCCCCCCACTCTCAAACCGTCTGTCTTCTCTGGCCCGTGTGCTTCAGATGCAGGTGAACTGCTGAGTCCTGTCCTGAGGATGTGGCTCTTCTGTGGTCACTGTACCTGGTCTCCATGTTCAGGTGAGAAAAGAGGAAGTGAAGCAGCTGCGTGGAGGTGTAGCGATCAGCCGTCCACATACTTTTGGCTATAAAAAGTTCATTTGAACGGCATGAATTATATGGAAGTTTCAGTACATGACCAAAAGTATGTGGACAGTCTTCAGGTCATCTCTCTTTAATCTGCATGGAGGTGTAGCGATCAGCCGTCCACATACTTTTGGCTATAAAGTTCATTTGAATGGCATTTTTGACATTTTTGACATGCATGAGTCTGACTGCATACAGATTAACGTAGGAGCAACATCCTGGTGTCCACATACTTTTGGACACTTGAATAGCAATTTTATGGAAGGTTACCAAAAGTATGTGGACAGTCTTTCGGCCATCTCTCATTAATCTGCATGTAGATGTACGATCAGCCGTCCACATACTTTTGGCTATAAAGTTCATTTGAATTGCATTAATTATATGGAAGTTTCAGGACGTGACCAAAAGTATGTGGATATGCATGAGTCTGACTGCATACTGATTAACGTAGGTGCAACATCCTGGTGTCCACATACTTTTGGACACTTAAATAGCATTTCTATGGAAGGTTACCAAAAGTATGTGGACAGTCTTCAGGCCATCTCTCATTAATCTGCATGGAGATGTAACCATCAGCCGTCCACATACTTTTGGCAGCATAGTCAGTTTGAATTTGTTGGGAAATGTTTTATATTTTCTGATCTTTTTTACGGTGCTGCTTTCCGTCGAGCAATTTTTCATTTCACCCAGGATGCTCTGGCCTTTCTTTCAGTGTTTTCCTGCGATGTGGCCCAACACTCCACCCAGGGACGTTAAGTTCTGGTCGTGGACAGAAGCCGGTTGTGGTTTTGGTCAGTTAGCAGCAGGACAGCTCTCAGATAAACGTGACGGCTGCTGTCAGGTTCGTTCACGTTCTTTTATCTTTGTTCCTGCAGGAGCCGGCGGACGGTTTGAGGACCGACATCAGCGGCTCCACGTTTCCTCCAGAGGCCTAATTTAGACGACGAGGCTCTGCATCGACTCGACAGAGAAACACTAAGAGGTGAACGTTTGCTTCAGTGTTTACGGAGCAAAAAACGACGCTGAATTGGAGAAACGAGCTTTTCCTCTACAATCAAAGGTGTTTTTAAGGCTTTTAAAAAACAGCTTTAATGATTTTTATCAAGTTTTTAAGTTGATTTCTTATAAAAATCTGTTTTTAATGACAGTAAACATGAACACAAGCAAACATTTAAAACATTAAGTCGAATTTCCTTCAGTAGTTTTTGGATTTTTTTGCATGTTTGTTCATGTGGTGACTTTAAAAAGCTTAAATAACTCAACAATTAAACAACAGCTGACTGGCGTCTAACTGCCACGGTGCATTTTAACACGCGATATTCAAATACTGCAAACAGAAACGACAGAAATTTAAATTGTTCCATCGCAACAGGCCGACCGCACCGTCCCACAGCTGTAGTCGATTCAGTTGTTTCAAAATCAAACAAGAAAAATTGGAAAACATTAGTTTTTACTGCAATTTCTAAAATCATTTTATAAAACTTCATATAACAAAGTTGCTTTTTCAACTTTTGCTGCACTTAAACTGGAAAAAGAGAGTTGTTGGATCAACTTAAAGTAATTAATTAATGCAGTAAAACACAACTGAATTAAGTTTATCTACATTAGTAAACAAATAATATTAAAGCACTGGTTGAAGTCAGACGGATTTAAATCATTTCTTTAGAAGACACTCATTTTATCATCATTCAGTCCTTATTATATAAAGATTTTCTAAACAGCAAACATCCGTAAAATACTGAAGCCCTAAACGGCCGCCGTCCAACTTCAGTTTGTCTCCGTTTTCTCTTTATGACCTCATCATTTTGTCATCATGATGCGATAACAAAATCCATTATGTCATGATGACAACAAAATTATCTCGTTTTCCCGATTTTTGTACAATTTTGTGACATTTTCGGGGTAAAAACAACAAATTTAAGAATCCAGATTATTCAGCTGTGGAAACATTCGCTCACTTAAAACCTTTTTATTTAGTCAAATCAATTCTCTTTCTGCAAAATCTGGATAATAGAGGTTTCATATGAATATGACAAATTACAGTTCTTTGCCCAGTTTTCTTTACCATCTGAGCCCCTTTTTCCCTCAGAGCTCAATGCAGAAAACATCCAGCAGTTCTGAACAACAATTAACCTTACAAAGTCTGTGGGCCCAACGTGGAGCCCTGAGGAATCCCACAGTTAACTGCAGTAATCTGGAGTAATTTGTGAGCAAATTTACAAATCATACGTTTGCAATCAGAGTGTTGAACTGGCTGCTTTTAGAGCCTGAAGTCAGGAGAAACTTAAAATTACCCTTCAGTTAATTCAGCTTAAAAATACGGAAGCCCTAAGAGGCCATAGTCTAAGTTAATTTTTTCACTTGGTTTTCTCGTTACAACGTTATAATTTAGTTGTTATAACGAGAAAACAAAATCCGTTATCTCGTGATAGCGACAAAATTATCTTGTTTTCTCGAGAAAATAAAATCATCTACTTGTTATAATGAGTTAATTTTGCGGTGAGGTATCAGGTGAAACCAACCCGTCAGACCAGAAGATGCTCGACTGGAGCTGCTAAGTCTGATGAGGTCAGTTCAGCCTGTTCATGTGTCTGTTTGGATTTTTACAAGTCTGTGGATTCAAGTCATCGTCTGGTTGGTTGGTTTCTACCTCACTGGAAAATTAACTTGTTATAACGAGAAAACGAGTTAAAGTGGTCATCACGACATAATGGATTTTGTAATCGTGTGATGACGACAAAATGATGTCGCTATAACGAGAAAACGGAGCGAAAAAATGAAGTTGAGCTATGAGTGTTTAGGGTTTCTGCAGTAAAACACAATTTAATACTGATTTACTTTCAGTAAAAATGCTCATATTAAACTGTCAAATGTTGTAAAAGTATGGAATCACAGGAGTGCCACATTAAATAAATAAATAAATAATTAAATAAATAATTAAATGTGGAAATAAAAAGAGAAATAAATAAATATAAAGGAAAAATTTCCTTTTTATTTATTTCTCTTTTTATTTTAACATTTATTTATTTATTTAATTATTTATTTATTTATTTAATGTGGCACTCCTGTGATTCCATATAAAAAAACAAATCCATTTATTAAGAATATGTACAGTTTTTAACAGTTAACGTGTGAATTAATACTTTTTAATACTTAATAATAATAAGTATATAAAATTATAATTAATAATAATTTAATAGTCCTAAATATATATATATATATATATGTAATTTTTCTTTTAAATAATCACATTTTTTTTCTTTATGCTGATTTAAACGCAGTAAAAATAATAGTTAATGTTATGATGTAAAGGAATGTTATTTTTAAAATTTAGATTTTTAGTGTGGATACTTTTTACAGTTTGTTGTTTTTGTTTTTACAGAAAACATGTAAATTAATATCTTTTATAATTTCTAGATCCTGTTTGTTTTTTAAAATTCAGATTTTTGATGTGGACATTATTTACTGTTTTTTTAAAACTTAGCGTGTAAATTAATGCTATTTCTAGTCATTCAAATATAGAGAGTCTGTAAATTAATTACTTTATATTAAATATTTTTGGAACCATTTTTTTTGTCCTTAAAATACAAATAATTATTTTTTTTTCTGATTTAAATAGAAAGAAAATTGATGCAGAAGAGCTTTATTTTTAAAATTTTGATTTTTATGTGGATTTTTTTTACAGTTTGAGTCTGTTGTACAGTAAACATGTCAATTAAAACCTTTTTTTATTTTACCAGACACTGTTTTTACTATTTATACTAATTTAGCAAAACTGGAAAAATCTTTTATACATCTATTTTATTTTTAATTTAATTTTTGTATTATTATTATTATTTTTAACTATTTTCAAATCCCTAATATGCATTTTTTTTCTGTAAAATAACTGCAAAAAAATTAAATAATGATTTTTTTCTGATTTAAATACAAAGAAATTTGATGCAGAAGAACATTATTTTTAAAATTTTGATTTTTATTTGGATATTTTTTGCAGTTTGAGCCTGTTTTACAGTAAACATGTAAATCAAAACCTTTTTTTATTTTGTTAGACACTGTTTTTACTGTTTATACTAATTAATAATTAACAGCAAAACAGGAAAAATCTAATTTACATTTATTTAATTTTTATTTTTAATTTAATTTTTGTTTTATTATTATTATTTTAAACTATTTTCAAATCCCTAATATACATGTTTTTTTCTTTCAAATAACTGTAAAAAAAAAATTAAATAATGATGTTTTGCTGATTTTATTTGTGAAACGTTCTGAAAGAATGAATTATTATTTTTAAAATTCAGATTTTTTTGTCAAAGACATTATTTACTGTTTTTTAAAACTTAGCGTGTAAATTAATGCTATATTTAATCATTCAAATATAGAGAGTCTGTAAATTAACATAACATGAAAATCCAAAGAAATGTTTTTGGAACCATTTTTTATCCTTAAATTACAAATAATGATTTTTTTTCTGATTTAAATACAAAGAAAATCGATGCAGAAGAACATTATTTTTAAAATTTTGATTTTTATTTGGATTTTTTTTTTTACTGTTTGAACCTGTTGTACAGTAAACATGTCAATTAAAACCTTTTTTTTATTTTACCAGACACTGTTTTTACTGTTCATACTAATTAATAATTAAAAGCAAAACAGGAAAAATCTTTTATATATCTATTTTATATTTATTTTTAATTTATTTTTTTTAATTATTATTATTATTTTTAAACTATTTTCAAATCCCTAATATGCATTTTTTTTCTGTAAAATAACTGAAAAAAAAATAAAATAATGATGTTTTTGCTGATTTTATTTGTGAAACGTTTTAAAAGAATGAATTATTATTTTTAAAATTCAGATTTTTGTCGTGGACATTATTTACAGGTTTGGTTTGGGGGGTTTGTTGTTTGTTTTTTCACAGTTAGCGACTAAATTAGTGCTGTTTTTAATCATTCAAATGTAAATTAACAAAGACAGAGCTCTATATTTACATTCACATTGTTGTCCAGGACTTTATTTGGCCTGTTCTGTGTTGCTGTGTGAACTGAGGCTGTTGCTGTTTGACTTTACTGGACCTGAACTGGTGAAGACGAGATAGAAGCTCAGATCCACATCTGTCTGTCGCATGGTGACGTGTGAAATCTGCGACCTGCTGCGTTGAACTGGGCTCCCTGAGTGGCTTTACGTCCAAATCCAAAATGTACAAAAATAAAAGCCTATTAGTGGAGAGTGAAACATTTTGATCCATCAGATTGCAAATACAAACAATGTCAACACCCAAACACATCTGTTGGAGCTTATCTGCTTCTACTGCACTTAATACGCCTCTAATGCCGCCGCCGCGCCGCCCTGCAGTCCACTTCCCCCGGCTCTATTTATACCTCCGCCGCTGCAGAGTGCTTCCCACTCAGAGCGGATTTCATGCTTTAAGCTGCTCTACGTGAGCTCACCTCTCCGCTCGCAAACCTGCTCCCTCGTACATTTCATGTATTTGTCCGAGTGGATGCAGAGCGACACATCAGGGTTTATCTGGGTCCGCACATCCGCCGACGACACGTCCAAATAAAAGCAGAGCCGGCGGCAGAGCCCACGTAAATATTCATGTCTCTAATTAATTAGTGAGCCTGCCAAGGGGGGGGGGACGTTTCATCACCACAGGCCTGACACCGAGCTGATACCTGAACACAGCCTGTTGGCCGCCGCTCAAACACTCAGAGGATTTTCATTTCAGGCTATAAGAGGCTTTCATTTTTATACTAATGCCCGACTTAAAAGGAAAAAAAAAAAAAAAAAAAAAACAATCTGCTGCCGCCGTTCACCTGATGATGTCATCGAGCGCCAAAACAAGCAGAGGCATGATGGGAAAATCTGTTTATCTGCTGCTGATCATCAACATACACACGAGTGGAGACAATAGAGCAGTCAACATACATGTGATTGATCGTGTGTTAACATGAGTAACGTGGCTTTAAGGCAGCAGTTAGTGACCAGAAGTATGTGGACAGTCTTCAGATTGACTGTAACGATCAGCCGTCCACATACTTTTGACAACATAAACAGAATGACGGGCTAACAGCAGTAATTAATAATAAATAATTAACAACACAAACAGACCAAAACTGTAAATAATGTCCAAATAGAAAATCTGAATTTTAAAAATAGTGCTTGACCAAAAAATTACATTGTTTTCACTTTAAATCAGCAAAAATAAAATAAAATTAATGGATATTTCCAGTTATTTGATTGAAAAATTATCAAAAGAACTGAAAAAAAATGTTTAAACTGCAATGTTTTCTTAAATCGGAAACCATATCTGGTTAAAATCACAGAAAAATATAACGTACAAGTTGCGGTTATTTGAAAGATATATTTTAAGGATTGAAAATGGTTTAAAAAGATATTTTAATGATTTTTTTCCTGTTTTGTTAAAATCTAAAAAGTATATATTAATTTACATGTTAACTGTTGAATATAAAACAAAGTCCACATTAAAAATCAGAATTTTAAAAATAGTATTATTTTCACTGTATTTAAAAACCAGCAAACAATATCACTTTAAAAGGATGTTGTGGTTTTTTGAAAAATGAATTTTAAGAATTAAAAAAATGCTTTAAAAATTATTTTATTGCTTTTTCTTGTTTTGGTAAATTGCAGAATAATAATGATAATAATAATAATAATAATAATAATAATAATAATAATTTGCATGTTAACTGTAAATTAAATAAATAATGTCTACACTAAAAATCTGAAAAATATCTTATTAAAGTCTTTTTTTTTTTTTACTGTATTTAAATTTACAAAAAAAATATAATTTGAAAGGATTTTTCGGATTTATTTTAAGATTTTAAAATATGGTTTTAAAAAGTTATTTTATGAATTTTTCCTGTTTTGTTACATTTTTTTTAGTGTCAATTAATCAATCAATTTCCATTTTAACCTTTAGAAAAAGCACATAAAAAGTCCACATTAAAAATCAGAATTTTAAAATAGTCTTATTTTTTACTGTATTTAAAAATCAGCAAAAAAAATCATTTCAAAAGGAGGATAATTGCGGATATTTGAAAAAATACATTTTAAGAATTTCAGGAATGTTTTTTTAAAAAGTTATTTTATAGATTTTTCCGGTTTTGTTAAATTGCAATAAATGACGTGCATTTTAACTGTAAAATAAAGAAATGAATATATAAATAAAAATCCACATTCAAAATCTAATTTTTTTTAAAAAGTGCATTATTTTTTTATTTATTTTTACTGTTTAAATTCACAAAAATATAATTAAAGTAAAATATTTTTAATGATTAATTTGCCTGTTAACTGTAAAAAGTAAATAAATCAAAAAAAGTCCACATTAAAAATCTGAATTTAAAAAGTTTTATTTTCACTGTATATAAGTTTTTAAAAAATATATTATTTTAAAGGATTTTGCAGTTATGTAAAAGATATATTTTAAGGATTTAAAAAATGATTTTATAGAATTCTCCTATTTTATTAAACCATAAAAAAATATTATTTTGCAAGTTAATAGTAAAAAAAAAAACATACTTTGATAAATGTAAATGTATTCTTTTACAACATTTTTGCTGCAAGTAAATAAGCAAAAAAAAAAAACATTTTACAGATATTTGCTGTTTATGTCTAAATTTAATTATGTATAATAAGGATTGAAAACCAAGCAGCTAAGCTAATACATGTATATAAAGTACATGACCAAAAGTATGTGGACGCTCTGCTGGGTCAGCTCTATACAGATGACTGGGGTGGAACATCCTGGTGTCCACATACTTTTGGCAAGTCCTGTATTTATATCACATTTGTCCCCTCATCACCCTAAATATGATATATAAGATCCATATTTCTATATGTGGTTTAATGGTTTTCTTTCATCCCGTCTTCTCCTATCAGGCTCTATGAAGCATCACAGTAGCTGTATTTATTAACTGAGAACAAAACAGCTTGTGTTTGATTCCTCGCTGGTTTCTTTCCTGCAGAAACCCACCGGAGGTTTTCCAGGATGAAACAGGTTTTTTATTGTTATTATTTCCTGGAAACTTGACGTTGTGCAGATACCGGGTTTCCAGCCGGGGACAAACAGAAGCCTTCAAACAAACAGATCATAAAAGATTAAATGTGTAAATAAACATGGAACGTGTCTGTCGGGGTTTCAGAATGAAAAAACACCTCCTTTGAATTTCTGATCTGCGGCGGCAGCAGCAGCTCGGTGTTCCTGTTCTCTTTCTGAGGTGATTTCAGGCACAAACGGTGAAATTAGAAGTGAAGGCTTTCAGACAGACGAGCTGCAGCGAAATCAGATTAGGAAATTGGGGCAACGTTCCCCCCGGAGAGTCTGACGCTGAGCTGGAAAAGACATCTGACACCAGCCAAACAAACACACGAGCACAGCAGCAGAATGTTTCCCCTGGAACCCAGAGCTGCTTCCTGCTGGACGTTCTGTCAGGACCGGTTCGATGTGACACGCTCATTTACCTGAAGACCTCCGAGTCAGACAGTCGACCGTCTGAACAGCCAGATCAACGTTCCTGCTTCTGTTCCTGCAGACAGGAAGTGACTTAGTTCCCTCGTCCAGCCGATGGGACAGGTGAACAGTTACTTCCTGCTTCTGTTCCTGCAGACAGGAAGTGACTTAGTTCCCTCGTCCAGCCGATAGGACAGGTGAACAGTTACTTCCTGCTTCTGTTCCTGCAGACAGGAAGTGACTTAGTTCCCTCGTCCAGCCGATGGGACAGGTGAACAGTTACTTCCTGCTTCTGTTCCTGCAGACAGGAAGTGACTTAGTTCCCTCGTCCAGCCGATAGGACAGGTGAACAGTTACTTCCTGCTTCTGTTTCTGCAGACAGGAAGTGACTGAGTTCTCTCGTCCAGCCGATAGGACAGGTGAACAGTTACTTCCTGCTTCTGTTCCTGCAGACAGGAAGTGACTTAGTTCCCTCGTCCAGCTGACACGACAGGTGAACAGTTACTTCCTGCTTCTGTTTCTGCAGACAGGAAGTGACCGAGGTCCCTCGTCCAGCTGATGGGACAGGTGAACAGTTACTTCCTGCTTCTGTTCCTGCAGACAGGAAGTGACTGAGGTCCCTCGTCCAGGTGACAAGACAGGTGAACAGTTACTTCCTGCTTCTGTTTCTGCAGACAGGAAGTGACCGAGGTCCCTCGTCCAGGTGACAGGACAGGTGAACAGTTACAGGTACGACTGCGTGAGACGTAACAGGTACTTCTACTGCAGCAAAACATCTAAGACTCGTCTGCTGACATCACCAGAGGGTTTGAAGGTACATCGTTAAACACCTGGAAACATCTCCAGACACCTTCAGACTCCTTTAAATATTCTTAAAGACCTTCTAACACCTAGAAACACCTTGAATTAATGGGGCTGCAGGTGGAGGATGAATGAATAAATGAATGAATGAATGAATGAATAACGATTGATGAAGGGATGAATGATGAATAATTAACAGATGAATAAATGAACAACGAAGAGATGAATGAATGAATGAAGAACTGGTGAAACACAAATATATAGGCAATGAATGATAAATGAACACATAAATGATGAGGGGATGAATGATGAACAGATGAATGACAAAGGAATGACTGACGGAAGGATGGATTATAAATAAATGAATGGATAAATGGACGTTTGATGACTGGATAAATGATGAATGGATGAATAGATGAATAATGAACGGATGAATGATATATGAATGAATGATGAACTGGTAATGATAAATGGATTAATGATGAAAGGAAAAATGGATGAATGATGAACAGATGATTGATGAATGGATGATTGATGAACAATGAATGATGAACAGATGATTGATGAATGGATCAATGATGAACGGATGAATGAATAAATAATGAACAGATGAATGATGAACAGATAAATGTTGAATGGATGAATGGATGAAGTGATGACTGAAGAACAAATAATGATGAATGATGAATGATGAACAGATGAATGATGAACAAATGAACAGATGAATGGATGAATGATGAACAGATGAATGATGAACAAATGAACAGATGAATGATGAACGGATGAACAGATGAATGGATAAATGAAGAACAGATGAATGATGAACAGATAAATGATAAATGGATTAATGATGAATGGATGAATGATGAATGATAAATGATGAATGGATGAATGATGAATGATGAACAGATGACTGATGAACAGATGAATGGATGAATGATGAATGGATGACTGATGAATGATGAACAGATGAACAGATGACTGATGAATGTATGAATGATGAACGGATGAATGATGAATGGATCAATGATGAACGGATGAATGAATAAATAATGAACAGATGAATGATGAACAGATAAATATTGAATGGATGAATGGATGAAGTGATGACTGAAGAACAAATAATGATGAATGATGAATGATGAACAGATGAATGATGAACAAATGAACAGATGAATGGATGAATGATGAACAGATGAATGATGAACAAATGAACAGATGAATGATGAACGGATGAACAGATGAATGGATAAATGAAGAACAGATGAATGATGAACAGATAAATGATAAATGGATTAATGATGAATGGATGAATGATGAATGATAAATGATGAATGGATGAATGATGAATGATGAACAGAGTACTGATGAACAGATGAATGGATGAATGATGAACAGATGAATGGATGAATGGATGAATGATGAACAGATGACTGATGAATGTATGAATGATGAACGGATGATTGATGAATGGATGAATGATGAATGGATGACTGATGAATGATGAACAGATGAATGATGAATGGATAAATGGATGAATGATAAATGATGAATGGATGAATGGATGAATGATGAACAGATGACTGATGAATGTATGAATGATGAACGGATGACTGATGAATGGATGACTGGAAGAATGGATGAATGATGAATGATGAACAGATGAACAGATGACTGATGAATGTATGACTGGAAGAATGGATGAATGATGAATGATGAACAGATGACTGATGAATGTATGAATGATGAACGGATGACTGATGAATGGATGAATGATGAATGGATGAATGGATGAATGATGAACAGATGACTGATGAATGTATGAATGATGAACGGATGACTGATGAATGGATGACTGATGAACAGATGATTGATGAATGGATGACTGATGAGCGGATGAATGATGAACGGATGAACAGATGAACAATTGACTGATGAATGTATGAATGATGAACGGATGATTGATGAATGGATGAATGATGAACGGATGACTGATGAATGTATGAATGATGAATGGATGAATGATGAATGGATGACTGATGAATGATGAACAGATGAACAGATGACTGATGAATGTATGAATGATGAACGGATGAATGATGAATGGCTGAATGATGAACGGATGAATGATGAACAGATGAATGGATGAATGATGAATGATGAACAGATGAATGGATGAATGATGAATGATGAACAGATGAATGGATGAATGATGAATGGATGAATGATGAACGGATGAATGGATGAATGGATGAATGGATGAATGATGACTGATGAACAGATGAATGGATGAATGTATGATTGATGAATGTATGAATGATGAACGGATGAATGATGAATGGATTAATGATGAATGTATGAATGATGAACGGATGAATGACGAACAGATGAATGATGAACAGATGACTGATGAACGGATGAATGATGAACGGATGACTGATGAATGGATGAGCCCCTACATGCACGAAGCTGCAGCAGATCTGAGTGACTCAGGATGAAGATCTGAAATCGGCGTCTCAGCCTCGACTCTCCTTTCATCTGCTCTCCTTTAATTCCCTCTTTCCTCCAGACTCCCAGATAAATATGCATCCAGCTGAACATACCGAGACACATCAAATTTTAATCACCTCGCAGTATTTGCATTTGATTCCAGGAGAGCAGAAGAAGAAGAAGAAGAGGAGGAGGAGGAGGAGTGTAGATTTATTCCCAGCGAGCGGTGACTCCGTCTTTGATGATCGGGACAATTAGGACGGATCAAAGTGGAGGTTCGACGAGGCCTGCGGCTCATTTACATAATGAAATTAACTCCAGATGAGAAGAATCGCTAATAGGAACAACTGATTGTGCATTATTCATACGCAGGAGGGAAAAAAAAGCTGTTTATGCTGCTAATTTCACCATTACAAACCTTGTTTTCAATTAACAGTTTGTTAATTAACGTGTGCTTTACATGGAGTCGCTCTCGTCTGTTGGTTCAGCCTCCGTGCTGCTCGCCTCGCTGTTGTCTCGCGGCTTAATGTTGTTGTTCTACCGCTGTTTGCTTCTGCTGACGTCACACCCAGCGCTAATGAAGCGTCGCCGCGTCACACGTGATGAAGAAAGTCGAAGTGATGAGTTCATCAGAGCGCAGCGCATCTAACTTACTGCCATGGAGAGACCCGCTGCTACGGAACAGTACAACTCTGCTGCTAACAAGTAAAGAACCTGGATGTGAAGACACTAAGTATAAAGAACAACATGGAAAGAACCTGGATATTAGCACACAAAAGTCTAAATAACTTGGATACTAACACACCAAAACATGTAAAATCTAGATATACAGACAGGAAATGTCAATAATCTGGATATTAACACACAAAAGGACAAAGAACCTGGATATTAACAGACCAAAACATAGAAAACCTGGATATACAAATGTCCAAAATCTGGATAACAACTCATAAAAGTGTAAAGAACCTGGACATTAACACAAAAAAGGACAAAGGATCTGGATATCGAGACACAAAAGGACAACGAACTTGGATAATAACACACAAGATTGTAAAAAATCTGAACACTAATACACCAAAACATTAAAAAAACCTAAATATACAGACTGAAAAAGACAAAAGTCTAGATAGCAACACACAAAAGTGCAAACAACCCTCGTGTGAACACATGAAAGTGCAATGAACCTCAATATTAACACAAAAAAAGGACAAAGAACTTGGATATAAACACACAGAAATGTAAAGAACCCGACCACTAACACACCAAAACATAAAAAAAAACTCAATATACAGACCGAAACAGTCAAAAATCTGGATATTAAAACACAAAAGTGCAAAGAACCTTAATGTCAACACATAAAAGTCTAAAGAACCTGGATACTAACACACCAAAACATAGAAAACCTGGATATACAAATGTCCAAAATGTGGATAACAATGGATTGAAGTGTAAAGAACCTGGACATTAACACAAAAAAGGACAACGAACTTGGATAATAACACACAAAAGTGTAAAAAATCTGAACACTATTACACCAAAACATTAAAAACCTAAATATACAGACTGAAAAAGACAAAAATCTGGATAGCAACACGCAAAAGTGCAAACAAGCCTCATGTTAACACATGAAAGTGCAACGAACCTCAATATTAACACACAAAAGGACAAAGAACTTGGATATAAACACACAGAAATGTAAAGAACCCGACCACTAACACACCAAAACATAAAAAAAAACTCAATATACAGACCGAAACAGTCAAAAATCTGGATATTAAAACACAAAAGTGCAAAGAACCTTAATGTCAACACATAAAAGTCTAAAGAACCTGGATACTAACACACCAAAACATAGAAAACCTGGATATACAAATGTCCAAAATGTGGATAACAATGGATTGAAGTGTAAAGAACCTGGACATTAACACAAAAAAGGACAACGAACTTGGATAATAACACACAAAAGTGTAAAAAATCTGAACACTATTACACCAAAACATTAAAAACCTAAATATACAGACTGAAAAAGACAAAAATCTGGATAGCAACACGCAAAAGTGCAAACAAGCCTCATGTTAACACATGAAAGTGCAATGAACCTCAATATTAACACACAAAAGGACAAAGAACTTGGATATAAACACACAGAAATGTAAAGAACCCAACCACTAACACGCCAAAACATAAATATACAAACTGAAAAAGTCAAAAATCTGGATATTAAGACACGAAAGTGCAAAGATCCTTAATGTCAACACATAAAAGTGTGAAGAACCTGGATGTTAATGCACCAAAATGCAAAATAACCCTGATGTTATTACATGAAAGTGCAAAGTATCTCAATATTAAGACACAGAAATGTAAATAACATGACTTTTAATGGGAATGGGAGGCAGAGCCTTCAGTTTCTGGAGGCAGACACCTGCTCTACTTTAAGATTAGCTTCGAGCCAGGGCTGCTCAGGATCACCGGAACTATAGGTTTAGACTGCTGGGGGATTCCCATGATGCACTGGGCTCCTCTCCTCTACTCTCTACTCTGTTATATATCATCATGACATGTCCTCCCATTCCCACCCCAACCTCTCTTGCTATCCCTCCCTCCCCCCTCATCCTCACTCCCAACCCAACCAGTCGAGGCAGATGTCCTCCTCCCCTGAGCCTGGTTCTGCCGGAGGTTTTATCCCCTCTTCGCTATCATAGGGGTTTTTTTGGTTCCTTTCCACCATCACTTACTGCTTGCTCAGAGGGAATCCAAAAGCAACTTTGGATTGTTGGGTTTTCTGTTTCCTGTTGTTGTTACAATGTTCAGCACTATGTGACGACTTATGTTGTAAATATGCGCTATATAAATAAAACTGAGTTGAATTGAACTGAAACTAACTCTGTTCTTGTTCTCTCCGTGGACGTCTCTGGATCTGGAGCTCCACATCCCTGATCTGCAGCCGCTGTCCTGCCATCCACACCCAAACCTCTCCTCCCATCCCCTCCCCCTTCATCCCCACTCCCACCCCAACCGGTCGAGGCAGATGTCCTCCTTCCCTGAGCCTGGTTCTGTCGAAGGTTTTCCCCCTCCTCCTCCCTATCCTTGGGGGGTTTTCTGGTTCCTTCCCACCGTTGCTGACTGTTTGCTCATAGGAAATCCAAAAGCAACTTTGGATTGTTGGGTTTTCTGTTCTTTCTGCTCTGTAAAGCGCTATGAGATGACATGTTGTAAATATGCTCTATACAAATAAAAATGAATTGTACTGAATTGAATTAAGATGCTAACGTGTAAAAAATCTGGATACTACGACACCAAAATGTAAAAAAACAAGATATACAAACAGAAACTAGCAAAAACCGGGATATCAACACAAAAAAGTATAAAGAACCTGAACTCTAATGCACCAAAATGCAAAAAAAATAAAGAAATTAAGACACAAAAGTGCCAGAAATCTATTTAACACTGCACCACAAAGTGAAAAACCTGGATATTAACACAACAACATGTAAAAATACAAACTAAATAGACAAACAAACATGGAAATTAAGACAAAAACATATAGAGAAGCTGGATAGAAATGAGTGTAAAACCTGGATATTAACTGTACTGCAATAATTGTGATTGCAGGAATGTTAAGAAATTCACTAAAAACGCATGAAACCTGAAGTTAAAGTGACACTTTCCTCTGGTGTCAGACGTCAAAGGTCACAATTAGGTGGACTACAAGGGAACAAGTCACAAACCTGATTATTAATGAACCAAAACATAAAAAAAAAAACCTCCAAATACAGAAATAAAATGTCAAAAACCTCAATGTTAAAGCACCGAAGCACAAAACATGGAAATACAGACGCAAAATGTTAAAAATGTAGAATTAAACTGTCCAAAGCCTCGATGTTGAAGCTCCAGATCCTTCATGTACGGACAGGAAGTGTCAAAAACCTGGATATTAACGCAGCAAAGCATCAAAAACAGACATAAACCAGCCACACTTCTAAATCTGCTGATGACAGGAGGGTGTGTGACATCTTCACTGATACGTGTGTGTGTGTGTTGTGAAGTGTGTGTGTGTGTGTGTGTGTGTGTGTGTGTGTGTGTGTGTGTTGTAAAGTGTGTGTCTTGTGTGTCGCGCTGCAGAGGAAGTGTTGTTCCCAGGACCTCGCTGCATTCCTGTCTCAGATCCCAGACCCATTTTAAAGGGCCTTTTATTTATTTTTCCTCCGCCGACACACACACACACACACACACACACACACACACACACACACACACACACACACACACTCACTCACAGCTGAAATATGAAGCGATAACAGAAACAGAAGAAAGATTCCAGGAGTTCAAGTCTGAGACGAGAAGGACCAAAAGATAAACTTCAAACTGTCAGGGGCCAAAAACAACAAATAAAAGGAAAAATTAAGCAAGAAAATAAACAAATAAACAACACACAACGTGACAAAAAAAACAACAAGCAGAACAATAAACATTGCAACAAACAAAACAATGAACAAAGCAACAAATAAAACCATGAATAGAACAATAAACAACAACAAACAACAAACAGAGCAGTAAACAATACAGTATCTCTCAACAACGCATAACTATAACAAACACAACAAAACAACAAACAACATAACAAAAACAACAAATGTAACAACAAATAAAACTAAATTACAAAACAACAAACAAAGCAATAAACAAAACAGTAAACAAAGCAAAGCAACAGTTTGTAAAACAAATGCAACAATAAATGAAATGACAAAACAACAAACAAACAAAACAACAAATAAAACAATTAAAAACAACACACAACATGACAAAAAACAACAAACAAAGCAACAAATAGAACAGAAAGTTAAACAGTAAACAACACAACAAAAACAAAAAACAAATAAAACAATGCAACAAACAAAAGAACAAACAAAGCAACGAATAACACAATGAATTCGACAACAAATAAAACAAACAAAACAACAAATAAAACAAACAACAAACAACGCAACAAGCCAAACAGCAAAGCAACCAATGAAATGAAAAACAAGAAACAAAACAACAAAAAAAGCAACAAATAACACAATGAATTCAACAACAAATAAAACAACAAGGCAAACAAACAAAACAACAAATAAAACAAACAACGCAACAAACAAAAGAACAAATTAATAACACAGTGACGAAAACAGCAAAAGCAATGAATTCAACAACAAATAAAACATCAAATAAAACAAATAACGCAACAAACAAAACAACAAAGCAAAAAATGAAATGAACAAACAACAAACAAAGCAACAAATAACACAATGAATTCAACTGCAAATAAAAAAGGCAAAACAACAAATGAATCAAGAAACAAAACAACAAATAATAAAATAAACAAAACAACCTATAAAACAACAAATCTGGACGTTTGAAGCCGACGTTTACAGACACGTCAGCTTGTTTCTCCTTTGCGTTCTGTTTGTTTGTGGAACACTAGATGGCGCTGAACAATGAAGCCTCCCTGCTCCTGCCTTCACATCTCATCCTGTGTCTTTCTGCTGTCAGAACGTTCTGCAGCTGTCCTCATAAAGAACACACTGTTCCACACAGCATCACACAGTCGGCACTTTGTCGTAACGTTGCGCCTTAAGCTTTCGGTGTTTTGCTCGTTCATCAGTCGTAGTCAGAGAGGAACGCTGGCTGCAAGCCTTGAAGCCAAAAATAAATCCTCTGCTCACTCCGACAATGGCTTCTAAATGCCCAAAGCTTGTTCAAGTGGCTCTTAAAAGGATCTGTTACTGCTAAAGTTATGTCGAGCGCTTTTGCTAACCTTCTTGGGGCACTATTTACAGTGATGGAAAAAGATTTACACAATCTCAAATATTATCCTGAAGTATTTGTGGAAAAGTCTTTATTTGTGTTTCAAAATGCGTGGCTGCATTAGACAGACACAAACAAGTACAAATGATATTTAGTTGTTTATTGTTTACAAGAAAAACAAACAAAACTAAATTCTTGACAGTTTCAATAAGTCAGTTCTCAACGTTGTCGGTATCAAAGTCAACAAATAACAGCGAATGTGTTTAAAACTGAGCAGGAAATAAATCAACCATCACATCATCAAACTAGAAAAGCACTCAGAGAGTTCATACCTCCACAAGGAGCTTCAGTCCACCCTCAACACAATCTCCTAATTTACATATTTTCTATGGAACGTTACAAATACAAATGTAATTACAGACAGTTCAAATGTCCTACCAACAATGCGGCCTTCACCCCATCCGACCTAATGAACAGGCGCGGCCTCTAGCGCGGCAGCTCCTAACAGCCTCCCAGCTTCTTAGACAACCGGAGATAAGAATTCCGGCCCAACCGTGCGTATGTCGCTCAGGAAGGAAAGAGAAATCCGTCACTGTCGCTGTCTGTCGCGTGGAGCCCCAAAATGTCATGTGGTCAGAGGGGGTTACCCCAAAAACAAGAGTGCCCTCTGGTGGCTTCTAGAGTAAACCGCATTTAATTATCCACTTGGTTACACTTACATTAAAAGAAATTCCTGGATCCAGACGGTGATCCGGATCAGTCCCAGAATTTCATCATTTGTTCTTTGTCCCATTTCACACATTTCCTGAAAATTTCATCCAAATCCGTCGATGAGTTTTCAAGTTATTTTGAACACAAACAAACAAAGAAACAAACCAACCAACGCCGACCATCACATAACCTCCTTGGTGGAGGTAATTAATATTTAGTTGTTCTGCCATTAACATGCAGTCGAGCTCTAATCCTGGCTGGCTTGTTCCCCATCAGTCTTTCACAGTGTTCAGGGGTAATCTTGTCCCATTCTTCTTGAATTACTGCTTTTAATTCTTCTAAATTCTTTGGTTTTCTTTGGGAAACAGACCTTTTGATAATCCACCACAGATTTTCAATGGGGCTCATGTCCAGGGATTGAGCTGGCCACTCTTAGACCTGGATGCTGTGCTCCTGCAGCCAAGTTCTGCTGGCCCTGGATGTGTGGCAAGGGGCATTACCTTGTTGGTAAATCCAGTTTGGACCTCGATGGAACAGTGCACGTGGGTTTGGAGAATGGCTCAATACTTGGCGGAGTTCAATGCGCCATCACAGATGACCAACACCAGCAGCACTCATGCATCCCCAAACCATGATGCTGCCTCCACCATGCTTGACTTGGTACTGCACATGCTGGAGATGATGCAACTCCTAAACAAAACTGTCCCACAACTCCAAGCTACACTGGGTACACCCTGTTCACAAATGTGCAGGTTGATGCTGGTAAAGGATGGAACGCCCCCCTGGCCCTCTGTCTTGTCTGGCGACGTTTTCCTTCCACCTAATATGCTGGTTCCGCAGCAGAGCGGCCAATCACACGCCGACCCGTCACCCTCGGTAGCCAATCCTGTACCGGATATACGGCGCACCCTCAACGGCAGTCAGTCACCTGATAACTCACAGCAGGAAACATACAATACACAATATATATGCAACTAAACGACGGCAGTCGTAACAGAACCACTTAAATATTTAAGATTTTACCCAAAACTTTAGGTTTGTTTCCAGAGTTGTGAGGCTTATGTGTCGCCTTTTCCATTTTAAAAACAACTTTCTTGGATTCTGACAGATTTTAAGGATTTGTACCCACCATGCTGAGTAAAGGAACCACTCTGAGGGCGCCTTTAGTTTGGTAAGAAGCCTATTTTTTTTGCTGAAGTTCCTTGTAGCGCCATTTTAGGTGCCATTAGTTAATAGTTCTTTTAGGCACCTTTGGGTAAAAATGTAGAACATCTTGGTGAACTTTTATTGTGGGCCTAAAAATGGTTCGTCCATTTCATCACAGTGAAGAACCATTCGCGGTTCTGGTTAGCACCTTTATTGTTGTGAGTGTAAGGGGAAGATTTAGTCAGATGAAGACAAAGCCAACAGGTAGGTCTGGGCACAAACCAGTTTGGGGTAAATCCTCGTTGGTTCCACCTGGAGGGGCTTCAGTTCAGGGCGGCTGTGGTCAGTAAAACTGGTTCCAACATGAAACGAAAACGTGAGCAGCGATTGTGATGCGCCTCAGTGATGGAAATAAACAGCCGCCTCCTTCATTTCCATTTCTGTGCACATTAATGACTCTGAAGTTTACACATCAGACTGAATATTCATGATCAGCTCACCGGGGCCCCCAGGGGCCACGTTCAAGGCTCATCCAGAGACAGAT
Organism: Dascyllus trimaculatus; assembly: GCA_024666655.1. Classification (NCBI taxonomy): domain Eukaryota; kingdom Metazoa; phylum Chordata; class Actinopteri; family Pomacentridae; genus Dascyllus; species Dascyllus trimaculatus. Next base: position 4,844,279 of record CM045456.1, read on the forward strand.
TCAGAGCAGCCAGTCGGTGGAGGAATAAAAAAAAAAAAACAGCCTGATTCGTTTCTTACAAATCTTTATTTCACCTAAACTTTCTGCTCCTCCTCCGACGGTCAGATCTGAAGCAAAGATTCTGATTTAATCTTTATTCTCAAAAAATAAAACTGTGCATCAGGTTTCACCAGTGTTTGGTTGAAACATGATTATAGTTTCAGTTAAATAGTTTATATTTTATTCTAGTTTTCTGATGGTTTACCTGATACCAGGGGTAAATGGAAATTAAAATTAAAATACACCCGTGGAAAACTTATTTCTCTACTTCCTGTTGGTTTTGGCTCCGTGACCCGTCTGACTTCTGATGAGGAAGGATCTGGTATCTAAAGCTCCAGTGTTAGCTCACTGTTAGCAGACCTTGCTGTGTGCCGTGGCCTGATGAAGACCCACTGTGGGGTCCAAACGTTGCTCGGCTCACATTGTTCACTATTTCACAGTGGACTTTTCACCAGCATGGGGTTTATTTGTCCCTTTGGAGGGACCTTGTGGTGCCGCTAGCTCCGCCGCTAGCGCTAAATCGCTAAATCGCTAAATCGCTAGCGTTCGGCTGCTTTTCGGGACGTTTTTGGGAGGTTTGGAGGTTTTCTGTTATTTTAGCTTTGCTTTTTGGTTTCCTTACGTTTCCTTAGGGTGGGGGGGCTTCTGCCTTGAGTTGTCGTTACATTTGCGGGTTTTTTTGGGGGGTTTTGTTGGTGTTTTCTGCTGTACATTAGTGTAGCAGAGCATTCAGAGGGATTTGTATGTCATTACCACGGTTAAAAATAATTTAGTTAGCATAGGCTGGGTCCAAAACAAACAGGAAATAAAGAAATAAGTTTTCCACGGGTGTATTTTAATTTAATTTCCATTTACAAACACATCTAATTAAATGGGATAACGGATAATGGAGAATGAATTAGGGCCCGTTTTCCATTTTTCATTTTGTATTATCACTGAAAAAACAGGATATGGTTTATTTTTCGTTTTTATTTTGAAATCTCAAAATAAGAAAACGAATGGCCGTGACGTACACGGGTCGAACTCACACAGATGTTGTGTTTGTACAAGTGTTTTCTTTTTATATCTTAACAAATCTGGTTTGCCAAACTTCAGATCTGTTTCCAGAAATGTGAGGCTTACATGTCGAACTCTTGGATCCTGACAGATTCTTAGGGTTCATACCTGAGCTGAGCTGCTGCTGTCCTGATTTCTTGGTCATAGTTTTTTTGTTGACTTCTTGCTTCTAGTTTTGGTGTTTGACTTGTGGGTTTTGGTTTCATGCTGGATTCCTGAGTTTTGTTCCAGTGTTTTATTTGTTGGTTTTGGTTTCTTTGCTGATTTCTTGGTTGTATTTTTGGAGTTTGATGTGTGGGTTTTGGTTCCAGCGTTTTATTTCCTTGTTAATATCCTGGTTGTAGTTTTGGTGTTTTATTTCCTGGTCCTGGTTCTGGTTCAGGGTCCGGTCTGTCTGGCTGTGCAGCTGTATTTTCTCTGCAGCCCCGCGGGTGAATAAACATCATTAGAGGACGCTGGGATAAACAGTGTGTGGTTGTTTTGTGCGTCGCTGTGTGTTGCCGTGCAGCCTGGGAACGTCTGAAGGTACTTTATTTAACGGAGGACTTTCACCCCGACACTGTGCTATCAGCTGAGGAGGAGCGATGACATCCTGCGCTGCCTCTTTCTGGGAAACACTCCTGTTTTCTCAAGTCCCACAATCTGCAGATCAGAGCAGCAGCTTCCCACCCCTCACACCGGAAACACTGACCCCCGAAGGTGCTTCACATGTGCAGGGGCCACCGCTCGGGGGCCCCGTCCATGTTGTTCCAACACTCGGAGATTTACACGTCGCCCACGCTCCTCTCCCACGCTGCCGCCGCTGTGATGTCACCGGGCCTGGCAGACGGCGAGCAGGGAGCGAGGGAAAATATGCAGGAGGTTTCTCAGGAGTTTACCGAACTATTTTTAGCCCAGAGCTCAGCATCTGCAGCCAAAACTCAGGGCGGAAATACTCGCAGAAACAGCACAGAGCACTAGAAGGTATAGGTGAAAGGACCAGTTAACAGTTTAACAGTAAGAAAGACCTCAAAACCTGAGTCCAGACAAACTAAACATCAAATGAACTGCAGCTAAAATCATGTTCATTCAGGTAAAACACTGTAAATGCAAAGGCTAAGTTAAATGAAGTCTGAATATTATAAGAATCTGGTGTTTAAATCAGTTTAAATGTCATTATTTTACAGATATCCTCTGTTATTTTCACCATTTTCACAGTTTTAAAAGGTAGATGATTCAGATTTTTCAGACACACTTGCTGCCTGATATTCACAGATTTTTTTTTTACAGTGTATTTAAATTCACGTAAAGAGTCTAAAGTGTGCTGAGTGCAGCTGTCAGATGAATGAAGTGAAACATGCGCAGCCTCAGACTGAGAGCAGATAAAGTGTTTGAGGCCTCGTCTGTGTCGTGTCCAGATGTTTATTCAGCAGGAGTCGCATCAGGAGGACAAACTGAAAAAACACAGCGATCACTGACTTCCATAAATCATCACATGTGAAGGAAACGGAGGACGCTGACCTGCTCCGTCCAACATCTGCTGCAGCTGCTGCCTTTTCCCACAGAGCCGCCGACTGCAGAGGCCTCCTGCAGGCCCACCGTCCAGGTGTCACTTGTGACGTCATGGAGTCATCCATATGTCATGAGATGATGTCTCAGATCTCAGAGCTGTTAATGTGCTACTTTTGATGTCACAGAGTTGTCCTGGTGTCACCGGTGATGTTAAAGAGTTGTCAGGTGTCACTGGTGATGTCACAGAGTTGTTATCTTGCCAATGGTGATGTCACGCAGCCATCCAGGTGTCAGTAGTGATGTTACAGAGATGACAACTGTCCAGGTGTCACTTGTGACATCACAGAGTCCTCCAGGTGTCACTGAGGATGTCACACAGTCGTCCTTATGTCACTGATGATGTCTCAGAGCTGTTAATGTGCTACTGTTGATGTCACAGAGTTGTCCTGGTGTCACTGGTGATGTCACAGAGTTGTCCAGGTGTCACTGGTGATGTCACACAGTCGTGTAGGTGTCGCTGGTGATGTCACAGAGCTGTCCAGGTGTCATTGGTGATGTCACACAGCCATCCAGGTGTCAGTAGTGATGTTACTGGATGACAGCTGCCCAGGTGTCACTGGTGACATCACAGTCATCCAGGTGTCACTGAGGATGCCACATACTTGGCCAGGTGTCACTGGTGATGTCACATAGTCGGCCAGGTGTCATGGGTGATGTCACAGAGTCTTCGACATGTCACTGATGATGTCACAGAGTTGATCAGGTGGTGTTTTTTTTACACTTTCTCTTCCATCTATATGCTTCTTTAGTAATCTAGTAAACTCTGCTGACATTGTCAATCAGCTTTAATGTTAATTACATTCAAGTATTTTAATCCATCAGTAAATAGTACATTACCCATGATCCTCAGCTGCTGCCAAGGACAGCCAGATACATTACACTGAATCACACTGACAGTAAATGAACATATCCACTTATATATTTATATTTTTCTACTTTATTTTGCCAGTTTTATGTATATTTTGGATATTTTTCTGTTCTCTCTCAGATTCTTGGCATCTTGTTCTCAGTGCTGGTGACTGTAATACCAGCAGGTGTCCAGCAGCGGCTGCGTCACCTCAGTAAACCTGATCTGAGCTCAGTGGATTGAGGATGGAGGATTTACTTTGATCTGCAGACGTTACACAAACTACTCAGAAAGGTGGAGGATTGGCAGCGGAGGCTTTACGTCTGTTAATCTTACAAAAAAGCAATCAGAGGACAGATGTTTTCTCCTGCAGCTGGAAATCTGTTTGAGGGCGGATTGAGAGCAAGACACCACCTGTGTGTTCGAGCAGCACAGCAGATAATCTGCAGCCAACAAGAAGCTGCAGACTTCAGACCAGAATCTGTAGGGGTCCTTAATCTGAGCTCAACATGTGACCTGACCCTGATACAGTTTCTGTTTCCGCACTGACTCGATCTCCAGCATCCGACTCACAGAGCTCCTGTAAAACAATACAGGTGTTGTCTGAAAGCTCCCGTTGATGTGTGGTAAGTTAAAGCAAGTGATGACGACTGAAACGCATCGAGTGACGGCTCAGTTTATTAAACCATCGACACTTCAAGCCCTTTAACTCCTGTCTCATTTTTACTCACTGTTGGCTCATTTTGCACTACAATATAAAGTCCTGAGCCTCTAGGGAAACAGAACAACCACCAAGAAGGGGAGAGAACTCAGAAAAGTCTTAGAATGACAGAAAATCAGATGAGTTTTATTTTAAAAAAAAGTCGGATTTCTTTTCCGAGTGTCCACAGAAATCACCAAGACTGGAAAGACTGGAGTCAAAACGTTCTGTAGTCAAAAAGTCTCTGAATTTTTGTCTTGTGACTGTTGGTTGCAGCTGAGTCACTAATATCTTGTTGTTTGCAGTGAGGAGATGAAAATTTTTATTTTTTTACTAAATCTGTTTGGTGTAACATGCTCATTTTTGACGATTTTTAAAAAAATAAGTTGTGTACAATAAAGTGAGGCAATATTAGGATTTAAAGTTTAGATTTGGTTAAATTTTCCTGACAGAACGGCACAAAATCTGAGGTTTCTTTTAGTTTTTCAAACACTGGTGACCACAAGGACTCATCCATGTGTTCAAACAACAGGAGCTCAGATTATTTAGTGTTTTTTAGTGAATCTGGTCGATTTTTGTGGTGAGATTTTGGCAAAACATCCCAATTTCAAGCTTGGATTTGATTAAGTTTTCCAATGCTATCTTCGAGAACCATCGGAAAGTTTAAAATTTGATTATTCTTTAATGTTTTCTTGCTGATAAATGGAGTCATGTTGGTGGTTTTATTAAATAAAACACGTCCTTCCCAGTTCAGAGGGATAACATCCACCCTTACGTGGAGTTTTCACCAAATCTTCTAACATTTGAACTCCTAGTGTGATGGTCTTGGGTCAGTTGTAGTTGGCTTCCTGTTTTATTTTGAAAAACCCTCTGTCCCTGTGTGCTATGGTTTGCTTGACTTCCTGTCTTTGGGTCACCTGTGTGTTGTCTCCTCAGCCTCCTGTGGATTCACTCAGTTCTTCTGTTCACCTGCCTGGTTCTGGACTCGGTTCTCCAGCTGTTTGACAGTAAGTCAAAGCCAGATGTTGGCTTCTAAACTCCCGGCTAACTTCTGGTTTAAAGGTTTGGTTAAAGTTTGGCAACTGAAATGTTTGGTTTAGATTAGGGAACTAAAACAGTTGGTGAAAGTTGAGCAACTGAAATACTTGGTTAAGGGTTAGGTAACTGAAATGTTTGGTTGAGGTTGGACTAATGTTTGGTTCAGGCTCGGGACCCAGAATATTTATATATAAGTTGGTCGTCTTTGGTCCCTAAGGCTAAGGAGAAACTCAGAGGGAACCGCTCTTCTTCAGGTGCAGGCCCAGCGTGATGGAATGATTTGCCCTTGCACCTTAGACAGGTTGAGTCACCTTCTGATTTTAAGTCAACTCTTAAAACAGCTTTTCACTCTGGCTTTTAATCAAGTCTGAAATCTGTACTTTTAACTTGTCTTCCCCTTAGTCTCCATTGTAGTTATTCTTTTCTCTGCACTGTTGTTATTGTTGACGTCTGCTGCAGTTTGGTCAACTGTGTTTGTTTTAAAGCGCATTATAAATAAAGTTTGATTGGACTGGATAGGGAACTGAAATGTTTGGATAAGGCTGGACATCTACAGTGCTTGGTTAAAATTAGGCAACTTAAAAGTTTGGTTGAAGTTAGGGAACTAAAATGTTTGGTTTAGATTAAGGAACTAAAATGTTTGGTTAAGATTAGGCAACTAAAATGTTTGGTTATGTTTAGGGAACTAAAATATTTGGTTCAGATCAGGGAACTAAATTATTTGGTTAAGATTAGGCAACTAAAATGTTTGGTTATTTTTAGGAAACTAAAATGTTTGGTTAAGATTAGGGAACTAAAATTTTTGGTTTAGATTAAGGAACTAAAATGTTTGGTCAAAGTTGGATAACTAAAATGTTTGGTTATGGTTAGGGAGCTAAAATGTTTGGTTAAGATTAGGGAACTAAATTATTCGGTTAAGATTAGGGAACTAAATTATTTGGTTATGTTTAGGGAATTGAAATATTTGGTTATGTTTATGGAACCAAAAAGTTTTTGTTCAGATTAGGGAACTAAATTATTTGGTTAAGATTAGGGAACTAAAATGTTCGACAAAAGTTGCACAAATAAAATGTTTTGTAAAAGTTGGACAACTTAAATGTTTGGTTTAGGATTTAGGTAAGGGAAAAAAATATTTGGTTAATGTTGGGCAACTAATATGTTTGGATGAGTTTTGGCAACTAAAATATTCGGTTAAAATTAGGGAACTTGAAAGTTTGGTTGAAGTTGGAGAACTGCAATGTTTGGTTACGATGAGGCCTGTAAAATGTTCACTGAAGGGTAGGCAACTAAAATGCTTGATTCATGTTTGCGAACCAAAATGTCTGGTTGTTGTTAGGGAACTAAAAAGGAAAAACTGAAATGTTTGTTTAAAATTAGGGAACCATAATGATCATTAAAGATTAACCAACTAAAATATTTGGTTGAAGTTCGAAAAAGAAAATATTTGAAGATTAAGCAGCTGAAATGTTTGGTTGTAGTTAGGGAACTAAAATGTTTGGTTTAGGTTAGGGAACCAAAGTGATTGGCTGAGATTAAGGCTCTAAAGTGTTTGGTTATGGTATTTAAGGTGGTTGTGGTTGGATGTCTGCATTTTCCTGTTAATTTTTGACAACTTGAATGTTTTGTTCCGGTTCGGGAGCTGAAATGTTTGGTTCAGATTAGGGAACTAAAATGTTTGGTTCAGATTAGGGAACTAAAATGTTTGGTTCAGATTAGGGAACTAAAATGTTTGGTTCAGACTCGGTAACTGACCTGATTGTTAACGGTTTAACCCACATCAGTCAGAGGCCTGTTTAAATCTGGTTTTCTCCAACTTTTGAGCCCCCAGAACAAAGAGACATGCCACCGTCCACTACCCCGCCCGTCCGTCTGTCTGCTGCTGCTGTATCTGATCATCTCTCCACGCTGAGTATTATGGGCTGTTTGATCATGCATATCTAATGCAGCTCTGAGTCATGTGTACGAGGCTGCTGACTTTAACAGTTTGACTCCAAACACGATTTCGACACATCACAATGACAACAAAGCCGCAGGACTTTATTCTCAACATAAAGGACGGAGATAAGAGGAAGCTGCACTTCACAATAAAACAGTCTGACGGACTGAGCTGATGAATCCGAGAGGACGGAGAGACAACGGAGCTTCTGTGGAAACATTTCATCAGATCAAATCAGTTAATATGATTGTAGAATTGATTGATACGCTCCAGTTTTCCTGAATTGATTTGAAGACCGTGTGCAGCTTCATCCGTCCTGCTGTCAGTCCGTCAGTCAGTCCTCAGATCAGAGACTCAGTCCAGCTTCTCAGAGACTCACCGACCTGGTTCTAGTCCTGGTTCTGGTTCTTTATATCGACCCCCCAGAGCAGTAAAACTCTTAGATCACTGTGTTAAGAGCCGTGGTTCATCAGTTTACAGGATACACTCATTTAAACACATTTATAGCCTTTAACTGTACTTCATGAATAATTTACTGTTATTTTGCAGCATCGTTCACCCAAACTGACTCAACACAAAACTAACTGGTCAAGATTAGGGAACTAAAATGTTCAATTAAGGGTTGGACAGTGTTTGGTTAAAATTAGCTTAAAAGTTTAACTGAAGTAGTTTAATTCATGTTAGGCAACCAAAATGTTCTGTTAGGTAACTAAAATATCTGGTTAAGATGAAGCAACTGGAGTGTTTAGTTAGGATAAGGCAACTAAAACGCTGCTACTTTATGCATTTATGCTGCTTTAAAGGGACAATTTGACTGAAAATGAAAAAACTAATAAACAATCTGACCAAAGCATCATGGGAACTATACTTTCAGAACATAAAACAATGATTATCTCTTAAAGTCGATGTAAGAAAGATTGATCTATTAATATTAACCTTAAATACACAGATCAGGTATAACATTAAGACCACCTGTCTGATATTGTGTTGGTCCCCCTTATGTCCCCCTACAGCATTCCAGCTCTCTGGTAGTCCTTCTGTCCTTGGCTCTTTTTATTTGGTAAACAATCATGTAACACAGGGCGTCTCCACACGTCAAGAGTCACCATAAGATAAGTGTCACTTACACAATCTTACTGGGTCAGTTCTCTGTGTTCTTTACTGTGAGTACATACAGCTTGGAATGTTTTTAATGGTGATTCATATCTTTACAATCATGGTTGCTGACATGTAGACTTTAAAGTCCTGACAGTCACTCAATGATTACCTAATAAGAATAACATAAGCACAATTCTTCTAACAGGTCCAAAATGCTCTGAACCATTGGACATGGACCAGAGGACCTCTCAGGGTGTCCTATGGGGTCTGGAACCAGGACGTTGGCACTGGATCCTTTGGGTACTCTGGTTTGTGCAGTGGGGCCTCTGTCAATCCGACTTGTTCCACTGCATCCTGTTGATGCTTGATCAGAATGGGCTGTAGGAAGTCTGGAGGTCAAATCAACATGTTGGACCATTGTCATGTTCCTCCACATGTTCCTGATTGGTTGGTGTTGTTTCCATGTGGTGGGGTGCATTTTCATCTAGGGACATTTGGGATTTCCATTAGCATGAGGGAGTGTGTTTGTTGTGGGACGATGTTTATTTGGGTGTCTAAGTCTGATCAAGGTTTTCCATCAGAACACCACATAGAACCAATATGATCAATGTTATTCACGTCGAGGGGAGTCAGTTGAGGTGGCTCGGACATCTGTTCCCTGGGGAGGTGTTCCAGGCATGTCCCACCAGGAGGAGGCCTCGGGGTAGACCTAGGACACGCTGGAGGGACTATGTCTCTCGGCTGGCCTGGGAACGCCTCGGGGTCCCACCAGAAGAGCTGGAGGAGGAGTCTGGGGCGAGGGAAGTCTGGGCATCTCTGCTTAGACTGCTGCCTCCCCGACCCTGGATAAATGGAAGATAATGGATGGATGGATGTTATTCACTTCACCTGTCTGTGGTCACAACGTTGTGGCTGATCGGTGTATGTTTCATTGGTTTAACTTTCTAAAAATTGTGTTAAAGTACTGCAATACTTTTTATGAACGTTTCCTTCTGTACCAAATCAGCTTTTGGAGAAATGTTAAATTAAACTGATAATTAGGCTCTTATTTATCATGTAGATGTACTGGATAGATCATGAACACGTGTCCGTGAGTCCACTTAGAAAGCAGAGAAGACACTTCAGAACTCCATTGAGAATCTGCCTGATTTAAGTTTCCTTTCTCTCCTCTCAGACTGTTCTGCTGCGTTAATTTTCAATTTCTTTATCTTAATTTATGCTCTTGAAGGACGACATCATAGAAATTTAGCTGCAACTCACTGAAATATTCTTGTTTTTATTGATTACACAGATGTACAGGATAGATCATGAATGCATGTCCATATATCTACTGACAAACCAGCTCAGAACTCCACTGAGAATCTGTCTGATTTTAGTTTCAGTGATGTTTGTCTGTACATCAGTGATTCTCTGCTGCTTTAAAGACACAGTTTAAATGTGAACAGATGCGGGAGAAGAGCAGCTTCATAAATCCTGAGTGTGCAGTGAAGATTCTCAGCGTATAAATCGTTTAATTATCCCGATATTTACGCCCATGTGAAACACTGGGCCGCTTTCTGTGTCTTGCTGGACGAATCGGAACAACGCTGATAAATCACCCACAGTGTGACAGCAGCTGATCGGGCCTCAGGACAGAACCGGGCTGACCTCTTCCAGGACAGCGCTACTGGACCGGGATCACAGCAGAAGAACCATTTTGGGGTTTTGGTGAACGGAGGTGAACGGCAGCTCTCCGTCTTACAGGCATTGCTGACATTTCCTTGAAATTGGATAATTGCTGGCTGCCATGAGCGAAGCATTCAGACGAGCCCACACAGTTTGGCTTCCACTCGTCTTTCTCTCCAGCTGAAATTATGGGTTGTCAGTCGGAGCTCCTCGGCTGTAATTTCGTCCCTCTCGCTCTGAAGACGAGTGTTATTTTGGAGCGCGTTGACTCGCAGCCAGTGGATGTATGGTTTTATTGTTGAAATGTGATGAGGAGGGGAGAAGCCGTTCAAATTCTTCTTTTCATTTCACACTTTTGATCTGGATTCTGGTCTGTCAGGACTGAATCTGTCAGTCTGTTCTGTGGAGCTGTGATTATCTTCCACACGGGTCACTTCAAATAAAATCAGCCAAACCTGAACCAGTTCTGACCCCATCATCAGCTGATTCTTCATCTGCAGTAACTTTAGTGTATTTAATGAAGCCATGCAGAGTTTTAACTTCATACTTTCCCATCATTTCTGAGCCTGATAACTTCATCAGTACAGCAGATAAACTCAAGACGTTATCAGGGCAAAAAAACACATCTGAGTTCTGGTCAAAGCTGCGACCAGATCACCACAAAAAGATGCAAAATTACCACAAAGCCTTGAAACTGCCACAAAAAAACATGACAAATCACAGCAGAAAGGGCTGAAATTAACACCACGAAACACAAAATCACCACAAAAAGACACAAGATTATCATAAAAAACACAAAATCATCACAACAAGATGCAAAATCACCACAAAAGACACAAAATTATCATAAAAAACACAAAATCACCATAAAAAGACACAAAATCATCACAAAGACAAACAAAATCACTATAAACAGACACAAAACCACCACAAAAACACACAAAATCACCATAAAAAGACACAAAACTACCATAAAAGACACAAAATCACCATAAAAGGACACAAACCCATCACAAAGACACACAAAATCACTATAAACAGAAACAAAATCACCACAAAAAGACATAAAATTACCATAAAAAGATGCAAAATTACGACAAAAAGACACAAAACTACCAGAAAAAATCAATAAACATGCAAACTCGGCACAGAAAAAGGGCCAAAATCACCGCAAAAAGACACAAAATCACCACAAAAAGACACAAAATCACCATAAAAGACATAAAATCACCACAAAAAGACACAAATTTTTCACAAAAAGCCTAAAAACATGCAAAATTACCACAAAAAGACACAAAACTACCACAAAGACTCAAAAAACACGCAAAATCAGCACAGAAAGGGCCAAAATTACCACAAAAAGACCAAACGTTACCATAAAAGACATAAAAACACCACAAAGAGACGCAAAATCACCATAAAAAGACACAAAATCATCATAAGAGACACAAAATCACCACAAAAGGCCACAAAATCACCACAAATTAACACAAAATCACCACAAATTAACGCAAAATCACTATAAAAAGACACAAAATCATCATAAGAGACACAAAATCACCACAAAAGGCCACAAAATCACCATAAAAAGACACAAAATCACCATAAAACGACACAAAATCATCATAAAAGACACAAAATCACCACAAATAAACACAAAATCACCACAAAAAGACACAAAATCATCATAAAAGACACAAAATCACCACAAATAAATACAAAATCACCACAGAAAGACACAAAATCACCACAAATTAATGCAAAATCACCACAAATAAACACAAAATCACTATAAAAAGACACAAAATAGCCACAAAAAGACACAAAATCACCACAAAAAGACACAAAATCACCATAAAAAGACACAAAATCACCACAAATAAACACAAAATCACCACAAATAAACACAAAATCACCATAAAAAGACACAAAATCACCATAAAAAGACACAAAATCACCACAAAATCACCACAGAAGGACACAAAATCCCACAAATAAACACAAAATCACCACAGAAGGACACAAAATCCCACAAATAAACACAAAATCACTATAAAAACACACAAAATAGCCACAAAAAGACACAAAATCAACCCAAAAAAACCCACAAAATCACCACAAAGACACTCAAAATCACCAAAAAAATGCTAAACTGCCACAAAAACATGCATGAGAGACGTGTGAGTTCATCACAGAAAGAGCCACAACCTTTACAACAGTTTGCATCGATCCTTTTGAATCCAGACAGTTTCTGATGAAACTGTTGAACCAACAAACAGCACTGAGTTGGTGGAGAAAAGCTTTTCTACTGCAGCCAGTGATTTTTAATTAAACCGTCCACTAAGAATCAGTAAATAAAAAAACACCTTTGGTTGTAGAGGACAAACTGATTCAGACTGAATGGAGTTTGGTGTTTTTGACTGATGCATATATGTGTTGTTAAAATGCACATTAACCTTTTAAATCCTCTTGAATCGATGCAAACTTGTGTTGTTTTACTACGAACAGACGTTACTGAATCCTAACCGGTCAAACATGAACCTAAACGCTCGTCTCCTCCTGCTTTCTGCTTCTTTCAGACGGGTCGTGTTCTTCTTCCTCTGTGGTGTGAGCGGCCGGTGCATCAGTATTCATCAGTATTCATGGCAGCGGCGTTGCTTTACAAACAGCAGCGAGTATCTGGTGTCATATCGGTCAATTAGAGGCGGCAGCAGGAAAAGTCCTGACGCTGAGTGAATGTGCAGACACTCACAGAAATGTAAAGCAAAGCCGCTGGACTGGAACCGGACTAATTGGAATATATGAATGTTTGCTGGTCTCAGAGGTCGTCTGTCGGGCCGACGGAGCCGCCCTTTGTTTTGATCCTCACGTGTTCAAACGTCTCACATGAGCTCATCAGACGCAGAGTTTTTCACTGAACACGAGAAACGAGGCCTTTTGTTTCCTGTTTGAACTGTTCCACTCAGACCTGACTGTGTTTCTGTCAGGAAGCTGAATGTTCCCACCTTTTAGGGAACATATGAGGCGTTTAGGGAATATCTGTTAACTACAACATCTACTGAGGACTGTAAGGCATTTGGGGAACATCTGGAAACTGCAGATGTCCCTAAACACCTTGTAGGGAACATATGAGGCGCTTTAGGGAACATCTAGAGGGGTTTGGGGTACAGCTGCAGTTTCCGAATGTTCCCTAACTCCCTCACTGTCTTCAGTAGAAGCTGCAGTTTAGAGATGTTCCCTAAACACGTTTGACTGTGAGGCATTTAAGGAACATTAGGAAACTGCAGATGTTCCTGAGCACCTTTTTGGGAACATATGAGACGTTAAGGGAACATCTGTAAACTGCAGCATCAACTGAAGACTGTGAGGCATTTAGGGAACGTCTGGAAACTGCAGTATCGACTGATGACTGTCAGGCATTTAGGGAACATATTGTAAAATGCAGTATCTACTGATGAATGTGAAGCATTTAGGGAACTTCTGGAGACTGCAGATGTCCCTAAACACCTTTTCAGAGAACAAATGAGGCACTTTAGGGAACATCTGGAGTCGTCCCTGCCGTTTCCAGATGTTCCCCAGATGCCTCATTGTCATCAGTCGACGCTGCAGTTTACAGATGTTCCCTAAACACGTTTGACTGTGAGGCATTTAGGGAACATCTGGAAACTGAAAATGTTCCCGAAACACCTGTTCAAGGAACATCTCTATACTGCAGCATCTACTGATGACTGTAAGGCATTTAGGGAACATGAGGAAGCTACAGATGTTCCTGAGCACCTTGATGCTTTACATCATGATGCTGCCACCACCATGCTTCACATCATGATGCTGCCACCACCATGCTTCACATCATGATGCTGCCACCACCATGCTTCACATCATGATGCTGCCACCACCATGCTTCATATCATGATGCTGCCACCACCGTGTTTCATATCATGATGCTGCCACCACCAACGTGCTTCACGTCATGATGCTGCCACCACCATGCTTCACATCATGATGCTGCCACCACCGTGCTTCACATCATGGTACTGCCACCGCCATGCTTCACATCATGATGCCGCCACCGCCATGCTTCACATTATAATGCCGCCACCACCATGATGTTGCCACCACCGTGCTTCACGTCATGATGCTGCCACCACTATGATGCTGCCACCACCATGCTTCACATCCTGATGCTGCCACCACCATACTTCACATCATGATGCTGCCACCGCCATGCTTCACATCATGATGCTGCCACCACCATGATGTTGCCACCACCGTGCTTCACGTCATGATGCTGCCACCACCATGCTTCACATCATGATGCTGCCACCACTGTGCTTCACATCATGATACTGCCACCGCCATGCTTCACATCATGATGCTGCCACCGCCATGCTTCACATCATGATACTGCCACCACCATGCTTCACATTATGATGCTGCCACCACCAAGATGTTGCCACCACCGTGCTTCACATCATGATGCTGCCACCACCATGCTTCACATCATGATGCTGCCACCACCATGATGCTGCCACCGCCATGCTTCACATCATGATACTGCCACCACCATGCTTCACATTATGATGCTGCCACCACCAAGATGTTGCCACCACCGTGCTTCACATCATGATGCTGCCACCACCATGCTTCACATCATGATGCTGCCACCACCATGCTTCACAGTGAGGATGGTCTGTTTGTGATGATGTTCAGTGTTTGGTGTCCATCAAACACTGCGTCTAGTCTGATGGTCAAAAAGCTCCATTTTGGTCTCATCAGTCCAAAGAACCTTCTTCTAGTTGACTTCAGAGTCTCCACATGTCTTCTGGTGACTTTAGTCCAGATTTAATATGAGCTTTTCCCTTCAGTGTCTTTCTCTTTGTCTCCCATAAAGCTTTGACTGGTGAAGAACAGTAGTTGTATGAACACTCTCTCCCACCTCTGAAGGAAGCTTGGAACTCATAGGCTCATGCTCAGACTCATAGGTGTCTTGCTGTCCTCCCTAACTCGTTTCTTTCTTGCTCGGTGACTCAGTTTTTGAGGACGACCTGCTCTAGTCAGATTTATTCATGTACCATATTTCTTCTATTTCTTAATAATGGATTTAACTGGACTTAAAGGGATATTTAATTACTTGGAATTATTCTTGAGTCCATTTCCTGACTTACACTTTTCAGAAACCTTTATCCGGAGGTTTGGTTATCATTTGGTCTGTATTTGTGCAGCTCTTCTCGTTTCCTAAATGTAAAGGTTCCAGTGTCTCCTCCAGTGTAAAGTCTAAAAAGCGGGACTGTTCTCATGCTGTCACCCTGAAACAAACGGATGATGTCCTGTCAGTGTGTTTGCTGGCTCAGCTCCATCAGCCCTCAGCGTGTTTCAGCCTGAACTCCCTCAGAGACTTTAACTCTGAGGCTCGTCCACAGAAACACAGTTTACACGTCTTCATGTCTGTAAAATGTGTGTGTGTGTTGGCTCCGAGGGCCACCGAGCTCTCCGAGGAGCCAATAAAAGTCCTGATGTGACACATTTCTGTTCGTCTGTTGGTTTGGGCCGACAAAAACCAGCAGACACAGAAAGTGAAAGTTACACGTGATGTAAAAACCGAACCCTCTGGATCAAACCAAAGTGTGTGCACTGTAAAAAACAAAGAAATCTCAGAATGAAAACAACATGGTAGAATACTAGAGCATTCAGAAGCAGTCAAAATCAATAAATGAATCAATAAATAAATAAAATACAGTAATAACAGCAGGTAACTGTTCTCTTATCATGTTTTATTGTATTTAAATCAGCTGAAATCTATTATTTTACTACTTAGTATTTATAAAATCTACATTATTGATGTGGACTTTATTTACACTTCTTTTTCTTTTTCTTTTTTTACAGTAAACTTGTACATACTGTAATTTTTTGGTGATTTTACTGGTTATTTTCTGTAATTTAAAAAACAGGTAAAATCTGTAAAATAACATTGAACTTGTTTTTAAATCATTTTTCAATCCTTAATATATATAATATTTTTTTTTTATTTCAAATAACAGCAAATATCTGTAAAATAATTTTATCTGATTTACACACAGTAAAAAAAGAAAAAAGAATTGATTATTATAATAATACAGATTTTTTTTATGTGGATGGATAATATTTTTCAGCCAGCATATAAATTTAAATATTTTTGTGATTTTACTCGTTGTTTATTATTTTTTTGTAATTTAACAAAAAGGAGAAAATCTGTAAAATAATGCTGAACTTGTTTTAAAATAATTTTTCAATCCTTAATATATGTATATTTTTCTCTCAACTAACAGCAAATATCCGTAATTTTTAAATCTGATTTACATACATACATATTTTTTGATATTTTTGAGGTGGACATTATGAATAGTTTTTTTTTCAGCCAGCATACAAATTTAAATATTTTTGTGATTTTACTAGTTTTTTTTTAATTTAACAAAACAGGGAGAATCTGTAAAATAACAGGAATAAAGAAAGAAAAAACACTAACATGTCCAAAACCAGACACCAAACATTTGATTACAAATGCTTGAATTAATAAATGTTTCACTAAATAAATAAATAAAAGACCATTAATGCAGGTACGTGTGAAATGGGATAAAACCTTGAAAATAATTCAAATCCGACACACAAAGATGAAAATTGGCGAAATAAATGCAAATAAAGATACAAAAATGTGTAAAGATGAATAAAATGTGCATCGGTTCACCAGTAAAACTCAAACGATCCACAGTACTAAGGAATTTAAATGAAACACCTTCTGTTATTTTATTTTTTTATATTTCAGCAAATGAATTCGGGGACCTTTTGACCAATCTGAGGACGTGGTCTCATCCGTGCTCTCTGCTCACAGTAGACCAGGGGTGTCCAATCCTGGTCCTCGAGGGCCGCTATCCTGCATCCTTCTTCCAACACACCTGATTCAAATCATCAGCTCATCATCAGCTCTGCAGAAGCCTGATAACGATCCTGATCATCTGAATCAGGTGTGTTGGAAGAGGGAAACATCTAAACCATGCTGGATAGGGGCCCTCGAGGACCAGGATTGGACCCCCCTGCAGTCGAGGCTCTGGATTCTCACGTGCATGTGGACAAACAGCTCGGTAACACCTGACTGTGCGTCTCACTTGCTGCTGAGTGTTTGTGTGTCTCCGAGATCAGAGTTCAGACAGCCGACAAACACTTAGTGCATCTTTTAATAAAGTTCAGATTCCTGCACAAACAGCGACTGAGCTGTGAAAACACAGCGAGGAGACGAAAACAGAACCAACATCTGCCGCAAATATGGGCCCGTCATCGCCTCAGCGTCAGCCGCAGCCTGTTTCCAAGCTCCATCACAAAACAGTGATTTTAAAACGTCAATATCCAGCCTTCAGTCTCCTGCTCAGTCTGACTGCAGGACGTTTATCAGAATGAAGCCAGAGGAAGTTCGACCTTCATACTGGGAATGTTTTCAGACTTACAGGGCCTTTAAGTTCACAGAGGTGGGTCTACATGTCTCACTTTTAATGGGCTTTTTCCATCATTTCTGAGCCTCATAACTTCATCAGTACAGCAGATAAACACATGGCATTAAAAACACATTAGAGTTTTGCTAAAGGCTGAAACCATGTCAGCACATAAAGACGCAAAGTGCAAAATTACCACAAAGACTCAAAAGAAAACCTGCAAACTGAGGCCGAAATTGCTACGAAAGACAAATCACCACAAAGAAACACAAAACCACCACGAAAAGACACAGAATCACCAGAAATGATCCCAAATTCTCAAAATCACCATAAAAATCAGCACAAAAAGGGAAGAATGTTAATTTTAAATCCACTAGAGTCGTCAGAATCCAAAGACTAAACATGGTTTTTGTTCATTTTCTCTACAACCAATTTTGAGCATCAGTATTATGGGATGTATCATAGTTTGAAGAGCAAACAGCAGCAAACACCCTGGATGTGTTTCTGTTTTCTGATAATTCACCAGAGGAAACTTTAAAAAGTGCATTCTGGGTAAACCTTCAAGGCTCATATCAGCGTGATGTGTGATAGATGGTTGGTCAGAATAAGTTAGAGACAATAAACGCATCATTTTTACCTCCATTTGATACCAGGATCATCTTCTAGACATGGGTCCTTCTATGTTTTCTAACATAAGGATATTCAATAAACGGCATAGTACAGATCAGCTGTTGGGTCTGTGTGGCGTCCTGCTGTATGTCTGCTGTCACTGCAGTGATTTGGCTGATTAAAGCAGCAGCAGTGTTTGTTTGTGTTTGTGTGTCTGAGAAACGTCCTCAGAGACAAACATGCCGTTGTGTCCCTCAGTAGGACGTTCCTGTCCCCTGTCCTCCACAGATTGTTTCTCAGAGCAGCTCCAACGTGTGAAAAGAGGAACCACAAACTGGAACATAATGAGCGGTGGGGCTTCTGATGGCAGACAATGACACTACAGTCGCTCTGCTGTGTCAACGCTGAGACGCCATGGCAACGCCTCTGACAGGACGTTTATTTTCTCAGGCCGTCAGGAATATTAATAACCACCGGCCGCCGCTGCCAAGTTCCTCTGGACACCGTTCAAACCCACGCAGCCAACAGGACGCTCAGCAGGACGCCGTGTCAGCGGCAGATAAACCGAGCTGCCGCCAGAGCGACACATCACCGCGAGCTGTCAGTCAGCTGGGGGACACCTGTCACCGACGACAACGAGAGTACACTGTTACCAACGGCAACTAGAGAATGCTAAGTATCACTGACGGCGATCGGAGGGCACTGTCACTGACGGAAACCGGAAGACACTGTCACTGACCGCAACCAGAGGACACGGTCACCAACAGCAACCAGAGGACACGGTCACCAACAGCAACCAGAGGACACAGTCACCAACAGCAACCAGAGGACACGGTCACCAACAGCAACCAGAGGACACAGTCACCGGCAGCAACCAGAGGACACGGTCACCAACAGCAACCAGAGGACACGGTCACCAACAGCAACCAGAGGACACGGTCACCAACAGCAACCAGGGGACACAGTCACCGGCAGCAACCAGAGGACACGGTCACCAACAGCAACTAGAGGACACGGTCACCAACAGCAACCAGAGGACACAGTCACCGGCAGCAACCAGAGGACACTGTCATCGATGGCAACCAGAAGATGCTGTCACTGACTGCGACCAGAAGACAAGAGGATACTGTCACCGACGGCAACAGGAGGCCACTGTCACCAACGGCAACCAAAAACCAGAGGACAGTGTCATCGACGGCAACTAGAGGATGCAGTCACCTACGACAACAGGAGGATACTGTCACCTATGGCAACCAGAGGACGATGTTACCGACGGCAACCAGAGGACACTGCTACAGACGGCGACTGAAGAACACTGTCACCGACGACAACAGGAGGACACTGTCTTCAAAACAGACCAGAGACCCGAGAACACTGATACCGAAGGTGACCAGAGGACGCTGTCACCAACGACAACAGGACACTATCAGGATGGCAACCAGAGGATACTGTCACCAACAACAAGAGGACACAACTACTAACGGCGACTAGAGGACACTATCACCAACAGGGACCGGAAGACACAGTCACCGACGGCAACCAGAGACCAGAGGACACTGGTAACTAGATGATACTCAGTGTCACCAATGGCAACAAGAGGAAACTGGAGCTTCACTCAAGATCCTCCTCCTCACAGAGGGAAACAGACAGATGGGCATCCTCTTCCCTACTCCCAACCCAACTCGTAGAGGCAGATGTCCACCCTCCCTGAGCCTGGTTCTGTCAGAGGTTTTTCCCCCCTCACTATCTTAGGGGTTTTTGGTTCCTTCCCACCGTCACTGATTGCTGCTCAGAGGGAATCCAAAAGCAACTTTGGATTGTTGTGTTTTCTGTTGCCTGTTCTTCCTCCCAATGTTCAGAGCTATGTGATGACGCATGTTGCTATATAAATAAAATTGAATTAGAAGAGGTTCATAGAGACCTTTAATGGCCACAAATGAACTGAAAGGTCTTTCTGAGCATGTGTTCACTTTAAAAAACTTCCCTCCGAGTCCTGAAATGTCCTTAACATCAACAAATGTAGTCGGTTTTCTAAAATGTCCTCAATATCCCGCTCTAGAACTGTCCTGTCCCCCTCCTCAGTGTAAAATAGTCTCATATGTGAAGAATATCCACATACAGTATGTCTACGCTTTCTGCAAACTCCTCCTGATGTCCTCGTTTTTCCCTCGTCAAAGACTTTTATGTCCCAACTTGTAACAAAGCTCTCCTCTCTTAAGTTCCCCACTGTATGAAAAATGTCTGAGACGTCCCTCAAATGTCCTGTTAAAAACGTCTCACTTCCCCATTAAAGCACCTTTCCTCTCCAGATGTCTTCAGGACAGACGGACATGAGAACCAACTCATGTCTAAGCAGCTGAGGCGAATGTGACGGCAGCTCGAACTCTCATCCTGCTGCTTTTAATGTGAGAATAACGAGGAGGGAGGCGCCGCCGGATGGAGGCACTTTTATATTTAACACCAGTAATCAAGTTCCTTTTACGAGGTTTCCGTTCATTAAAGGCAGCTCAGGTGCTGCACAGACGCTCCTGAACGCACGTCAGCTACGCAAACGCACAAACACACAAACACACAATGCAGAAAAACGCACACTTTAGAAACTCAAACACCAGCGATCATCTGAGCTCAGTGTTAGAAAGCATCTGAACTGTTATTGGAGGGTATCTGAGTCTTATTTTGAAAAGTGTCAGTCTTATTTTGAAAAGTATATGTCGTCTTTTGAGTAGCATCATAAGTCTTATTTTGACAGTGTCAGTCTTATTTTGGAAATTACTGGTCTTATTTTGAAAAGTATCTTAATCTTATTTTGGAAGATATGTAAACTTTATTTTGGAAAGTAGCTGAGTCTAATATTGGAGAGCATAATTCTATTTTTTTAAAGTGTCTGAGTTCTAACGGTCTCTGATCTCTGATGGACTCTGCTGGTCTCTGATAGATGCTAAGGGACTCTAATGGTCTCTGTTGGTGCCTGATGGACTCCGATGGACTCTGTTGGTCTCTGCTGGTCTCTGATAGATGCTAAGGGACTCTAATGGTCTCTGATAGACTCTGTTGTACTGTGTTGGTCTCTGATGGATTCTAATGAACTATGGTGGTCTCTGATGGACTCTAATGGACTCCGTTGGTGCCTGATGGACTCCGATGGACTCTGTTGGTCTCTGCTGGTCTCTGATAGATTCTGATGGACTCTAATGGTCTCTGTTGGACTCTGTTGTAATGCGTTTGTCTCTGATGGACTCTAATGGACTCTGTTGGTGCCTGATGGAGTCCCATGCACCTGTTGGTGTTTGACGGACTCTGCTGGTGTCTGATGGTCTACTAAGTTCTAATGGACTCTAACGGTCTCTGATCTCTGATGGACTCTGTTGGTCTCTGCTGGTCTCTGATAGATGCTAAGGGACTTTGATGGTCTCTGTTGGACTCTGTTGTACTGTGTTTGTCTCTGATGGGTTCCAATGAACTATGGTGGTCTCTGATGGACTCCGATGGACTCTGTTGGTCTCTGCTGGTGTCTGTCAGTCTTATTTTGAAAAGTATATGTCTTCTTTTGAATAGCATCATGAGTCTTATTTTGACAGTGTCAGTCTCATTTTGGAAAGTACTGGTCTTATTTTGAAAAGCACTGGTCTTATTTTGAAAAGCATCTCAGTCAGTTTTTTTTAAGCGTCTGAGTTTTATTTTGATAAATTGTTTTTTAAAAGTAGATTAAAGTTGATAATAAGAAGAGTAACAACAACAAATAAAATTAAAAAACATAACAATCAACACAAAACAATAATTATAATATTAATAACGATGACAATAATAAAATAATAGCATAAAAATAGGAAAACCTGATAAATAATTGATGAATAAAATCCTAAAATGTTTACTATGAAAACTGATGAAGTTTGAGGGGCAGAAGGCTGATGACATTTCCTAGACGTCTCCATGCTAAATAAAAGCAATAACAACAGGTTTGGACCCAAATAAAAACAATATCTGGTTAGAGAACTGTACAAACAGTCCTCACCACTCAGCTGATCAGTAAACGCCTTTGTGAGACAGATGGACCAATCAGGCAGCAGCAGCAGCTTTAGGCCCCGCCCCCTGCAGGCTTAACATCATGTAGTTTATGGTCTGAAGGTTCAGCGCCGCCGCTGGTTTAAAATCACATTCAGAGGTTGTTTCAGGTTCTGCTGCAGGAAACGGTTTATGTTTATCTAATTAAAACGATTAGAGTGACTGAGCTGCTCTCAGAGACCTTCATCATCATCATCATCCTCCTGAATCCTCCATCATCATTATCCTGAAGATGATCACATGATCTGAGGACTAACAGCCTCCATGTTCGTCTGACGTCTGAAGTAACAAACCAGCAGAGTTCAGGATGTTTTTAATAAACTGATCGACTTTCTGCTAGAAATAAAGTCTCTGTTCACCAAACGGCAACAATAACAACCCAGAGTGGACCATGATGGACTCTAATGGACTCTGTTGGACCCTGTTGTACTGTGTTGGTCTCTAATGGACTGTGCTGGACTTAGATGGATTCTTTTGGTTCCGTCTGGTCTCTGATTGACTTTTTTGGTTTCTTCTGCTCTGATGGACTCTAATAGACTCAGAGGAGTTCTGTTGGTTTATGATGGACTATGGTGGTCTCTCATGGACTCTAATGGACTCTGTTGGTGCCTGATGGACTTCCATGCACCTGTTGGTGTTTGACGGACTCTGCTGGTGTCTGATGGACTACTAAGTTCTAATGGACTCTAACGGTCTCTGATCTCTGATGGACTCTGTTGGTCTCTGCTGGTCTCTGATAGATGCTAAGGGACTCTAATGGTCTCTGTTGGACTCTGTTGTACTGTGTTTGTCTCTGATGGATTCTAATGAACTATGGTGGTCTCTGATGGACTCTAATGGACTCGGTTGGTGCCTGATGGACTCCAATGGACTCTGTTGGTCTCTGCTGGTCTCTGACAGATGCTAAGGGACTCTAATGGTTCCTTGTGGACTCAGTTGGTCTCTGATGGACTCTGTTGGTCTCTGATAGACTGTAATGGTCTCTGACTGACTCTGTTGGTCTTTGGTGGTCTCTGGCAGTCTCTGTAATGGTCTCTGTTGGAGTCTGTTGGTGTCTGTTTGACTCTGATGGACTCTGTTGGACTTTGTTGATCTTTGATTGATACTAATGGACTCTAATGAACTCTAATGGTTTCTGATGGACTCTAATGGTCTCTGATAGACTCTAGTGGTCTCTGTTGGTCTCTGATGGACTCTGTTGGACTGTTTGGTCCATTTTGGTCTCTGTTGGACTCTGTTGGTGTCTGATGGACTCTTCCTCTTTCTCTTCTTCCTTCACCTCCTCCTCTTTCTTCTTCTTTCTCTTCCTCTTCGTCATCTTCTTCTTCTTCCTCCTCTTCCTCATCTTCCTCCTGTTCTTCTTCCTCCTCTTCCTCATCTTCCTCCTGTTCTTCTTCCTCCTCTTCCTCTTCTGTCCTCTTCTTCCTCTTCTTCCTCTTCTTCTTCTTCTTCTTCTTCTTCTGAGAGTAAACTGGTCGTTTTGATTGATGCGGCAGCAGCAATCTGATTATCTCAGAAATATGGAGAACAGTAGCAGCTTATGTCTGTGATTAAATCAGCGCTAACGAGAGCTTATTAGGATGATGTGGTGGGCTCCACGGTGGCATTCCTCCTCCTCCTCCTCCTCCTCCTCCTCCTCCTCCCATGGGGGGGTTTCCCAGCTGTCCTGTGAGGTCAGGTGAACCAGCAAGACCACGTAAGGTCACACCTGAAACACCCCGTTCAGGTAAACAAACAGGTAAACAGAGAGGTGGCAGGTGAAATTCTACATCTTGAAGATTCCCTGTTCCAGTATTTGTGCCACATTATTAACTGTTTTATCCATGTGTATATCTGTGGATGGGATTTAGATTTGATTTATAAGATTTGCTGTTTTATTGACAGGTTAAGAACCAACCATGAACCCAAACCTCAGCTGCACCGTTTATTCTGAGCCTTATTTCTCGTTCTCCTCTATGAAGCGTTACCTGGTTTAGTTTTTTAATATGTTTCTCCAAATGTCAAACACAGTTACATCACTATAAGCTGCACAATGTGGTTTGATATATTTACTTCCATGTGGTTTTCCAGAACAATTAATCAATTATTTCTTTAAAACATTGATTTTCTTCACTTGGACAATCTGAAAAATAATCATCGACAACCTAATAATAGTGCATCATCTGCAAAATAAATCACTTTGATTTGGAACTGGGCCCGACATCGAGCCCTGATGAACCCCACAAGTAGAGACTATTCAGTTAATTACCATGTATTGCAATAATTAACTAGAAAAGCACTCAGAGAGCGCAGACCTCCGCCAAGCAGCTTCAGTCCACCCCCAACACAATCTCCCAATGAGAAAGTATCCTTAGATTGAAAACATCCTGGATCCACACAGTGATCCGGATCAGTCCCTAAATGTCATCATTTCTTCCTTGTCCCATTTCACACATTTCCTGAACATTTCATCCAAATCCATCCATTACTTTTCAAGTTATTTTGAACACAAACAAACAAACCAACACTGGCAAAAACATAACCTCCTTGGTGGAGGTAATAATCAGGCTGACCTTAAGGCCAAGTACGGTGTAGTTCCAAGTAGCCTAGAGTGGCTAAGTTAGCTAACCAACAGTGTGGTAGCTTAGCTGCTTTGCAAATATAGTATTAGGGCTGGTCCCGAATAGCCGAATATCCAAATATTTATTAATTGTGGTGGTATTCGGATAATAATTTTGATATTCGAATAGTTCCGTTCGCCGCCGGTGGGTGACACCGGGGGGCTGCCGAGCGTTGCCGAGGCTGTAGAATGTCGCAGAGGTTCTAGTACGTGGACCTGCCAACTCCGCTGTCAAAAAATCAAAACGCTTTCCAACAACACAGAGTTTCAACTTTGGGTAGATAAAAATAAAAGTAGAAAAGCACTCAGAGATCCAGACCTCCACCAAGCAGCTTCAGTCCACCCCCAACACAATCTACCAACGACAAAGTATCCTTAAATAAAAAACGATCCTGGATCCAGACGGTGATCCGGATCAGTCCCAAAATGTCATCATTTGTTCCTTGTCCTATTTCACACATTTGCTGAAAATTTCATCCAAATCCGTCCATAACTTTTCTAAATATTTGAACACAGACAAACAAACAAACAAACAAACCAACACTGGCAAAAACATAACCTCCTTGGTGGAGGTAATAATCAGGCTGACCTTAAGGCCAAGTACGGTGTAGTTCCAAGTAGCCTAGAGTGGCTAAGTTAGCTAACCAACAGTATGGTAGCTTAGCTGCTTTACAAATATAGTATTAGGGCTGGTCCCGAATAGCTGAATATCCAAATATTCATTAATTGTGGTGGTATTCGGATAATAATTTTGATATTCGAATAGTCCCGTTCGCCGCCGGTGTGTGACACCGGGGGGCTGCCGAGCGTTGCCGAAGCTGTAGAATGTCGCAGAGGTTCTAGTATGCGGACCTGTCAAAAACTCAAAACGCTTTCCAACAGCACAGAGTTTCAACTTTGGGTAGATAAAAATAAAAGTAAAAAAGCCCTCAAAGAGCACAGACCTCCACCAAGCAGCTTCAGTCCACCCCCAACACAATCTCCCAATGATAAGTATCCTTAGATTAAAAACATCCTGGATCTAGACGGTGATCCGGATCAGTCCCAACATGTCATCATTTGTTCCTTGTCCCATTTCACACATTTCCTGAAAATTTCATCCAAATCCGTCCATGAGTTTTCTAAATATTTGAACACAGACAAACAAACAAACAAACCAACGCTGGCAAAAACATGACCTCCTTCCACCCTCCGAAGGTAATTAAACAAAAAGAGTCTAAATTATGTGATTTCAGGTTCTTAAATGTGAATCTTTTCTGCTTTTTGCCACCTCTATGACCGTAAATTTATTGTCATCTCTTTGTAAAATTTTGTGACATTTTAGGGGTAAAAACAACAAATTTAAGAATCCAGATTATTCAGCTGTGGAAACATTCACTCACTTAAAACCTGTTTGTTTAGTCGAATCAATTCTCTTTCTGCAAAATCTGGATAATAGAGGTTTTATATGAATATGACAAATTACAGTTCTTTGCCCAGTTTTCTTTACTGTCTGTCCAACACATGAGCCCCTTTTTCCTTCAGAGCTCAATGCAGAAAACATTCAGCGGTTCTGAATGACAATTAACCTTACAAAGTCCGTGGGCCCAACGTGGAGCCCTGAGGAATCCCACAGTTAACTGCAGTAATCTCGAGTAATTTGTGAGCAAATTTACAAATCATACGTTTGCAATCAGAGTGTTGAACTGGCTGCTTTTAGAGCCTGAAACTTAAAATTACCCTTCAGTTAATTCAGCTTAAAAGTAGTTTGAGCTGAAGAAACATAAATGGAACCAACACTGACCTCTGAGATGCCACAAGGAGCGTTTATTGAGTTTATTTAAAGTTGTTAGTTTCAACAAGCATATCACTGGAAATACACACTTTGTCATATATGTTGTGATTATTTTTAAAAAAGAAGGTGAAGAATAAGATTAATAATCAACATATCTTGTACTTACAGCTACATTCATTCTGTTATTTATGAACTTACTTTACACGTTGCTCATGAACGCTAAACAGAGTTGCTGAAGTGTTTCCTTCACTACATTTTTCTCATGGGCCTCACTGATGATGGTTTTCCTGAGTCTTGGAGTTGACAAACCGCTGGACGACCTGATTTCGATCAGTTTTCAACACTTCCTGTATCGCTTTGTTGTCCCACTGATGAAGGATCGCCCTTTTTTTTTTTTAAACTGTCAGCATGTTGAAAGTTTCGTGTTGTGCCTTTCTGGTGAGATGTAGGTCGAATACAACTGGTCTTTTTTTATTTCAGATCAATATCTCCTGAACCGAATGGAAGCAGGGACTAAAACTTAGCTGGGACTGAGCAAAAGGACGCGTCTACCGAATACTTTTAGCATGTGTACTTTGTTTGTTCCATGCGTAATTTATACTTAAAGTTTGAAGCAGAACTTATGCTGCTCCCTGTAAATGCCAGATTTTCAATGTTTTTAGTCGCTGCTTGGTTTGAGTGTCTCTGTTTTGTCTGAAGTCGAACTGTGATGTAGAACAAAGGCTGAACTGCTGCATTCATTGACTCTGGTTCTGTTGGTTCAGACTGGACCGCTTGGTTCATAATTTAGACTTTAGTTTGTTACAGAGCACATGTTGCACCCTGTAAATGAAAAATGTGAAATTACACTGTTTATTGTTTTTAGATCTGCTAAAAATATCATGATTTTACAGATATTTGCCATTATTTTCAAACTTTCTGGAGCCTCACTGCCAGATTTTCACTGCTTAGAACAGTTTGACATATTATCCACATGATGTCACATTTCTCAGCTGCTGTTTGTTGTGTTGTGATGCAGAACAGAAGCTAAACTGCTGCGATTACCGGTCCTGGTCCTGGTTCTGGTTGTTGGGTCTGGACCACCTGGTTTTTTGGGTTCAGACTGAAGCAGAAATGTGACCCTGGCAGCAGGTCAGACTAGTGGATCAGAGGTCGCCGTCCTCCTCGTGAAGAACCGTCCTCTGTTCTCTGCTGTTTATCGCCTCATTCATTGTGTTTGACCAGAGGCGCTCCAGAATTAGCAGAGCTATGCGTGTCTGTCATGTTCAGTCACTAAAGACCAGACGCCTTCTGAATCAGAGTCCCTGAGGCCAGGCACAGTCCCGGTCCGCCGGACAAAAGGCCCGTCTGTTGGCGGCGTCCCCTCGTACAGAAATGGCCGGGGGTCTCAGTAGTACTCCTCCATTAGCATATCCACTCCGATTTGGGGGGTTTTGCGAATCTGTAAACAAAGTTTGCAGCAGGAGCAGAAATAATGTCTCCACTGTACGAGAGAGTCGAACAATGTGGAGCAGCGAAGAGGAATTTCTGAGCAGGATTCGCCCACAGAAGGCCTCTTCTTCTTCTTCTTCATATTTTTAGAGTGAACTCAGGGACTCGACAGGTTCATTCTGACTGAATGTTCTGCTAGTTTTAACGTTACCTGCTCTGCTTCTCATCTCGTTTAACCTCCTGAACCTCAAAACCCACCGGCAGGTTTGAAAGGCATGTTGTCATGAGCATATCGCCAGAAATTACCCCATTTATCACATATTATTAAAAAAAAAACAACTTTATCACAACCAAATAGAAGTGCATCATCTGCAAATTAAGTAAGTCTAAATAGTTTGGAACTGGGCCCAACATCGAGCCATGAGGAACCCCACACGTAGAGTTGGCAACTATTAAATTTAATCCCCATCTATTGTGATAACTGATTAATCAGTGTGAGTAATTTTTAAATAAAAGCAGTACAGACTGTATAAACTGAAAAAATTATAAGGCTTTCAACGTTCTGAAGTTTCTTGAGCTATTCATGTGTGACGTGCAGCTCAGTCAGGAAAATTAACCCAATCTGAGCTTCAAATCATGATATTTCATCAACGTCTCTTTATTCTACATCCATCTATCCATCCATTATCTATTCACCGCTTTATCCTCTGTGGGGTCGTGGGCTTTATTCTACATGTCTCGTTTAAATTTTCACTAAAATTAACCATTTGCTTCACCAGATTCTACAAAAAACAAGAACTTCCTCCCTCCTTGTCTTGATTCTCCATGATTGACTCGGCTGTGACCAACAGCGAAACATTCAGAGTTTTCAGGTTGAACTGCAGGCAGTGTGTCCACAGAGAGACTGAGATGAAAATCAAACCTACCGGATCAATAAAATAAATGCAGCATCGCTTAAAAACAGTGAACAGAGGAGCAAGTTGTTGGAAGATACATTAGACATGGTGAAACATCTTCCTACAGCTGATGAGCAGAGTAGAAAGAAACAGTCTGAAGAGGCTGGAAACATGGAAATAGTTAAATATCTGTAGTATGTGGAGACAAAACTATTAGAAAGAGACACAAAATGACAAAAATAGGATAGAAAGCAACACAAAACAAGAAAAATGAGATGCAAAATGACCACATGGGGGAAAAAACAGTCCCAAAGAGACATAAAAGAACCAAGACGAGGCACAACATGACAAAAACAAGACATAAAACAAGTACATTCAACATGGTTTAACATCTTCCTTTAGTTACTGCTGAGAGGAAAATCAAACCTGCTGGATCAATACAATAAATGCAGCATGGCTCAAAAGCAGTGAACAGAGGAGCTAGTTGCTGGAAGATGCATTCAGCATGGTGGAACGTCTTTCTGCAGCTGTTAACATGAAAACAGCTGAATATCTACAGCATGTGGAGACAAAACAACCACAAAGTGACACAAAATGGCTTCAACAAGACACCAAACAACAGAAACTAGACACAAAATGACGACAGAGAGACAAGATTGTCCCAAAAACATACGAGACAACCAAAATGAGACACAAAACAAAATGGAAAGTAGAGGTAAGGAGTTTGTAGAGGTGGTAAAATGTAAATAGTTAAAGATCTATAGCATGTAGAGCCTCCATTGTTTACAGTGTTGGTAACACACTTGGAAAAATGTTGGACATGTCGATTTCAAGGTTTGTTTTTTTTTACGTTTTTTAAAAAGAAGTAAAGACATTTCTGAGTTCTCACACCTACTTCATGGTCGTTTTGTTTCCATAGAGGTGCAGGACTTTATGTTGCAGTGAAAAATGAACTACAGTGGGGAAAATAGATAAAACTCAGTAGGTTGCTCTTGTAATATCGGCTGCAAGTTTACTTGTTACCTCCGCCAAAGAGGTTATGTGATGGTCGGCATTGGTTTGTTTGTTTCTTTGTTTGTGTTCAAAATAAATTGAAAAGTAATGGATGGATTTCGATGAAATTTTCAGGAAATGTGTGAAATGGGACAAGGACGAAATGATGACATGTTGGGACTGATCCGGATCACCGTCTGGATCCAGGAATGTTTTTTAATCTAAGTATAACCGGGTGGACAATTAAATGCGGTTTACTCTAAAAGCCACCAGAGGGCACTCTTGTTTTTGGGGTAACCCCCTCTGACCACATGACATTTTGGGTCTCCACGCCACAGACAGCGACAGTGACGGAGTTCTCTTTCCTTCCTGAGCGACATACGCACGGTTGGGCCGGCATTCTTATCTCCGGTTGTCTAAGAAGCTGGGAGGCTGTTAGGAGCTGCCGCGCTAGAGGCCGCGCATGTTCATTAGGTCGGATGGGGTGAAGGCCGCATTGTTGGTGGGACATTTGAACTGTATGTAATTACATTTGTATCTGTAACGTTCCGTACAAAATATGTGAAGTGGGAGATTGTGTTGGGGGTGGACTGAAGCTCCTTGGTGGAGGTATGAGCTCTCTGAGGGCTTTTCTAGTTTTCATCTGTGTCCGTTCAAGTGCAAAAACTCTGGAATAACCTGGAAACGACGCGTCTTAGGGCCTTGTTTTGTGTCGTATTCTGGGATGTCATGTGGTTTCATGTGTTGGCTACTGTTGCATCATGTTGCGACGTATCGTGTTGTGATGCGTCGAATCATGTCATATAGCTTCATCTTGTCTCGTATTGCATCGTGTCGTGTTGTATGGTTTCATCTTAAAGGATCAGTGATGTTGTCGGGCTGGTTGAGTCTCAGGTTAAAGCTCTGGGACGATCAGAAGGTCGGAGGTTCAAGCTGCCACTGTTGGGCCTTTGAGCGAAGCCTTTAACCCGGTCTGCTCCCTGAACTCCGACCTCCAACGAGCCGCGACATGTAAAAAGACTTTTATTGTTCTCGCTGGGACGACGACCGAGTAGACTCTTATTTTGTAGACGCAGCAGATTCCCGGAGAGGTTTAGGAACACGGTTTCCAGTCGAGTTCACGGACATTTATCCTGGACACTTGATCAGGAGATTAGCCAGCACTCAGTTTATACACATCTACAGCTGCTTGTCCGTCTTGTTTGTCTTCGTGAAGCTTTAATGTTTCTTGTAACTGAATGATTGTGACCGAAGGAGTGTTTAAGGCTCTAATCAGGCCTGACGTTAAGGATTAGACTAGAGATGCAAATGACAATCAATCAGTTCGTCAACTCCTAAACTTATCGCCAACCTTTCGATGATTAGTTAGACCAAAATTCTGTGATTCCAGCTTCTTAAATGTGCATATTTTCTTAAATTCTTTGACAGTAAACTAAATCTCTTTGGGTTGTGGACAAAACAAGACATATGAGGACGCTACCAACCAAAGGACTTAACTGATCCAGAAAATAGTCAACAGATTAATGGACGATGAAAATAACGAGTGAAATCAAGTCGTTTTTGATGTTTTTGGCACAACATCGGAAACGTTTCGGTAAAATTTCCGCCAACTCCAGCTCAAACTCAGGTTCTCCAGCCTGATCCTGAACCTCCTCTTTGATAAATGCATCCGACCTTGTGACTCCGACCCTCCTCCTCCTCCTCCTCCTCCACCACCGTCCTCCTTTTTGTCGCCGCTCCTCTTGATGTCGTAATGTGTAATTCTCAAATAAAACCCCGTCACATGAGCGATCCTGTGACTGCCCCGTCACGCCTTCACTGTTCTGCGCTTCCACTATCACAAGTCATGCTAATTAGTGGTTTTTGGTGCGAGGCCTGAAGCCCAGGAGGGAAAGGTTAGCGCACAAAGCTCCGTTGTTGCTGCTGTTTTGGTGGACGTGAGTCCTGCAGCACCGGGACACGACATGGCCTCCAGACAGACCCACAATCTTACAACTGTGAAACGAGTACATCAAACGCAGCCGCCGTATTTTAATCCGGCGTTATGACAGATTTCGCCGCCAGCGCTGTGTTTTTGCTCTGATGTTTGGGCCAATAAGCGCTAAAGGTCAGCAGTTGTGTAAGAAGTCTGTGACGTACGAGGACATTTTAAAAAGACTTTACCGATCGGATCCGACTTGAAGCCTCATCTGCACCGACTCTCCAGACGTTTGCAGCAGCGGCTATAAAGCAAAAAGTCAGTCGGATCAGTGTGAAGGGCTCGGCTTCACTGACATTCTGTTTTCTAATTTATAGTCATTCAATTAATGAATTAGCACGAGGGCGTCTAAATAAGGAGCACTAAACTAATGAGCGGTTTACAGCTGCCGTGATTCATCTAATCGATGACAAAAATGCAGGAAATGCGTCACCGTTAATATTTTAAGCAGCGTGTTTATTTTTACTTTGTTTTTTCCTGCTTAAGTTTTGCACTTTTCGGCGGCAGAAACAGGCCGGGTTCAGCGTCGGAGCTCCTCTAAATGATCCGGGTGGTTTGCGAACTGATGCTTTGACGCTCTGGCGCTTCTCTCCTGCTCCCTGTGCTCGCATGGACCGCATGTTGACCACCGGACTCGCAAGCGGTTCGGTTTCTGTTGTCCGACAGCAGAACCAGGGTGAAGCGGTGACTGAAGCTCATGCAGACGACATGTTGGCGAGTAGTTATCTCAAGCTCTGCAGATGAAATACAGATTTTATAAAGGGACAACACACGCTGGAGTTAAACAATGGTAAATGGTAAATGGTCTGCACTTATATAGCGCTTTTCTCTAACTTAGTGGTTCAAAGGCGCTTCACAATGTGTTTCTCATTCATCCATTCACACTTCAATGGTGACAGAGCTGCCATGCAAGGCGCTAATCTACCATTGGGAGCAACTTGGGGTTCAGCGTCTTGCCCAAGGACACTTCGGCATGCGGAGGGGCCGGGGATCGAACCACCAACCTTGCGAACAGTGGACAACCCGCTCTACCACCTGAACCACAGCCGCCCATAAACAAGACGATGTGCTGTGAATTCAGCTGCATCCACAGAGAATTAAGCTCAGTTTTATTTATATAACGCCAATTCCCAATCATATAGCACTTCTACAGCAGATCTTAAATATATAACAGTCAAATTCCAGCAGCTGGAGCGTCCAAAAAATATCTATAAAACAACAGAAAATAAGAATCTCATACAAATATTTTTCTATAATGAAGACTCATTTACTTGTCTTAATTCTACATTTTATGCATTTTAGTGTGTATTTTGACTTTTTACTGGTTATGAGGGATATTAATTGGTGTAAAAACAATTAAATTACTTATAATATATAAACACACACACACACACACACACATATATATATAGTAATCCCTCGCCTATCACAGAGTTTAGGTTCCAGAACCCCCCTGCAATAGGCGAAATCTGTGAAGTAGCGACCTTATATTTATTTTATTATTTATATATATATATATATATATATATATATATATATATATATATATATATATATATATATATATTAACCCTTCCTACACTCTTAAACCTTCCATCTAGAGGAGCTTCTACTGTCCGATAATAGAACTAGCGACGCAGCGATCCACTTGGTGAAAAACTCTGCCGTATTTTAAACACAGCGATACCGAGGACGTCCGGCTGCCTACCTACCTGGAAACTGATGATGATGATGTTCCGGTAATCCTACAGACTGTCACCGGTTCTCTGACGGTCGTTTCCAGTAAACTCTCACCGTGTGGGACCAAAGGTTCTGGCTGGCTTCCATGACCGCCGATCAATCAGAGACCGACTAGATCAAGAGGAAGCGGCCGTAGCTGAGTTTTCCATACGTGCGTCTACTCATCTGCTGTACGCTACGTATTTATATAGAATTTAAAAATCCACGATACAGTGAGACCATGAAAAAACTATAAGATAAAAACTATATTTTTGCAGAATTACCACCGCCTATAGACTTTACTTGTTAATGGAAACATGTTAATTTAACATTTTTGTTGTGAAATCTTCTTTAATTATACAATAAATCTCTAATTTAACAAACAAACCAGTTTAAAATTACAATGCAACACTTCTTTTTGTGTTAATTTTATCTAATCTCAGAGACATATTTACTGTACTGAACTTCAGTTTTTAAAAAATTCATCTGTTAAATAAAAACAAAATGTTTCTGAAATTAAAAAAACACATTTCAACAGTCTTTTATTCAACTGTGCAGCACACAGGATAGATTCAAGGCTGATCGGAGAGTTAAAAATCAGATTATTTACAGTTTCTGGCCTCAGAATCAGCTCTGATCCATTTTTCACTGTAGCACATGAATACCTACTTGATCCCCAAACACGAGATCTGCTCGGAGGTCATTAACCACCACAGAAGTCTTTGTCATGGTGCCCGGTGCTAGCTGAACTCCCACAATGCTCTCTGCCTGCCAACATGAACCGGCTCCAGCTGAGTGCAGAACTATTCAGCCATCAGACGTAAACATCGGCTTGATTTGAATCATTTTAACACACTTTTGATGTAAATAATGTGATATTTATTCTTAAAAGAATTTCAGTTTTTAATGTGATTTTACATGATGAATAATTTCAGTCTCATTTTGTCATTTTATTTATATTTTCCTGTTTTTTATAAACACATGCACTGTGTAGAATGGTCTGACTGCACCTCAGTATCGGTCTATGTATGATTATTGTTCATTACACTGCATGTTTTCAGTTCAACATGTTCACTGGATGTAATCAGCATTTCTTTTACAGTCTCTTGGTGTTTAATCAATGAATGCATTAATAACAATCAGCAGATTGATTGATGATGATAGTAATTGTTAGCTGCAGCTCTGAACTGCAGAAGCGCTCATTAAAATCCTCCTGCAGCTCGATGCAGCTCTGATTCGGTCACATTAGTCAACATCCATGGATGCTCATACATCCCCCCCCGACCCCCACCCCACCCGCTGCCCTGTAGGTGACTCGGCCCCCCGGCCCGGTCCTGTGGTGCTGACCGCCCCTCGGTTGGTTAATGACGGTCCAGTGATGCAGCCCGAGGCAGATCTGTGACTGCAGCAGCACAATAAAGGGCCAGTGGTCGGGATGCCGTTGTTGGGGGTGGGGGGGTGTAAATGGCACAGAATTCCTCCCTGAGCTCTGGACGCATGAAGCCCAACATTGTGCAGCTTCCACAATGGCCACACTGTCGACACCATGCGTCTAATTCAATTAGCTGGGAGACGGTGCATAAATTCCCCCAGAATTCCTCTGATGAGCCAGTGTTGGCCTCCAGTGGGGGGGGAGGCGGTCTGAGCGCGCTCAGTAACCTGTCACACACAATGACGAGCCAGTCGGTCGGAGGACAGAACCCGACTGTCGGACCTGAGCCTCATCCGACCTGAACATCAGCCACTGAAGTAACTGAGTACTTCTACTGGAGTATTTCCATGATCTGCTACTTTCTCCGTCCACATTTATCTGACAGCTCTGCAGATTTACTTCAATGAAACTAAATATAATCAATCAATAAACGATGATTTCATTTATAGATGAGGATTTATTATGTATTTATCAGCTGCAACATTAAAATACTTCAGTAATTATAATCCAATATTCTGCATGGGGAGTTTAACTTTTGTTCTACTTTTAATAAAATGTAAATGTAAACGCAGGATTTCTACTTGTTACGGAGCATTTCTACTCAGTTCAATGCAGCTCCAGACGTCACTCATGTTCACCAGACCAGTGGTTCTCAACTGGTCCAGCCTCAGGACCCACTATGTCTCTATTAATAACAGTCGCGACCCAGATTTTTGAAGTTTGCTGTTCCTGTTAACAACTTAAGGTTTATTTGGGTGTAGTCTCAACGCATTTTCATACAATTTAGGAAAATTTGGCGCTGCTTTTTTGCTCGTTTCAGTTTATTTGGACACTTTTGCCAAGTTTTGGGGCATATTTTGGCCCATTTTGACAGATTCTGAGAACATTTTGGTTAATTTTTGGCACGTTTTAGCATAAATTTCTCCAATAAGCTGACAGAACCAAATCTAGAGGTTAATAGTGGGCAACTACTGGTGTCACCACCTGCTACTGAAAGGAAACTGTGTCATAAAAAACACGTCCTTTAAAATAAAAGACTTTATACCACTACATTTTTTGGAGTGGAAAGCTTCTGCGACCATCTAAAAATGGCTTCGCGACCCACTTTTGGGTCCCGACCCACCAGTTGAGAACCACCGCACTAATGCCACAATGATGAATCAATCTGTCAGTTAGTCGTCAGCTTTTAAATGAATCTCCAACTATTTTTATCATCGATTAATCAGTTTGAGTCATTTTTCAGTAAAAACTGTCAGTTAAATGTGAATATTTCCTGGTTTCTCGCCTCCTTTATGACAATAAACTGAATATCTTGAGACAAAACGAGACATGATCCACGTTTTTCATCACTGTCAGACGTTCTAGAGAGCAAACAGTGGAAATAGTCGCTGCTTTCAGCTCTGATGTCGTAACATCTACAGCATCATGTTCTCCTCACTGATCTGTGACCGTGATGCGGTTCAACTCCACGTCATGTTTCTTCTTTGTTTATAAAGTTTTCTACATTATTATTTTCACTCTTTATGCTACAGAACTGGATGAGCAGCAGGTTGCAGCAGGAGGAATCATGATCTGGAAAACTGAGTGTGGGTTATTTTTTCCTCTGAAATCCCCATTTCACAGTGACTCATGCAGGGTGGCATCAGCCGGGCGGGACGAAGGCTCCTCCTCCTCCTCCTCCTCCTAATGCTGCGCGTCGCTGCAGAATCGCAGGACGAACCGCAGGATCTCTGCTGCTCATTTTCCCTTCTGAGCGCGCTCAGTGCAGCACGCGGATCCAGATGTGGGCTCAGAAACGATCACAAAACCCCCTTTTTGAAAAATCCAAGCTGCAAAGTTCTTCACAAGGACAGAAAAATAGAACCAGAAAATCAAAAGGGCTGAAAGGAAAAAGCAGCACAGAGTCAGAAAAGATCAAAAATATCAACAGGAATTTAAAGTTTTGTTTGTT
>CM045456.1:4881212-5117551 GCA_024666655.1 Dascyllus trimaculatus
CCACCACCATGCTTCACATCATGATGCTGCCACCACCATGCTTCACATCATGATGCTGCCACTACCATGCTTCACATCATGATGCTGCCACTACCATGCTTCACATCATGATGCTGCCACCACCATGCTTCACATCATGATGCTGCCACCACCATGCTTCACATCATGATGCTGCCACCACTATGCTTCACATCATGATGCTGCCACCGCCATGTTTCACATCATGATGCTGCCACCACCATGCTTCACATCATGATGCTGCCACCGCCATGTTTCACATTATGATGCTGCCACCGCCATGTTTAACATCATGATACTGCCACCACCATGCTGCATCATGATGCTGCCACTAATCGTGCTTCACATCATGATGTGTGGTTGCCACCGCCATGTTTCACATTATGATGCTGCCACCACCATGCTTCACATCATGATGCTGCCATCACCATGTTTCACATCATGATGCTGCCATCACCATGTTTCACATCATGATGCTGCCACCACCATGCTTCACATCATGATGCTGCCACCACCATGCTTCACATCATGATGCTGCCACCACTGTGCTTCACATCATGATGCTTCCACCACCGTGCTTCACATCATGATGCTGCCACCACCATGCTTCACATCATGATGCTGCCACCACCATGCTTCACATCATGATGCTGCCACCACCATGCTTCAAATCATGATGCTGCCACCACCATGCTTCACATCATGATGCTGCCACCACCATGCTTCACATCATGATGCTGCCACCGCCATGTTTCACATTATGATGCTGCCACAGCCATGTTTAACATCATGATACTGCCACCACCATGCTTTACATCATGATGCTGCCACCACCGTGCTTCACATCATGATGCTGCCACCACCGTGCTTCACATCATGATGCTGCCACCACCATGCTTCACATCATGATGTGTGGTTGCCACCACCGTGCTTCACATCATGATGTGTGGTTGCCACCGCCATGTTTCACATTATGATGCTGCCACCACCATGCTTCACATCATGATGCTGCCACCACCGTGTTTCACATCATGATGCTGCCACCACCATGCTTCACATCATGATGCTGCCACCACCATGCTTCACATCATGATGCTGCCGCCACCGTGCTTCACATCATGATGCTGCCACCACCGTGCTTCACATCATGATGCTGCCACCACCGTGCTTCACATCATGATGCTGCCACCACCATGCTTCACATCATGATGTGTGGTTGCCACCACCATGCTTCACATCATGATGTGTGGTTGCCACCGCCATGTTTAACATCATGATACTGCCACCACCATGCTTTACATCATGATGCTGCCACCACCGTGCTTCACATCATGATGCTGCCACCACCGTGCTTCACATCATGATGCTGCCACCACCATGCTTCACATCATGATGTGTGGTTGCCACCACCATGCTTCACATCATGATGTGTGGTTGCCACCGCCATGTTTCACATTATGATGCTGCCACCACCATGCTTCACATCATGATGCTGCCATCACCATGTTTCACATCATGATGCTGCCACCACCATGCTTCACATCATGATGCTGCCACCACCATGCTTCACATCATGATGCTGCCGCCACCGTGCTTCACATCATGATGCTGCCACCACCGTGCTTCACATCATGATGCTGCCACCACCGTGCTTCACATCATGATGCTGCCACCACCATGCTTCACATCATGATGTGTGGTTGCCACCGCCATGTTTCACATTATGATGCTGCCACCACCATGCTTCACATCATGATGCTGCCATCACCATGTTTCACATCATGATGCTGCCACCACCATGCTTCACATCATGATGCTGCCACCACCATGCTTCACATCATGATGCTGCCGCCACCGTGCTTCACATCATGATGCTGCCACCACCGTGCTTCACATCATGATGCTGCCACCACCATGCTTCACATCATGATGCTGCCACCACCGTGCTTCACATCATGATGCTGCCACCGCCATGTTTCACATTATGATGCTGCCACCACCATGCTTCACATCATGATGCTGCCATCACCATGTTTCACATCATGATGCTGCCACCACCGTGCTTTAACATCATGATACTGCCACCACCATGCTTCACATCATGATGCTGCCACCACCGTGCTACACATCATGATGCTGCCACCACCATGCTTCACATCATGATGCTGCCACCACCGTGCTTCACATCATGATGCTGCCACCGCCGTGCTTCACATCATGATGCTGCCACCGCCGTGCTTCACATCATGATGCTGCCACCACCGTGCTTCACATCATGATGCTGCCATCACTATGCTTCACGTCATGATGCTACCACCACCATGCTTCACATAATGATGCTGCCACCACCGTGCTTCACATCATGATGCTGCCACCACCATGCTTCACACCATGATGCTGCCACCGCCGTGCTTCACATCATGATGCTGCCACCGCCGTGCTTCACATCATGATGCTGCCACCGCCGTGCTTCACATCATGATGCTGCCACCACCGTGCTTCACATCATGATGCTGCCACCACCATGCTTCACATCATGATGCTGCCACCACCATGCTTCACATCATGATGCTGCCACCACCTTGCTTCACATCATGATGTTGCCACCACCATGCTTCACAGTGAGGATGGTCTGTTTGTGATGATGTTCAGTGTTTGGTGTCGCCAAACATAGCATCTACTCTGATGGTCAAAAGCTCCATTTCGGTCTCATCAGACCAAAGAACCTTCTTCCAGGTGACTTCAGAGTCTCCACATGTCTTCTTGTGACTCTAGTCCAGATTTGATATGAGCTTTTTCCTTCAGTATCTTTCTCTTTGTCTCCATGAAGCTTTGACTGGTGAAGAACAGTAGTTGTATGAACAGTCTCTTCCACCTCTGAAGGAAGCTTGTAACTCCTTCAGAGGAGTCGTAGGTGTCTTGCTGGCCTCCCTCACTGGTCTCTTTCTTGCTCGGTCACTCAGTTTTTGAGGACGACCTGCTCTAGTCAGATTTACACATGTTACATGTTCCTTCTATTTCCTAATAATGGATTTAACTGGACTTACAGGGATACTTAATTACTTGGAATTATTCTTGAGTCCATTTCCTGACTTACACTTTTCAGAAACCTTTATCCTGAGGTTTGATTATCATTTGGTCTGTATTTGTGCAGCTCTTCTCGTTTCCTAAATGTAAAGGTTCCAGTGTCTCCTCCAGTGTAAAGTCTAAAAAGCGGAACTGTTCTCATGCTGTCACCCTGAAACAAACGGATGATGTCCTGTCAGTGTGTTTGCTGGCTCAGCTCCATCAGCCCTCAGCGTGTTTCAGCCTGAACTCCCTCAGAGACTTTAACTCTGAGGCTCGTCCACAGAAACACAGTTTACACGTCTTCATGTCTGTAAAATGTGTGTGTGTGTGTGTGTGTGTTGGCTCCGAGGGCCACCGAGCTCTCCGAGGAGCCAATAAAAGTCCTGATGTGACACATTTCTGTTCGTCTGTTGGTTTGGGCCGACAAAAACCAGCAGACACAGAAAGTGAAAGTTACACGTGACGTAAAAACCGAACCCTCTGGATCAAACCAAAGTGTGTGCACTGTAAAAAACAAAGAAATAGAACAAAATGGTAGAATACTAGAGCATTCAGAAGCAGTCAAAATAAATAAATAAATAAATCAATACAATACAGTAATAACAGCAGATATCTGTTCTTTTATCATGTTTTATTGTATTTAAATCAGCTGAAATCTATTATTTTACTACTTAGTATTTATAAAATCTACATTATTGATGTGGACTTTATTTACACTTCTGTTTCTTTTTCTTTTTTTTATGGTAGACTTGTACATACTGTAATTGTTTGGTGATTTTACTGGTTATTTTCTGTGATTTACAAAACAGGAAAAATCTGTAAAATAACATTGAACTTGTTTTTAAATCATTTTTCAATCCTTAATATATATAATATTTTTTTTATTTCAAATAACAGCAAATATCTGTAAAATAATTTTTATCTGATTTACACACAGTAAAAAAAGAAAAAAGACTTAATTATTATTTTTCAAAATACAGATTTTTTTTTTTTAATGTGGGCATTATGGATATTTTTTTTCAGCCAGCATATATATTTAAATATTTTTGTGATTTTATTTGTTGTTTATTATTTTTTTGTAATTCAACAAAACAGGGAAAATCTGTAAAATAACGCTGAACTTGTTTTAAAATAATTTTTCAATCCTTAATATATGTATATTTTTCTCTCAACTAACAGCAAATATCTGCAATTTTTAAAATCTGATTTACATACAGTAAAAAAAATAGAATAAAGATAGAATTAAAAAAGAATTAATTTTTATTTATTTTCTTTTTTTGAGGAGGACATTATGGATAGTTTTTTTTTTTTAGCCAGCATGCAAATTTAAATATTTTTGTGATTTTACCTTTTTTTTTGTAGTTTAACAAAACAGAGAAAATCTGTAAAATAACGCTGAACTTGTTTTAAAATAATTTTTCAATCCTTAATATATGTATGTTTTTCTTTCAACTAACAGCAAATATCTGTATTTTTTTTAAAATCTGATTTACATACAGTAAAAAATAGAATTAAAATAGAATCAAAAAAGAATTAATTTTTATTTATTTTCTTTTTTTGAGGTTGACAGTATGGATAGTTTTTTTAGCCAGCATGCAAATTTAAATATTTTTGTGATTTTACCAGTTTTTTTTTGTAATTTAACAAAACAGGGAGAATCTGTAAAATAACAGGAATAAAGAAAGAAAAAACACTAACATGTTCAAAACCAGACACCAAACATTTGATTACAAATGCTTGAATTAATAAATGTTTCACTAAATAAATAAATAAAAGACCATTAATGCAGGTACGTGTGAAATGGGATAAAACCTTGAAAATAATTAAAATCCGACATGCAAAGATGAAAATTGGCGAAATAAATGCAAATAAAGACACAAAAATGTGTAAAGATGAATCAAATGTGCATCAGTTCACCAGTAAAACTCAAAAGATCCACAGCACTAAGGAACTTAAATGAAACACCTTCTGTTATTTTATTTTTTTATATTTCAGCAAATGAATTTGGGGACCTTTTGACCAATCTGAGGACGTGGTCTCATCCGTGCTCTCTGCTCACAGTAGACCAGGGGCGTCCAATCCTGGTCCTCGAGGGCCGCTATCCTGCATCCTTCTTCCAACACACCTGATTCAAATGATCAGCTCATCATCAGCTCTGCAGGAGCCTGATAACGATCCTGATCATCTGAATCAGGTGT
This sequence comes from Dascyllus trimaculatus, assembly GCA_024666655.1. Classification (NCBI taxonomy): domain Eukaryota; kingdom Metazoa; phylum Chordata; class Actinopteri; family Pomacentridae; genus Dascyllus; species Dascyllus trimaculatus. The sequence continues at coordinate 4,886,498 of CM045456.1, forward strand.
GTTGGAAGAGGGAAACATCTAAACCATGCTGGATAGGGGCCCTCGAGGACCAGGATTGGACCCCCCTGCAGTCGAGGCTCTGGATTCTCACGTGCATGTGGACAAACAGCTCGGTAACACCTGACTGTGCGTCTCACTTGCTGCTGAGTGTTTGTGTGTCTCCGAGATCAGAGTTCAGACAGCCGACAAACACTTAGTGCATCTTTTAATAAAGTTCAGATTCCTGCACAAACAGCGACTGAGCTGTGAAAACACAGCGAGGAGACGAAAACAGAACCAACATCTGCCGCAAATATGGGCCCGTCATCGCCTCAGCGTCAGCCGCAGCCTGTTTCCAAGCTCCATCACAAAACAGGGATTTTAAAACGTCAATATCCAGCCTTCAGTCTCCGTCTCAGTCTGACTGGAGCGACGCCACTGCAGGACGTTTATCAGGATGAAGCCAGAGGAAGTTCAACCTTCATACTGGGAATGTTTTCACACTTACAGGCCCTTTAAGTTCATAGAGGTGGGTCTACATGTCTCACTTGTAATGGGCTTTTTCCGTCATTTCTGAGCCTCATAACTTCATCAGTACAGCAGATAAACACGTGGCATTAAAAACACATTAGAGTTCTGTTAAAGGCTGAAACCACGTCAGCACATAAAGACGCAAAGTGCAAAATTACCACAAAGACTCAAAAGAAAACCTGCAAACTGAGGCCGAAATTGCTACGAAAGACAATAAATCACAACAAAAAAAAAAGCAAAATCACCACAAAGAAACGCAGAATCACCAGAAATGATCCCAAAGTCTCAAAATCACCATAAAAATCAGCACAAAAAAGGAAGAATGTTAATTTTACATCCACTAGAGGCGTCAGAATCCAAAGACTAAATATGGTTTTTGTTCATTTTCTCTACAACCAATCTTGAGCATCAATATTATGGGATGTATCATAGTTTGAAGAGCAAACAGCAGCAAACACCCTGGATGTGTTTCTGTTTTCTGATAATTCACCAGAGGAAACTTTAAAAAGTGCATTCTGGGTAAACCTTCAAGGCTCATATCAGCGTGATGTGTGATCGATGGTTGGTCAGAACAAGTTAGAGACAATGAAAGGATCATTTTTACCTCCATTTGATACCAGGATAATCTTCTAGACTTGGGTCCTTCTATGTTTTCTAACATAAGGATATTCAATAAACAGCATAGTACAGATCAGCTGTTGGGTCTGTGTGGCGTCCTGCTGTATGTCTGCTGTCACTGCAGTGATTTGGCTGATTAAAGCAGCAGCAGTGTTTGTTTGTGTTTGTGTGTCTGAGAAACGTCCTCAGAGACAAACATGCCGTTGTGTCCCTCAGTAGGACGTTCCTGTCCCCTGTCCTCCACAGATTGTTTCTCAGAGCAGCTCCAACGTGTGAAAAGAGGAACCACAAACTGGAACATAATGAGCGGTGGGGCTTCTGATGGCAGACAATGACACTACAGTCGCTCTGCTGTGTCAACGCTGAGACGCCATGGCAACGCCTCTGACAGGACGTTTATTTTCTCAGGCCGTCAGGAATATTAATAACCGCCGGCCGCCGCTGCCAAGTTCCTCTGGACACCGTTCAAACCCACGCAGCCAACAGGACGCTCAGCAGGACGCCGTGTCAGCGGCAGATAAACCGAGCTGCCGCCAGAGCGACACATCACCGCGAGCTGTCAGTCAGCTGGGGGACACCTGTCACCGACGACAACGAGAGTACACTGTTACCAACGGCAACTAGAAAATGCTAAGTATCAGTGACGGCGTTCGGAGGGTACTGTCACTGATGGAAACCGGAAGACACTGTCACTGACCGCAACCAGAGACCTGAGGACACGGTCACCAACAGCAACCAGGGGACACGGTCACCAACAGCAACCAGGGGACACGGTCACCAACAGCAACCAGAGGACACGGTCACCAACAGCAACCAGAGGACACAGTCACCGATGGCAACCAGAAGATTCTGTCACTGACTGCGACCAGAAGACAAGAGGAGCAACAGGAAGCCACTGTCGCCAACGGCAACCAAAAACCAGAGGACAGTGTCATCGACAGCAACTAGAGGATGCAGTCACCTACGACAACAGGAGGACACTGTCACCTATGGCAACCAGAGGACGATGTTATCAACGGCAATCAGAGGACACTGCTACAGACGGTGACTGAAGAACACTGTCACCGATGACAACAGGAGGACACTGTCTTCAAAACAGACCAGAGACCCGAGAACACTGATACCGACAGTGACCAGAGGACGCTGTTTCCAATGGCAACCAGAGGACGCTGTCACCAACGACAACAGGACACTATCAGGATGGCAACCAGAGGATACCATCACCAACAACAAGAGGACACAATTACCAATGGCGACTAGAGGACACTATCACCAACAGTGACCGGAAGAAACAGTCACCAACGGCAACCAGAGACCAGAGGACACTGTCACAAATGGTGGCTGGAGGACGCTGGTAACCAGATGATACTCAGTGTCACCAACGGCAACAAGAGGAAACTGGAGCTTCACTCAAGATCCTCTTTCTCACACAGTGAAACAGACAGATGGGCATCCTTATCCCTACTCCCAACCCGACCAGTCAAGGCAGATGTCCGCCCTCCCTGAGCCTGGTTCTGTCAGAGGTTTTTCCCCCCTCACTATCTTAGGGGTTTTTGGTTCCTTCCCACCGTCACTGATTGCTGCTCAGAGGGAATCCAAAAGCAACTTTGGATTGTTGTGTTTTCTGTTGCCTGTTCTTCCTCCCAATGTTCAGAGCTATGTGATGACGCATGGTGTAAATATGCGCTATATAAATAAAATTGAATTAGAAGAGGTTCATAGAGACCTTTGATGGCCACAAATGAACTGAAAGGTCTTTCTGAGCATGTGTTCACTTTAAAAAACTTCCCTCCGAGTCCTGAAATGTCCTTAACATCAACAAATGTAGTCGGTTTTCTAAAATGTCCTCAATATCCCGCTCTAGAACTGTCCTGTCCCCCTCCTCAGTGTAAAATAGTCTCATATGTGAAGAATATCTACATACAGTATGTCTACGCTTTACACAAACTCCTCCTGATGTCCTCGTTTTTCCCTCGTCAAAGACTTTTATGTCCCAACTTGTAACAAAGCTCTCTCCTCTCTTAAGTTCCCCACTGTATGAAAAATGTCTGAGACGTCCCTCAAATGTCCTGTTAAAAACGTCTTACTTCCCCATTAAAGCACCTTTTCTCTCCAGATGGCTTCAGGACAGACGGACATGAGAACCAACTCGTGTCTAAGCAGCTGAGGCGAATGTGACGGCGGCTCCAACTCTCATCCTGCTGCTTTTAATGTGAGAATAACGAGGAGGGAGGCGCCGCCGGATGGAGGCACTTTTATATTTAACACCAGTAATCAAGTTCCTTTTACGAGGTTTCCGTTCATTAAAGGCAGCTCAGGTGCTGCACAGACGCTCCTGAATCAACATCAGCTACGCAAACGCACAAACACACAATGTAAAAACGCACACTTTAGAAACTCAAACACCAGCGATCATCTGAGCTCAGTGTTAGAAAGCATCTGAACTGTTATTGGAGGGTATCTGAGTCTTATTTTGAAAAGTGTCAGTCTTATTTTGAAAAGTATATGTCGTCTTTTGAGTAGCATCATAAGTCTTATTTTGACAGTGTCAGTCTTATTTTGGAAATTACTGGTCTTATTTTGAAAAGTATCTGAATCTTATTTTGGAATATATCTAAACTTTATTTTGGAAAGTAGCTGAGTCTAATATTGGAGAGCATAATTCTATTTTTTTTAAAGTGTCTGAGTTCTAACGGTCTCTGATCTCTGATGGACTCTGCTGGTCTCTGATAGATGCTAAGGGACTCTAATGGTCTCTGTTGGTGCCTGATGGACTCCGATGGACTCTGTTGGTCTCTGCTGGTCTCTGATAGATGCTAAGGGACCTTAATGGTCTTTGCTGGACTCTGTTTTACTGTGTTTGTCTCTGATGGAGTCTAATGAACTATGGTGGTCTCTGATGGACTCCAATGGACCCTGTTGGTGCCTGATGGACTCCGATGGACTCTGTTGGTCTCTGCTGGTCTCTGATAGATGCTAAAGGACTCTAATGGTCTCTGAAGGCCTCTTTTGGTCTCTGCTGGTCTTTGATAGATTCTGATGGACTCTAATGGTCTCTGTTGGTGCCTGATGGACCCCTATAGACTCTGCTGGTCTCTATCAGTCTTATTTTGAAAAGTATATGTCTTCTTTTGAATAGCATCATAAGTTTTATTTTGACAGTGTCAGTCTCATTTTGGAAAGTACTGGTCTTATTTTGAAAAGCATCTAAGTATTTTTTTTGCAAAATATCTGAATCTTATTTTGGAAAATAAAGCTTTATTTTGAAAGGTCGCTGAGTCTAATATTGGATAAAATAATTCAATTTTTTTTTAAGTGTCTGAGTTTTATTTTGATTTTTTTTTTAAAGTAGATTAAAGTTGTCAATAAGAACAGTACCAATAATAATAATAATAATAATAATAATAATAACAATGATGACAATAATAAAATAATAGCTTAAAAATAGGAAAACCTGATAAATAATTGATGAATAAAATCCTAAAATGTTTACTATGTTTTGAGGGGCAGAAGGCTGATGACATTTCCTAGAAGTCTCCATGTTAAATAAAAGCAATAACAATAGGTGTAGACCCAAATAAAAACACTATCTGGTTAGAGAACTGTACAAACAGTCCTCACCACTCAGCTGATCAGTAAACGCCTTTGTGAGACAGATGGACCAATCAGGCAGCAGCAGCAGCTTTAGGCCCCGCCCCCTGCAGGCTTAACATCATGTAGTTTATGGTCTGAAGGTTCAGCGCCGCCGCGTTGGTTTAAAATCACATTCAGAGGTTGTTTCAGGTTCTGCTGCAGGAAACGGTTTATGTTTATCAAATTAAAACGATTAGAGTGACTGAGCTGCTCTCAGAGACCTTCATCATCATCATCATCCTCCTCCTGAATCCTCCATCATCATTATCCTGAAGACGATCACATGATCTGAGGACTAACAGCCTCCATGTTGATCCGACGTCTGAAGTAATAAACCAGCAGAGTTCAGGATGTTTTTAATAAACTGACCGACTTTCTGCTAGAAATAAAGTCTCTGTTCACCAAACGGCAACAATAACAACCCAGAGTGGACCATGATGGACTCTAATGGACTCTGTTGGACCCTGTTGTACTGTGTCTCTGATGGATTCTGTTGGTTCCGTTTGGTCTCTGATTGACTTTTTTGGTTTCTTCTGGTCTCTGATGGACTCTAATAGACTGAGAGGAGTTCTGTTGGTTTATGATGGACTATGATGGTCTCTCATGGACTCTGATGGACTCGGTTGGTGCCTGATGGACTCCAATGGACTCTGTTGGTCTCTGCTGGTCTCTGACAGATGCTAAGGGACTCTAATGGTTCCTTGTGGACTCAGTTGGTCTCTGATGGACTCTGTTGGTCTCTGATAGACTGTAATGGTCTCTGACTGACTCTGTTGGTCTTTGGTGGTCTCTGGCAGTCTCTGTAATGGTCTCTGTTGGAGTCTGTTGGACTCTATTGGTGTCTGTTGGTGTCTGTTTGACTCTGATGGACTCTGTTGGACTTTGTTGGTCTTTGATTGATACTAATGGACTCTAATGAACTCTAATGGTTTCTGATGGACTCTAATGGTCTCTGATAGACTCTAATGGAGTCTGTTGGTCTCTAAAGGACTCTGTTGGTTTCTGTTAGTCTCTGTTGTACTCTAGTGGTCTCTGATGGTCTCTGATGGACTCTGTTGGACTGTTTGGTCCATTTTGATCTCTGATGAACTCTGGTGGTCTCTGTTGGACTCTTCCTCTTTCTTCTTCTTTCTGTTCCTCTTCGTCGTCTTCTTATTCTTCTTCTTCTTCCTCCTCTTGTTCTTCTTCCTCTTCTTCATTTTCTTCTTCCTCCTCCTCCTCCTCTTCTTCTTCTTCCTCCTCTTCCTCATCTTCCTCCTCTTCTTCTTCCTCTTCTTCCTCTTCTTGTTCTTCTTCCTCTTCTTCCTCTTCTTCTTCTTCTTCTTCTGAGAGTAAACTGGTCGTTTTGATTGATGCGGCAGCAGCAATCTGATTATCTCAGAAATATGGAGAACAGTAGCAGCTTATGTCTGTGATTAAATCAGCGCTAACGAGAGCTTATTAGGCTGATGTGGTGGGCTCCACGGTGGCATTCCTCCTCCTCCTCCTCCTCCTCCTCCCCCTCCTCCCATGGGGGGGTTTCCCAGCTGTCCTGTGAGGTCAGGTGAACCAGCAAGACCACGTAAGGTCACACCTGAAACACCCCGTTCAGGTAAACAAACAGGTAAACAGAGAGGTGGCAGGTAAAATTCTACATCTTGAAGATTCCCTGTTCCAGTATTTGTGCCACATTATTAACTGTTTTATCCGTGTGTATGTCTGTGGATGGGATTTAGATTTGGTTGATAAGATTTGCTGTTTTATTGACAGGTTAAGAACCAACCATGAACCCAAACCTCAGCTGCACCGTTTATTCTGAGCCTTATTTCTCGTTCTCCTCTATGAAGCGTTACCTGGTTTAGTTTTTTAATGTGTTTCTCCAAATGTCAAACACAGTTACATCACTATAAGCTGCATAATGTGGTTTGATATATAACTTCCATGTGGTTTCCCAGAACAATTCATCAGTTATGTCTTTAAAACATTGATTTTCTTCACTTGGACAATCTGAAACATAATCATCGACAACCTAATAATAGTGCATCATCTGCAAAATAAATAACTTTGATTTGGAACTGGGCCCGACATCGAGCCCACAAGTAGAGACTATTCAGTTAATTACCATGTATTGCAATAATTAACTAGAAAAGCACTCAGAGAGCACAGACCTCCGCCAAGCAGCTTCAGTCCACCCCCAACACAATCTCCCAATGACTAAGTATCCTTAGATTAAAAACATCCTGGATCCAGACGGTGATCCGGATCACTCCCTAAATGTCATCATTTGTTCTTTGTCCCATTTCACACATTTCCTGAACATTTCATCCAAATCCATCCATTACTTTTCAAGTTATTTTGAACCCAAACAAACAAACAAACCAACACTGGCAAAAACATAACCTCCTTGGTGGAGGTAATAATAAGGCTGACCTTAAGGCCAAGTACGGTGTAGTTCCAAGTAGCCTAGAGCGGCTAAGTTAGCTAACCAACAGTATGCTAGCTTACCTGCTTTACAAATGTAATATTAGGGCTGGTCCCGAATAGCCGAATATCCAAATGTTCATTAATTGTGGTGGTATTCGGATAATAATTTTGATATTCGAATAGTCCCGTTCGCCGTCGGTGGGTGACACCGGGGGGCTGCCGAGCGTTGCCGAGGCTGTAGAATGTCGCAGAGGTTCTAGTACGCGGACCTGTCAAAAACTCAAAACGCTTTCCAACAGCACAGAGTTTCAACTTTGGGTAGATAAAAATAAAAGTAGAAAAGCCCTCAGAGAGCACAGACCTCCACCAAGCAGCTTCAGTCCACCCCCAACACAATCTCCCAATGACAGAGTATCCTTAAATTAAAAAACAATCCTGGATCCAGACGGTGATCCGGATCAGTCCCAAAATGTCATCATTTGTTCCTTGTCCCATTTCACACATTTCCTGAAAATTTCATCCAAATCCATCCATAACTTTTCTAAATATTTGAACACAGACAAACAAACAAACAAACCAACGCTGGCAAAACATAACCTCCTTCCACCCTCCGAAGGTAATTAAATGAAGAGTCTAAATTATGTGATTTCAGGTTCTTAAATGTGAATCTTTTCTGCTTTTTGCCACCTCTATGACCGTAAATTTATTGTCATCTCTTTGTAAAATTTTGTGACATTTTAGGGGTAAAAACAACAAATTTAAGAATCCAGATTATTCAGCTGTGGAAACATTCACTCACTTAAAACCTGTTTGTTTAGTCGAATCAATTCTCTTTCTGCAAAATCTGGATAATAGAGGTTTTATATGAATATGGCAAATTACAGTTCTTCGCCCAGTTTTCTTTACTGTCTGTCCAACACATGAGCCCCTTTTTCCCTCAGAGCTCAATGCAGAAAACATCCAGCGGTTCTGAATAACAATTAACCTTACAAAGTCCGTGGGCCCAACGTGGAGCCCTGAGGAATCCCACAGTTAACTGCAGTAATCTCGAGTAATTTGTGAGCAAATTTACAAATCATACGTTTGCAGTCAGAGTGTTGAACTGGCTGCTTTTAGAGCCTGAAGTCAGGAGAAACTTAAAATTACCCTTCAGTTAATTCAACTTGAAAGTAGTTTGAGCTGAAGAAACATAAATGGAACCAACACTTACCTCTGAGATGCCACAACGAGCGTTTATTGAGTTTATTTAAAGTTGTTAGTTTCAACGAGCATATCACTGGAAATACACACTTTGTCATATATGTTATGATTATTTTTAAAAAGAAGGTGAAGAATGAGATTAATAATTAACATATCTTGTACTTACAGCTACATTCATTCTGTTATTTATGAACTTACTTTACACGCTGCTCATGAACGCTAAACCGAGTTGTTGAAGTGTTTCCTTCACTACATTTTTCTCATGGGCCTCACTGATGATGGTTTTCCTGAGTCTTGGTGTTGACAAACCGCTGGACGACCTGATTTCGATCAGTTTTCAACACTTCCTGTATCGCTTTGTTGTCCCACTGATGAAGGATCGCCCTTTTTTTTTTTTAACTTTCAGCATGTTGAAAGTTTCGTGTTGTGCCTTTATGGCGAGATGTCGGTCGAATACAACTGGTCTTTTTTTATTTCAGATCAATATCTCCTGAACCGAATGGAAGCAGGGACTAAAACTTAGCTGGGACTGAGCAAAAGGACGGGGCTACCGAATACTTTTAGCATGTGTACTTTGTTTGTTCCATGCGTAATTTATACTTAAAGTTTGATGCAGAACTTATGCTGCTCCCTGTAAATGCCAGATTTTCAATGTTTTTAGTCGCTGCTTGGTTTGAGTGTCTCTGTTTTGTCTGAAGTCAAACTGTGATGTAGAACAAAGGCTGAACTGCTGCATTCATTGACTCTGGTTCTGTTGGTTCAGACTGGACCGCTTGGTTCATAATTTAGACTTTAGTTTGTTACAGAGCACATGTTGCACCCTGTAAATGAAAAATGTGAAATTACACTGTTTATTGTTTTTAGATCTGCTAAAAATATCATGATTTTGCAGATATTTGCCATTATTTTCATACTTTCTGGCGCCTCACTGTCAGATTTTCACTGCTTAAAACAGTTTGACATATTATCCACATGATGTCACTTTTCTCAGCTGCTGTTTGTTGTGTTGTGATGCAGAACAGAAGCTAAACTGCTGCGATTACCGGTCCTGGTCCTGGTTCTGGTTGTTGGGTCTGGACCACCTGGTTTTCTGGGTTCAGACTGAAGCAGAAATGTGACCCTGGCAGCAGGTCAGACTAGTGGATCAGAGGTCGCCATCCTCCTCGTGAAGAACCGTCCTCTGTTCTCTGCTGTTTATCGCCTCATTCATTGTGTTTGACCAGAGGCGCTCCAGAATTAGCAGAGCTATGCGTGTCTGTCATGTTCAGTCACTAAAGACCAGACGCCTTCTGAATCAGAGTCCCTGAGGCCAGGCACAGTCCCGGTCCGCCGGACAAAAGGCCCGTCTGTTGGCGGCGTCCCCTCGTACAGAAATGGCCGGGGGTCTCAGTAGTACTCCTCCATTAGCATATCCACTCCGATTTGGGGGGTTTTGCGAATCTGTAAACAAAGTTTGCAGCAGGAGCAGAAATAATGTCTCCACTGTACGAGAGAGTCGAACAATGTGGAGCAGCGAAGAGGAATTTCTGAGCAGGATTCGCCCACAGAAGGCCTCTTCTTCTTCTTCTTCTTCATATTTTTAGAGTGAACTCAGGGACTCGACAGGTTCATTCTGACCGAATGTTCTGCTGGTTTTAACGTTACCTGCTCTGCTTCTAATCTCGTTTAACCTCCTGAACCTCAAAACCCACCGGCAGGTTTGAAAGGCATGTTGTCATGAGAATATCGCCAGAAATGACCCCATTTATCACAAAAATAATATGTAACAAATATTATTTAAAAAAACAACTTTATCACAACTAAATAGAAGTGCATCATCTGCATATTAAGTAAGTCTGAATAGTTTGGAAGTGGGCCCAACATCGAGCCATGAGGAACGCCACAAGTAGAGTTGGCAACTATTAAATTTAATCCCCATCTATTGTGATAACTGATAAATAAGTTTGAGTAATTTTTAAATAAAAGCAGTACAGACTGTACAAACTGAAAAAAATATAAGGCTTTCAACGTTCTGAAGTTTCTTGAGCTAGTCATGTGTGACATCCAGCTCAGTCAGGAAAATTAACCCAATCTGAGCTTCAAATCATGATTTTTCATCAGCGTCTCTTTAGTCTACATCCATCTATCCATCCATTATCTATTCACCACTTTATCCTCTGTGGGGTTGCGGGCTTTATTCTGCATTTCTCATTTACATTTTCACTAAAATTAACCATTCGCTTCACCAGAGTCAGTGAAAACCAAAAACTTCCTCCCTCCTTGTCTTGATTCTCCATGATTGACTTGGCTGTGACCAACAGCGAAACATTCAGAGTTTTCAGGTTGAACTGCAGGCAGTGTGTCCACAGAGAGACTGAGATGAAAATCAAACCTACCGGATCAATAAAATAAATGCAGCATCGCTTAAAAACAGTGAACAGAGGAGCAAGTTGTTGGAAGATACATTAGACATGGTGAAACATCTTCCTACAGCTGATGAGCAGAGTAGAAAGAAACAGTCTGAAGAGGCTGGAAACATGGAAATAGTTAAATATCTGTAGTATGTGGAGACAAAACTATTAGAAAGAGACACAAAATGACAAAAATAGGATAGAAAGCAACACAAAACAAGAAAAATGAGATGCAAAATGACCACATGGGGGAAAAAACAGTCCCAAAGAGACATAAAAGAACCAAGACGAGGCACAACATGACAAAAACAAGACATAAAACAAGTACATTCAACATGGTTTAACATCTTCCTTTAGTTACTGCTGAGAGGAAAATCAAACCTGCTGGATCAATACAATAAATGCAGCATGGCTCAAAAGCAGTGAACAGAGGAGCTAGTTGCTGGAAGATGCATTCAGCATGGTGGAACGTCTTTCTGCAGCTGTTAACATGGAAATAGCTAAATATCTACAGTATGTGGAGACAAAACAACCACAAAGTGACACAAAATGGCTTCAACAAGACACCAAACAACAGAAACTAGACACAAAATGACGACAGAGAGACAAGATTGTCCCAAAAACATACGAGACAACCAAAATGAGACACAAAACAAAATGGAAAGTAGAGGTAAGGAGTTTGTAGAGGTGGTAAAATGTAAATAGTTAAAGATCTATAGCATGTAGAGCCTCCATTGTTTACAGTGTTGGTAACACACTTGGAAAAATGTTGGACATGTCGATTTCAAGGTTTGTTTTTTTTTACGTTTTTTAAAAAGAAGTAAAGACATTTCTGAGTTCTCACACCTACTTCATGGTCGTTTTGTTTCCATAGAGGTGCAGGACTTTATGTTGCAGTGAAAAATGAACTACAGTGGGGAAAATAGATAAAACTCAGTAGGTTGCTCTTGTAATATCGGCTGCAAGTTTACTTGTTACCTCCGCCAAAGAGGTTATGTGATGGTCGGCATTGGTTTGTTTGTTTCTTTGTTTGTGTTCAAAATAAATTGAAAAGTAATGGATGGATTTCGATGAAATTTTCAGGAAATGTGTGAAATGGGACAAGGACGAAATGATGACATGGTGGGACTGATCCGGATCACCGTCTGGATCCAGGAATGTTTTTTAATCTAAGTATAACCGGGTGGACAATTAAATGCGGTTTACTCTAAAAGCCACCAGAGGGCACTCTTGTTTTTGGGGTAACCCCCTCTGACCACATGACATTTTGGGTCTCCACGCCACAGACAGCGACAGTGACGGAGTTCTCTTTCCTTCCTGAGCGACATACGCACGGTTGGGCCGGCATTCTTATCTCCGGTTGTCTAAGAAGGTGGGAGGCTGTTAGGAGCTGCCGCGCTAGAGGCCGCGCATGTTCATTAGGTCGGATGGGGTGAAGGCCGCATTGTTGGTGGGACATTTGAACTGTATGTAATTACATTTGTATCTGTAACGTTCCGTACAAAATATGTGAAGTGGGAGATTGTGTTGGGGGTGGACTGAAGCTCCTTGGTGGAGGTATGAGCTCTCTGAGGGCTTTTCTAGTTTTCATCTGTGTCCGTTCAAGTGCAAAAACTCTGGAATAACCTGGAAACGACGCGTCTTAGGGCCTTGTTTTGTGTCGTATTCTGGGATGTCATGTGGTTTCATGTGTTGGCTACTGTTGCATCATGTTGCGACGTATCGTGTTGTGATGCGTCGAATCATGTCGTATAGCTTCATCTTGTCTCGTATTGCATCGTGTCGTGTTGTATGGTTTCATCTTAAAGGATCAGTGATGTTGTAATGTTTCTTGTAACTGAATGATTATGACCGAAGGAGTGTTTGAAGCTCTAATCAGGCCTGACGTTAAGGATTAGACTAGAGATGCAAATGACAATCAATCAGTTCGTCAACTCCTAAACTTATCGCCAACCTTTCGATGATTAGTTGGTGATTTTTTTTGAGAAAAAAGACCAAAATTCTCTGATTCCAGCTTCTTAAATGTGCATATTTTTTACTTCTTTGACAGTAAACTGAATCTCTTTGGGTTGTGGACAAAACAAGACATATGAGGACGCTAGCAACCGAAGGACTTAACTGATCCAGAAAATAGTCAACAGATTAATGGACGATGAAAATAACGAGTGAAATCAAGTCGTTTCTGATGTTTTTTTCATCGGAAACATTTCGGTAAAATTTCTGCCAACTCCAGCTCAAACTCAGGTTCTCCAGCCTGATCCTGAACCTCCTCTTTGATAAATGCATCCGACCTTGTGACTCCGACCCTCCTCCTCCTCCTCCTCCTCCACCACCGTCCTCCTTTTTGTCGCCGCTCCTCTTGATGTCGTAATGTGTAATTCTCAAATAAAACCCCGTCACATGAGCGATCCTGTGACTGCCCCGTCACGCCTTCACTGTTCTGCGCTTCCACTATCACAAGTCATGCTAATTAGTGGTTTTTGGTGCGAGGCCTGAAGCCCAGGAGGGAAAGGTTAGCGCACAAAGCTCCGTTGTTGCTGCTGTTTTGGTGGACGTGAGTCCTGCAGCACCGGGACACGACATGGCCTCCAGACAGACCCACAATCTTACAACTGTGAAACGAGTACATCAAACGCAGCCGCCGTATTTTAATCCGGCGTTATGACAGATTTCGCCGCCAGCGCTGTGTTTTTGCTCTGATGTTGGGGCCAATAAGCGTAAAGGTCAGCAGTTGTGTAAGAAGTCTGTGACGTACGAGGACATTTTAAAAAGACTTTACCGATCGGATCCGACTTGAAGCCTCATCTGCACCGACTCTCCAGACGTTTGCAGCAGCGGCTATAAAGCAAAAAGTCAGTCGGATCAGTGTGAAGGGCTCGGCTTCACTGACATTCTGTTTTCTAATTTATAGTCATTCAATTAATGAATTAGCACGAGGGCGTCTAAATAAGGAGCACTAAACTAATGAGCGGTTTACAGCTGCCGTGATTCATCTAATCGATGACAAAAATGCAGGAAATGCGTCACCGTTAATATTTTAAGCAGCGTGTTTATTTTTACTTTGTTTTTTCCTGCTTAAGTTTTGCACTTTTCGGCGGCAGAAACAGGCCGGGTTCAGCGTCGGAGCTCCTCTAAATGATCCAGGTGGTTTGCGAACTGATGCTTTGACGCTCTGGCGCTTCTCTCCTGCTCCCTGTGCTCGCATGGACCGCATGTTGACCACCGGACTCGCAAGCTGTTCGGTTTCTGTTGTCCGACAGCAGAACCAGGGTGAAGCGGTGACTGAAGCTCACGCAGACGACATGTTGGCCAGCAGTTACCTCAAGCTCTGCAGATGAAATACAGATTTTATAAAGGGACAACACACGCTGGAGTTAAACAATGGTAAATGGTAAATGATCTACACTTATATAACGCTTTCCTCTACCTTAGTGGTTCCAAGGCACTTTACAATGTGTTTCTCTTTCACCCATTCACACTCCAATGGCGACAGAGCTGCCATGCAAGGTGCTAATCTACCATCGGGAGCAACTTGGGGTTCAGTGTCTTGCCCAAGGACACTTCAGCATGTGGAGGGGTCGGGGATCGAACCACCAACCTTGCGAACAGTGGACAACCCGCTCTACCACCTGAACCACAGCCGCCCATAAACAAGACGATGTGCTGTGAATTCAGCTGCGTCCACAGAGAATTAAGCTCAGTTTTATTTATATAACGCCAATTCCCAATCATATAGCACTTCTACAGCAGATCTTAAATATATAACAGTCAAATTCCAGCAGCTGGAGCGTCCAAAAAATATCTGTAAAATAACAGAAAATAAGAATCTCATAAAAAATATTTTTCTATAATGAAGACTCATTTACTTGTCTTAATTCTACATTTTATGCATTTTAGTGTGTATTTTGACTTTTTTTACTGGTTATGAGGGATATTTATTTGTGTAAAAACAATTAAATAACTTATAATATATAAACACACACACACACACACATATATATATAGTAATCCCTCGCCTATCACGGAGATTAGGTTCCAGAACCCCCTGCAACAGGCGAAATCTGCGAAGTAGCGACCTTATATTTATTTCATTATTTATAGATATATATATTAAGGCTTCCCACACTGTTAATAACCTTCTCCACACTCTTATAAACTCTTCCTACTCTCTTAAACCTTCCATCTAGAGGAGCTTCTACAGCCGTGTCCGATAATGGAACTAGCGACGCAGCGATCCACTTGGTGAAAAACTCTGCCGTATTTTAAACACACCGACACCGAGGACGTCCGGCTGCCTACCTACCAGTAAACTGATGATGGTGTTACGGTAATCCTACAGACTGTCACCGGTTCTCTGACGGTCGTTTCCAGTAAACTCTCACCGTGTGGGACCAAAGGTTCTGGCTGGCTTCCATCACCGCCGATCAATCAGACCGACTAGCTCAAGAGGAAGTAGCTGAGTTTTCCATACGTGTGTCGACTCATCTGCTGTATGCTACGTATTTATATACAATTAAAAAATTTAAGATACAGTGAGACCAAGAAAAGTGAACCGCGATATGGCGAGGGACGACTATAAGATAAAAACTGTATTTTTGCAGAATTACCACCGCCTATAGACTTTACTTGTTAATGGAAACATGTTAATTTAACATTTTTGTTGTGAAATCTTCTTTAATTAGACAAGAAATCTCTAATTTAACAAACAAACCAGTTTAAAATTACAATGCAACACTTCTTTTTGTATTAATTGTATCTAATCTCAGAGACATATTTACTGTACTGAACTTCAGTTTTAAAAAAATTCATCTGTTAAATAAAAACAAAATGTTTATGAAATGAAAAGAAGACTGTTGAAATGTGTTTTTTTTTAAACACAGGATACATTCGAGGCTGACCGGAGAGTTAAAAATCAGATTATTTACAGTTTCTGGCCTCAGAATCAGCTCTGATCCATTTTTCACTGTAGTACATGAATAACTACTTGGTCCCCAAACATGAGATCTGCTTGGAGGTCATTAACCACCCCAGAAGTCTTTGTCATGGTGCCTGCTGCTAGCTGAACTCCCACAATGCTCTCTGCCTGCCAACATGAACCGGCTCCAGCTGAGTGCAGAGCTATTCAGCCATCAGACGTAAACATCGGCTTGATTTGAATCATTTTAACACACTTTTGATGTAAATAATGTGATGTTTTTTCTTAAAAGAATTTCAGTTTTTAACGTGATTTTACATGATGAATAATTTCAGTCTCATTTTGTCATTTTATTTATATTTTCCTGTTTTTTATAAACACATGCACTGTGTAGAATGGTCTGACTGCACCTCAGTATCGGTCTATGTATGATTATTGGTCATTACACTGCATGTTTTCAGTTCAACATGTTCACTGGATGTAATCAGCATTTCTTTTACAGTCTCTTGGTGTTTAATCAATGAATGCATTAATAACAATCAGCAGATTGATTGATGATGATAGTAATTGTTAGCTGCAGCTCTGAACTGCAGAAGCGCTCATTAAAATCCTCCTGCAGCTCGATGCAGCTCTGATTCGGTCACATTAGTCAACATCCATGGATGCTCATACATCCCCCCCCGACCCCCACCCCACCCGCTGCCCTGTAGGTGACTCGGCCCCCCGGCCCGGTCCTGTGGTGCTGACCGCCCCTCGGTTGGTTAATGACGGTCCAGTGATGCAGCCCGAGGCAGATCTGTGACTGCAGCAGCACAATAAAGGGCCAGTGGTCGGGATGCCGTTGTTGGGGGTGGGGGGGTGTAAATGGCACAGAATTCCTCCCTGAGCTCTGGACGCATGAAGCCCAACATTGTGCAGCTTCCACAATGGCCACACTGTCGACACCATGCGTCTAATTCAATTAGCTGGGAGACGGTGCATAAATTCCCCCAGAATTCCTCTGATGAGCCAGTGTTGGCCTCCAGTGGGGGGGGAGGCGGTCTGAGCGCGCTCAGTAACCTGTCACACACAATGACGAGCCAGTCGGTCGGAGGACAGAACCCGACTGTCGGACCTGAGCCTCATCCGACCTGAACATCAGCCACTGAAGTAACTGAGTACTTCTACTGGAGTATTTCCATGATCTGCTACTTTCTCCGTCCACATTTATCTGACAGCTCTGCAGATTTACTTCAATAAAACTAAATATAATCAATCAATAAACAATGATGCCATTTATAGATGAGGATTTATTATGTATTTATCAGCTGCAACATTAAAATACTTCAGTTATTATAATCCAATATTCTGCATGGGGAGTTTAACTTTTGTTCTACTTTTAATAAAATGTAAATGTAAACGCAGGATTTCTACTTGTTACGGAGCATTTCTACTCAGTTCAGTGCAGCTCCAGACGTCACTCATGTTCACCAGACCAGTGGTTCTCAACTGGTCCAGCCTCAGGATCCACTATGTCTCTATTAATAACAGTCGCGACCCAGATTTTTGAAGTTTGCTGATCCTGTTAACAACTTAAGGTTTATTTGGGTGTAGTCTCAACACATTTTCATACAATTTAGGAAAATTTGGCTTATTTTTTTGCTCATTTCACTTTATTTGGACACTTTTGTCAAGTTTGGGGCATATTTTGTCCCAAACTTGACAGATTCTGAGCACATTTTGGTTCATTCTTGACACGTTTTAGCATAAATTTCTCCAATAAGCTGGCAGAACCAAATCTAAAGGTTAATAGTGGGCAACTACTGGTGTCACCACCACTAAATATCGTGCTACTGAAAGGAAACTGTGTCATAAAAAACACGTCCTTTAAAATAAAAGACTTTATACCACTACATTTTTTGGAGTGGAAAGCTTCTGCGACCATCTAAAAATGGCTTCGCGACCCACTTTTGGGTCCCGACCCACCAGTTGAGAACCACCGCACTAAAGCCACAACGATGAATCAATCTGTCAGTTAGTCGTCAGCTTTTAAATGAATCTCCAACTATTTTTATCATCGATTAATCAGTTTGAGTCATTTTTCAGTAAAAACTGTCAGTTAAATGTGAATATTTTCTGGTTTCTCGCCTCCTTTATGACAATAAACTGAATATCTTGAGACAAAACGAGACATGATCCACGTTTTTCATCACTGTCAGACGTTCTAGAGAGCAAACAGTGGAAATAGTCGCTGCTTTCAGCTCTGATGTCGTAACATCTACAGCATCATGTTCTCCTCACTGATCTGTGACCGTGATGCGGTTCAACTCCACGTCATGTTTCTTCTTTGTTTATAAAGTTTTCTGCGTTATTATTTTCACTCTTTATGCTACAGAACTGGATGAGCAGCAGGTTGCAGCAGGAGGAATCATGATCTGGAAAACTGAGTGTGGGTTATTTTTTCCTCTGAAATCCCCATTTCACAGTGACTCATGCAGGGTGGCATCAGCCGGGCGGGACGAAGGCTCCTCCTCCTCCTCCTCCTCCTAATGCTGCGCGTCGCTGCAGAATCGCAGGACGAACCGCAGGATCTCTGCTGCTCATTTTCCCTTCTGAGCGCGCTCAGTGCAGCACGCGGATCCAGATGTGGGCTCAGAAACGAGCACAAAACCCCCTTTTTGAAAAATCCAAGTTGCAGAGTTCTTCACAAGGACAGAAAAATAGAACCGGAAAATCAAAAGAGCCGAAAGGAAAAAGCAGCACAGAGTCAGAAAAGATCAAAAATATCAACAGGAATTTAAAGTTTTGTTTGTTTTCTGCTGGTTCAATCAAATACAGAACGTCTTATAATAATAATATAATAATAATAAACTGGTGCATCTGCTGCTTTGATGATCCTTTAAATAAAGAAGGTAAATTCTGTGATTGCAGCGTCTTAAATGTGAGTACTGGAGGTCCTCGTGTCACGGCGTTTCATGGTTACGAATAACTCCCATAGATGACTTAAAAAACCTAGTTTGGACATTAGCGGTCTGGTTCATAAATAAATAATATAAATAACACGATACTCGGTGAGGATTAGTTGCTGGTGCGCAGCGGCGAAGGCAGTCATGGAGGAACACCGAGTCACGTGTCGTACTAACGAAGAAGAAGGCGTCACTGATTTCTCCGTCGTCGTTTGCTGCGTGTCGACCTGCTCTTAGGTTTTGCTATTTTGTGTCTTTTTTGCCCTTCGTTATGGCTCCCAGGCGTAAGGCAGACTCTTGTGATGGCAGCGCTTCGACGAAAAAGAAAGCCATCACTGTGGAAGTGAAAGCCACCAGAGCGCACTCTTGTTTTTGGGGTAACCCCCTCTGACCACATGACATTTTGGATCTCCACGCGACAGACAGCGACAGTGACGGAGTTCTCTTTCCTTCCTGAGCGACATACGCACGGTTGGGCCGGCATTCTTATCTAAGAAGCTGGGAGGCTGTTAGGAGCTGCCACGCTAGAGGCCGCGCCTGTTCATTAGGTCGGATGGGGTGAAGGCCGCATTGTTGGTAGGACATTTGAACTCTATGTAATTACATTTGTATCTGTAACGTTCCATAGAAAATATGTGAATTGAGAGATTGTGTTGGGGGTGGACTGAAGCTCCTTGGTGGAGGTATGAGCTCTCTGAGGGCTTTTCTATTTTTTTCTGTAATTAATTAATCAAAATTAACGCGTTAAAGTCCCAGCCCTTATTAATTTAGGAATAAATTCTGACTTACACCAAAAATCCTCTTACGATGCGTCATAGGAGCGGATCTCGTTCGTAAACTGAGAACCACCTATATTTTCTGGTTAAAACAACGTCTGCTTCAGTGTTTGTGGAGATACGTTTCTTTAAAGGGGGTCTGGTGGTTTCATTTGGTCTGGTTTAGTGATCTGGTGGCTGTTTTTGGTGGCATTTTCTCTTTTTTATTCAAGCAGTGTGAGACGTGATCCCGCAGCAAAACTGTGAGGATGAAGGTTGTTGACTTTGTGGTCGGCATAAAGACGTGAAGCTGGAGTCGTGTGTGAGTTTGTCCCGTCTGAGGTTCTCCAAGTGTCGCATAACGGCATCAGAATAAACTGCGGCTCATGTTTCCTGCAGAGTTAAAGGGCAGAGCTGGATCAGAAGGGAATTCCTGCTTCATGGGAAAAGCTGTGAATGTGTAATCCTGCGGCGCCGGAGACGTTCATGTCGTTTTCTGAAGCCTGGTGCTGTGAGGTTACTTCATTCGAGGTCCTCCCAGAGGCGGGGGAGCGCTGATGTGGTCCTGGTTGTTTGCCTGAAGTGACTCATGAGGGTTTTGGCGGCTCTTCAGAGCAGCTGAAGTTGTGCGACCGCAAAGAGCAGCGAGTCCGGACCGACTCCGAGGGCTGCAGGGTGGAACTGTTCGTCCTGCGTGTCACTTTTCGCTGCAACATGAATCCTGCACCGCTAATGAAACAGAACAACCATGAAGAAGGAGAGGGAACTCAGAAATGTCAGAATGGTGCATCATGAAAACAAGAAACATTTCTTTGGTCTCTTTGTTTTTACAGAAATGCAAAACAAAACTGGAATCAACAGTAGGACATGTTGATTCCAGTTTTATTTTGCATTTCTGTAAAAAACAAACAAACAATGGAATTGACATGTCTAATATCTTTTCCAAGTGTCCACTGTAAAAAATGGAGGCTCCACACACTAAAGATGTTTAATTATTTACATATTTTTTTTACAGTTTTGTCTCTGTCCAGTATTTTTGTGTCTCGTTTCAGTCATTTTATATGTCTTTGGGACACCTTTGTCTCTCTGTTGTCGTTTTTACCTCCGCCAAGGAGGCTATGTGGTGGCCGGTGTTGGTTTGTTTGTTTGTGTTCAGAATAACTCAAAAGGTGTTTTAAGTTATTCTCGACAAGTTTGGAGCTACTTGGACGTATTTAAAGTAATGTTGGACAAGTTTCAGCTGAAAATAAAGGTGAAGGAGATACTGTCTGGACTGTTTCTTGAGGTTTTAACCCTAGAACAATAGCGCCGGGTGATTTTCACCAATGCGATTGTGGTCAAGTGATTCTCATTGTGGTGCCATTGTCTGAGTTGTGTGGGTCCTTGGGTAGCTTCAGGTATGATTGGGTATTCTCCCCATCATACCTTTATTACCTCCGCCAAGGAGGTTATGTGATGACCGGCGTTGGTTTGTTTGTTTGTTTGTGTTCAAAATAACTTGAAAAGTAATGGACAGATTTGGATAAAATGTTCAGGAAATGTGTGAAATCGGACAAGGAAGAAATGATGAAATGTTGGGACTGATCCGGATCACCGTCTGGATCCAGGAATTTTTTTAATCTAAGTGTAACCAGGTGGACAATTAAATGCGTTTTACTCTAAAAGCCACCAGAGGGCACTCTTGTTTTTGGGGTAACCCCCTCTGACCACATGACATTTTGGGTCTCCACACGACAGACAGCGACAGCGACGGAGTTCTCTTTCCTTCCTGAGCGACATACGCACGGTTGGGCCGGCATTCTTATCTCCGGTTGTCTAAGAAGCTGGGAGGCTGTTAGGAGCTGCCGCGCTAGAGGCCGCGCCTGTTCATTAGGTCGGATGGGGTGAAGGCCGCATTGTCGGTAGGACATTTGAACTGTCTGTAATTACATTTGTATCTGTAACGTTCCATAGAAAATATGTGAATTGGGATGTTGTATTGGGGGGACTGAAGCTGCTGTCTTGTCTTTCTCATTTCGTGTGTCAATTTTCTTGTTTTGTGTCTTGTTTTGATCGTTTCGTGGGTCTTTGTGACCATTTTGTGTGTCATTTTCACACTACTCTGGTCTTGCTTGGCCTCCTTTTCCTCATTTTGTTTGCCGTTTTGCTTGTTACGTGTTTCGTTTTTTCTTTTTTTTCTTTATGTTGTTTTGTGCCTCCACATGCTGCAGATATTTAACTTCTGAATTTTTTACAGTTAAATTTCACACACAAAGACATGTCACATAGGATATACTCAAAGATCGTTGTCTCTTTGTGGTCATTTTGGTTGTTTTTGGCCTCCTTTACGTTGTTTTGAGTCTCTTTAGAACACTTTTATTTGACCATTTTGCATTTTTTTTTCTAATTTTGTGTCTTTGTGGTTGTTTTTTCCCCCCACATACTACCGATATTTAACTGTTTCCATGTTTTCAGCCTCTCCAGACTTTTCCTCTCTACTCTGCTCATCAGCTGTAGGAAGATGTTTCACCATGCTGGATGTATCTTCCAACTACTTGCTTCTCTGTTCACTGTTTTTGAGCCATGCTGCGTTTAGTTCGTTGATCCAGTAGGTTTGATTTTACTCTCAGTGTCTCTCGTCATCAGGATCTACTGTCCTAATTGATTCCAGTTTGTATTAAACACATGAACTCTGGTTGGAGGTCATTAACCACCACAGAAGTCTTTGTCATGGTGCCCGTTGCTAGCTAAAGTCCCACAATGCTCTCTGCTTGCCAACATGAACTGCCTGTAGTCTGAGTGTAGCACTATTTAGTTAGCAAACGTGTACATTAGACTGATTTGAAGCATTTTAATAAACTTGCGGTTTGCATTTTGTAGAAATATGATATCAGACTGGTCCTTGGTATCAGCAGATATAAATATTAGTGTCCATATTTGTTCGAAATTTGTTTGAAACTTTTGGAAATGCTTGTTCTTTTCCCACACAGTTGTGTCATGAAACAGACGTGCAAGGACTTCTTTTGTCCTTTGCCTTCGTGTTGAAACGATGATGAGATTATCCCACTCTCTGTTAGCTCTCTGTTAGCCTGTTAGCTCTGTGCTAACACAGCTACCTGCAGACTCTGGGCTTCCTGCCAGCTGAACTTCCTTCACTTCAGTCTGCAGCTCATAAAAGTGTCAGGATGCTAAAACACACTGTGACCTGCGACAGCATTAAACCCACATCATCTCCCTGTTAACACACACACACACACACACACACACACACACACACACACACACACACACACACTTTCTTTCAGCTGCAGTCCGTCAGTCGAAACTTTGGTTTCATTTGAGGAAGTCAGAGAGTTTGTTTTGTTTCTTGAAGCCAGAGAAAGAAACGTGTGAAACCGTTCAAACTTCTCACGTTTATTTATGATCAGCTTCGTCTGCTGGAGCCCACGGAGGTAAAACACTGAGCCGAGGACGCTGTGACGGTGTCTCTGTGGAGGAAACGAGTCTCAGATGAAAACTTTATCATTATGACGGTTTATTTCTCACAAAATAAACCCATAACCAACAAAAGACGACTGTGTGATCAGACTTTTACCGATAAAAGAATCAAACCCTCCGATGCTTCAGCTGTGCAGGAGCAGAACTTAGTTAAACCAAGTGACAGAAGCTTGTTTTTACAGTGATGTAAAACAAGTGGCAAGTTTCTCTTTTACTAACATTTAATGAAAATACAAAGAATTTCATCTTAAGTTCTATTGTTTTGGCAGTAAATTAAGGAAATATTTGCAAATTGGGATCTTTTCTGACCTTCTGTAGACAAATTTGTGTTACATGACTTTTAACACTGAGCTCCTTATTTGTCTAAATGGAAAAAAGATCTCCATTGTACTCTGTAACATCTACATTATAGTCCAATACAGTTTTTCTTATGTATGAAAAAAGACAACAACAACAACAATAATAATAATAATAGTTGTTTCCAACAATGATAATGTTTAAATAAATCATATATATTTTAACAAAAATTCAAAATAAATATAAACAAAATAAATAAAACACTTACATTATCATTATTATAGTAAATATTAATATTATAATTATTAATAATAATAACAATAACAATGCACTTTGTATTAATAAATAATTAATATAAAATTAAACAACAATAAATATAAATAACATTATAACGGTCATATTATTATTATTATTATCATTAATACTAATAATAATGCACTTTGTATTTATAAATAATCATATACATTTTCACAAGAAATACCAAATATAAATAAAAGAAATATAACACTTAGATTATTATTATCATTAATAATAATGATGCATTTTGTATTTGTAAATAAATCATATAAATTAAAACAAACATAAATATAAATATAATAAATAACTAACATGCATATTATTGTTGTTATAAATTCTTAATAACAATACACTTTGCATTTGTAAATAAATACAAATTTAAATGAAAATCTAATATAAATATAATAAAATAAATAATTATAATGTTTGTGTTATTGTTAATAATAGTAATGCAGTTTGGATTTATAAATAATATAAATTTAAACAAAAAAAATGAAGAATAAAAATATAGAAAAATATAACACTCATACCATTAATAATAATAACTATTATGCTGTTTGTATTTATTTATTTATTATGCACTTTATTTATTTATTATAAGAAATTATTGACTATTTTTGTTGCTAATTTGCAATGACAATACAGAAATGCTATTTTATTCTATTCTATTCTATTCTAAAAACAAACAAACAAACAAAATGTTCAAAAGTTCAACTGGAAACAGAAACCCTTGGCAAGGTTCACTGAAGAACCTTTTATTAGGTTTCTTTAAAGAGCTGGTCATAGTGAGAACCCCTAAAAGGTTCCTTGAGGTTCCTCTACCATTAAGACTGGATCCTGTTCTGCATTTTAACACCATGCTGCTGTTGTTGTTGTTCTTTACACTTTGTGTGTCTGTAGGTGTGTCTCTGTGTCTTTGTCTCTGGTCGGATTCTGTCTGACAGATATGAGCTGCTCAGGGCGGGTCGGCGATAACAAACCGACTCATTCAGCTCATTACCGCCATCGGAAACTGTTGATTTCATTTGCATCCTGTTCGACTCTCCGTCCTCCACCTCTGCAACAATTAGAGCCTCCACTTCTGTCTCCATCAGCACATCTGAATGCACTGAATCAGCACAGAGAGAGAAGGAATCAGAAATAATAAGACTCTGGACAAACGCTCAGATATTCAGACGGATGTTTAGACTCTCAGGTGGATAACGAGGTCTGGAGTTTAATCAGTTCCAGGGTTTAAAAAGGACAAACGCTGCATTCAGATGTTTCAGTCAAACAAACAAAGTGTTAAGTTAATGCTAATGTAAATACTAGGATCATAACATCATGTCTGTAAACAACTTGGATTAAGCTCAGTTCACTTCTGCTTCACAGATTAATATTAAATCGAACAAGATGGTGAAAAAAAGCTTGATTACAAAAGAACAGATAAAAAGACAAAACATACAAAGAAAATAATAAAAAAGTTCAACAAAAATGTGTTAAAATAGATTAAAAAGTTAGGAAAAAGATTAAAAAGATAAAAAAATTTAAAAAAGGATAAGAATAAAAAAAACTAATGTGCCCAAATGAAACAGTCAGAATACAGAACTTTCACAATGAACAAATGTGGATTAAACGTCTTTAGAGACGTGACTTTGTTGGTTAGTTTGATTGGTACAGACTAACGTACACTGTTAGAAAATAACGTACACTGTTAGAAAATAACGTACAGTCACAAAATAACGTACACTGTTAGAAAATAACGTACAGTCACAAAATAACGTACACTGTTAGAAAATAACGTACAGTCACAAAATAACGTACACTGTTAGAAAATAACGTACACTGTTAGAAAATAACGTACAGTCACAAAATAACGTACACTGTTAGAAAATAACGTACAGTCACAAAATAACGTACACTGTTAGAAAATAACGTACACTGTTAGAAAATAACGTACAGTCACAAAATAACGTACACTGTTAGAAAATAACGTACACTGTTAGAAAATAACGTACACTGTTAGAAAATAACGTACAGTCACAAAATAACGTACACTGTTAGAAAATAACGTACACTGCTACAAAATAGCGTACGATGTCACAAAATAACGTACACTGCAACAATATAACGTACACTGTTAGAAAATAATGTACACTGCTACAAAATAAAGTACGATGTTACAAAATAACGCACGCTGCTACAAAATAACGTACACTCTTAAAATAACGTACGATGTCACAAAACAACATATGTTGTTACAAAATAACGTACGATGTTACAAAATAACATATGTTGTTACAAAATAACGTACGATGTTACAAAATAACATACACTCTCACAAAATAACGTACACTCTCACAAAATAACGCACACTGTAACAAAATAACGTACGATGCTACAAAATAACGTACACTGCTACAAAATAACGTACAATGTTAATAAAAATAACGTACACTGTCACAAAATAACGCATGCTGCTACAAAATAGCGTACACTCTTAAAATAACGTACAATGTTACAAAATAACGTCTAATGTTAACAAAAATAACGTACGCTGCTACAAAATAACGTACAATGTTACAAAATAGCGTACACTATTACAAAATAAAGTAAGATGTTACAAAATAACGTATAATGTTAATAAAAATAACGTACGCTGCTACAAAATAACGTACAATGTTACAAAATAACGTACGATGTTACAAAATAACGTATAATGTTAATAAAAATAACGTACGCTGCTACAAAATAACGTACAATGTTACAAAATAACGTACGATGTTACAAAATAACGTACGATGTTACAAAATAACGTACACTATTACAAAATAATGTACGATGTTACAAAATAACGTACGATGTTACAAAATAACGTACGATGTTACAAAATAACGTACGATGTTACAAAATAACGCACGCTGCTACAAAATAACGTACACTATTACAAAATAATGTACGATGTTACAAAATAACGTACGATGTTACAAAATAACGTACGATGTTACAAAATAACGTACACTATTACAAAATAACGTACGATGTTACAAAATAACGTACGATGTTACAAAATAACGTATAATGTTAATAAAAATAACGTACGCTGCTACAAAATAACGTACAATGTTACAAAATAACGTACGATGTTACAAAATAATGTACGATGTTACAAAATAACGTACGATGTTACAAAATAACGTACGATGTTACAAAATAACGTACACTATTACAAAATAATGTACGATGTTACAAAATAACGTACGATGTTACAAAATAACGTACGATGTTACAAAATAACGTACACTATTACAAAATAACGTACGATGTTACAAAATAACGTACGATGTTACAAAATAACGTACACTGTTACAAAATAACGCACGCTGCTACAAAATAGCGTACACTCTTAAAATAATGTACGTTACAAAATAACATACGATGTTACAAAATAATGCACAGTCTCAAAAGAACGTACACTTTGACAAACTGAGATACGTTTTTGCAAAATAAAGTACTATCATATAATAACAAGCTGCCATGAATAGCGTACATTCAACAATAATATCACAGAATAACGTACACTACCACAAAACAACACACTGCACAATTCAAATTTGAAATCGGTTTATTTTTTACTGTACAAACAGAATGGAAGTGGAACAGAAGAGGTTTGACTTGTACTCCTGAAAGTGAGAAGCAGCAGCCATGTTTGTAGTCCAGACAGGATGTTCTATTCAACTCAGTAACAAATAATGAGAACTGCTGATCGGAAAACAAGGAGGATAATAACTGCAGTTGTTCAGGGAGCCGTGTTATAAATGTGTGTATATATATAGATGAACCATCTTCAGAATGGACAGACTCCATATTTGTCTGCAGCTGTATTGATCCTGACAGTGATTGATCAGCAGCCGGAGGTGTTCGGCTGATCAATGGCTGTGAAACAAGCAGCAGATTCATTCTGTTATCTGATGTCCTCTGTGACCTCAACTGCTTCCTCGTGAGGTCACTGTGATGTCATCGCAGTTTACCACAGGTCACGCTGTAACGCTTTATCTGTCCGATCAACAGCAACAACGAGCCGGTTCAGGGTGGAACTTCGGACACGACCTGTTTTTATCCAAAAGTATGTGGACAGACATAATGGCCAAGCCTTTCATTTCCTGTAGGTGTAACATTATACCTGCTTTTGGACCTTTATAATATTCCAGCAGCTCTTTTATCACATAACTTTAAAAATTACCTGCCTGCTGATGCTGGAGATGGAAGCTGAATCGATAAAGAGAAAACATTCTGGACGTTGTTAAGTAAATTTGAACAGTTTTATAGCATTTTGAACAAATTTAAAGTCATTCTGGACAAGTTTTGTGTCATTTTAGACATTTTCTTGTCATGTTAGGCACATTTTATGTCGTTTCGGACTGTTTTAAGTTATTCTCGACAAGTTTGGAGCTACTTGGACGTATTTAAAGCAATGTTGGATCATTTTCAGCTGAAGATAAAGGTGAAGGAGTTGCTGTCCGGACTGTTTCTTGAGGCTTTAACCCTACAACAGTAGCGCCGGGTGATTTTCACCAATGCGATTGTGATCAAGTGATTCTCATTGTGTTGCCATTGTCTGAGTTGTGTGGGTCCTTGGGTAGCTTCAGGTATGATTGGGTAGCCTCCCCATCATACCTTTATTACCCCCGCCAAGGAGGTTATGTGATGGCTGGCGTTGGTTTGTTTGTTTTCAAAATAACTCAAAAACTCATGGACGGATTTGGATGAAATTTTCAGGAAATGTGTGAAATGGGACAAGGAAGAAATGGATCCAGGAATTTTTAAAAATGCAAGTGTAACCGGGTGGACAATTAAATGGGGTTCACTCTAAAAGCCACCAGAGGGCACTCTTGTTTTTGGGGAAACCCCCTCTGACCACATGACATTTTGGGTCTCCACGCGACAGACAGCGACAGCGACGGAGTTCTCTTTCCTTCCTGAGCGACATACGCACGGTTGGGCCGGCATTCTTATCTCCGGTTGTCTAAGAAGCTGGGAGGCTGTTAGGAGCTGCCGCGCTAGAGGCCGCGCCTGTTCATTAGGTCGGATGGGGTGAAGGCCGCATTGTCGGTAGGACATTTGAACTGTCTGTAATTACATTTGTATCTGTAACGTTCCATAGAAAATATGTGAATTGAGAGATTGTGTTGGGGGTGGACTGAAGCTCCTTGGTGGAGGTATGAGCTCTCTGAGGGCTTTTCTAGTTACGTTAGAGTTCTAGGATTAAATCACTAAAGCTGCTTCTATTCCCTGCTGCAGGTGCTGAAGAATCCGGTGGAGGAGTTGGATCTGGAAAGCTGCTGCAGTGCATCAGGTCCAGCGACGGGTTTTCACGGATACTGCTGACTTCCAGAGCCTGGTGCCCAAGGTAACCCTGGAACTCTGAGGAAGGAAACATCCAGATGCACTCATGTCTTACCAGTCCCTCTAGGATTCACGGGCGTTGATTGTTGCTCCTAAAATGCCTGAATTCGCGGCAGCTTTTCTAAAAAGTTGCGATGTAAGTTGCGATGTTTGAAGCGTATTTGTTGCGATGAAATTGCAGGAGACGGTAAAAAATTTGCTAAAAAGTTGCATTTTTTTCTTTGTTTTGTATAATTTATTAAAAATATTAAAAGTTTAAAAAGCTAATTCCACATCCTGGCACACGCGTGTTCACACACACACGCTCACAGCTCGTCACGTCAGTTAATGAATCTAACTGACCTTCATTGTTTCAGTGCTGCCACAGATCTGGATGCAACAGCTTCATCACGGTGGTTTGTCTG
The DNA here is from genome assembly GCA_024666655.1 of Dascyllus trimaculatus. Classification (NCBI taxonomy): domain Eukaryota; kingdom Metazoa; phylum Chordata; class Actinopteri; family Pomacentridae; genus Dascyllus; species Dascyllus trimaculatus. Next base: position 4,915,727 of record CM045456.1, read on the forward strand.
GTCTGTGGTCCGCTGGTTTCACCCATTCTCCTGATATGTTTACGGTAGAAAAGTGTTTATCAGTGGATGGTTTTGGTTTGTGTTCCACCTCAATGTTCCACGGGGTGAAAACAGTTTAGCTCCGCTTTGGTGAAGAACATCAGGGAATTGTTTTGCAGGTCTTTAGCAGTAATTTTTGTTGGTAACTGAGAGACGTTACTATGGCACATGTCTGCATCTTCAAACCATAAACAAGGAAGTGAATTCGGTGATGAACGTGCATTACTGGGGACTGCTGCTATTGGTGGAACTCACGGGAGGCGGGACAAAATTGTGGAAAAGTGGCGGTGATTGGACGAAATTGCAAGGTCGCGCAGAATTCATGGAGATTAATTGGATTTGCGTTAATTGTTGTGATCGCAACATCATGAATTTCTGGAGGGACTGACTTACTCCAGATGCATTAAACGGGACACAACACAAAGACAGTAAATCATTTCTTTCTGCTTTCTGGTGTTAAAACATGCAGATCAGCAGCACTGAAGTTTCCAGCTGAAGTTGAGGTTTGCAGCAGCAGTCAGACGATCACGGTGTGACATCACCTCCAAGTCAAACTGTTCATTTATTCATGAAGTTGTTCTAAATGACTTCAAACTGGTCCCGTGTGGCGTTCTGCTAAAAACCACCTGAAAAGCTGCGACCGCTTTGGTTTGTGTGAAACTGTGAATAAGTGCCTGCCTGGTGGTGCTGGAGGTGGAGGCTGCTTCAAACAGGTGAAGTCAATAAAGAGAACAAGCGGCGTGTTGACAGAGCGCTGACTGCAGGCAGCAGGCAGATGGTCGAGTCGAACTTTTAATGCGACCGTCTTCAAAGGTTGCGTGTGCGGCGGCGGCGGCGGCTCCATATGCGATGCAGATCCAGGATCAGGCCACAGAGGTCTGCTGCCTCCGGCGTCACCACCTGCTGCAGCCGCGACGCTGTTTGAACAGACTCAGAGGTTCTGTTCTGCTGCTGGAAGCCTTTAACTCTCTGCAGCCGAAGGTTCGACCGAGAGGCTGAGTCCTTTAACCTGAATCACCTGAAACTGAGATTAAACAAATTAACGCTCACTGGCACAAAATATCGTACATTCATAAAGTAACGTACAGTGGCTCAAAATAACGTAAACACTGCCAAGAAAATACATTCACAAGTTAATGTACGCTGCTTTACAACAACACATTCAAAAAATAACGTACACTGTCATAAATAATGTACACTGTTGAAAAATAACATACGATGTTACAAAATAACATATAATGTTACAAAATAACGTACACTCATAAATAATGAACGCACAACCATGCAGTAAAGCATTGAACACTGTCACACAGTAACATCCAATTTCACAACATCATGTAGAAAATTAGAAATGAACGCACAGTCGCAAAATAACTTCATTCAAAAAAACACTGAACACTTTCACAAATAAATTTACAGTCACAAAATAACGTACACTCTTAAAATAACGTACACTGCTAGAAAAGAACGTAGATTCTTCAATAATGTATACTGTCAAAAAATAACATATACTCATAAAATAACGTACAATGTTACAAAATAACGTACACTCATAAAATAACATACACTGCCACAAAATAACGTACACTCATAAAATAACGTACACTCAAATAATGGACAATCTCAAAATAACGTACGATGTTACAAACTAACGTACACTGCCACAAAATAATGTACACTCGTAAAATAACGTACACTGCCACAAAATAACGTACACTCATAAAATAACGTACACTCATAAAATAACGGACAATCTTTAAATAAGGTACGATGTTACAAAATAACGTACGATGTTACAAAATAACGTACACTGCCACAAAATAACGTACACTCATAAAATAACGTACACTGTCACAAAATAATGTACACTCCTAAAATTACGTACACTGCTACAAAATGACGTACACTCATAAAATAATGTACGATGTTACAAAATAACGTACACTGCCACAAAATAACGTACACTCATAAAATAACATACGATGTTACAAAATAACGTACAATGTTACAAAATAATGTACACTGCCACAAAATAACGTACAGTCATAAAATAACGTACTCTTAAAATAACGTACGATGTTACAAAATAATGTACGATGTTACAAAATAACGTTCGATGTTACAAAATAACGTACACTGCCATAGTATAACGTACACTCATAAAATAACGTACGCTGCTACAAAATAATGTACGTTGTCACAAAAGAACGTAGATTCATCTAATAATGTATACTGTCAAAAAATAACATATACTCATAAAATATTATACGCTGCCACTAATTAACTATGCTGTTACAAAATAACGTTCACCATCATAAAGTAGCGTTCACCATCATAAAGTAACGTTCACCATCATAAAGTAACGTTCACCATCGTAAAGTAACGTTCACCATCATAAAGTAACGTTCACCATCGTAAAGTAACGTTCACTATCGTAAAGTAGCGTTCATTATCATAAAGTAACGTTCACCATCATAAAGTAACGTTCACCATCATAAAGTAACGTTCACCATCATAAAGTAGCGTTCACCATCATGAAGTAGCGTTCATTATCATAAAGTAACGTTCACCATCATAAAGTAGCGTTCATTATCATAAAGTAACGTTCACCATCATAAAGTAACGTTCACTATCATAAAGTAACGTTCACTATCATAAAGTAGCGTTCACCATCATAAAGTAATGTTCACCATCATAAAGTAACGTTCACTATCATAAAGTAGCGTTCACTATCATAAAGTAGCGTTCACCATCATAAAGTAACGTTCACCATCATAAAGTAGCGTTCACCATCATAAGGTAGCGTTCACCATCATAAAGTAGCGTTCACCATCATAAAGTAGCGTTCACTATCATAAAGTAGCGTTCACCATCATAAAGTAACGTTCACCATCATAAAGTAGCGTTCATCATCATAAAGTAGCGTTCACCATCATAAAGTAGCGTTCACTATCATAAAGTAGCGTTCACTATCATAAAGTAGCGTTCACCATCATAAAGTAGTGTTCACCATGACATGGGGTACCAACGTTCAGACCTCCTCCATCAGAGACAGGAGCAGTGAACAGGAAGCTACAGGACTGAACAGGTGGAGATACAGGAAGACCTGAGAACCAGACTGAACCTCTCTGTTCTCACTGGCTCAGTCTTAACACCAGGTTTCCTCCTGTGTGTGTGTGCGTGTCGTACTGCACATGCTCAGTGTGTGTGTGTGTGTGTGTGTGTGTGTGTTCTCCCCATATGGACGTGTTTGACCCACCTGTTCGGAGCGCTGCAGGGCTCGACGACGACAAACAACAAACAACACCTTTAAATCACTGCAAAGACTGTGAACTCAGGGTTTAGCACAGATTTAACCTTCTGTTACTGATCGCACACAAACACACACACGCACGAAAACACACTAAGAGATACACAAACACACACGCATGAAAACACGCTAAGAGATACACAAACACACACACGCACGAAAACACACTAAGAGATACACAAACACACCTGGTGTCTTTGTGGATTCATTAAAGGTCAGACTGTGACGAGCTGTTGTGGAGTCCAGACCATGTTCACCTCCTCCATCATAGTCATCTGTCTCCATCTCTGTGTGTTTGTTTTGCCTTTATTAGTGATCATTGTGTCTCTTTGTGGTCATGTTGTCTTTATTTTGGTTATTTTGCATCTATTTGTGGTCATTTTGTATGTCTTTGTGGCTGTTTTGCATATATTTGTGCATTTTTTGTGTGTCTTTGTGGTCATCGTGTGTCTGTTTGTGGTCATTTTGTGTGTTTTTGTGGTCATTTTGCATCTATATGTGATCATTTTGTGTCTCTTTGGGGTCATTTTGTGTCTATTGTGGTCATTTTGCGTCCATTTGTGGTCAGTTTGTGTTTATTTTTGGTGATTTTGCATCTTTTTGTGGTCATTTTCTGTCTCCTTGTGGTTATTTTGAATCTATCTTTGTTCATTTGGTGTCTCTTTTTGGTCATTTTGTGTCTCTGCAGTTATTTTGCATCTATTTTCGGCCATTTTATGTCTCTTTGTGGTCATTTTGTGTCTTTTTTTGGTAATTGTATGTCTGCTTTTATTAATTTTATGTCTCTTTTTAGTCATTTTGTGGTCATTTTGCATCTATTTATGGTCATCTTGTGTGCATTATTGGTCATTCTGTGTCGCTTTGTGGTGACATCTATATTTTTTGGTTATTTTGTGTGTCTTTGTGATCATTTTGCATCTATTTGTGATCATTTTGCGTCTATTTGTGGTCATTTTGTGTTGCTTTGCAGTCAATTTTTGTCTCTCTGATAATTTTGGTTCTCTTTGTTGTCATGGTGTGTTTTTTTTGTACATTCTGCATCTATTTATTGTCATCTTGTGTGAATTTATGGTCATTTTGTGTCTCTTTGTGGTCATTTTGTGTCTTTTTGACATGTCTCATCTGGTCTGCAAACACCTCAGGATCCTCCAGAAGGAACCAGAAAACACTGCTGGGTGAAAAACGTCTGCTGGTACCAAACCAGCTCTGGCAGAAGGAGAAGATGGATGGATGAGGGATGGATGAACCTGCTGTGAAGACACCAGCAGGTCACTCTGGGTGCATTTCTGAGATCAAACCGGGTCGATGAGTCTCGGTTCTGCCTCCTCGCTGCTTTAATCCATCTCCTGAACCCTCCTGCTGCCGTCGCTGGTTTTGTTTCTGCAGACCAGATCCTCCCACACACAGATTAAAACACAGATCCTGTTGGTCTGACAGCGTTTAAAGGAGGAGTGGACCTTCTTCTTCCAGAAACTTCCCTCGTCACTCCGCTCATTCTTCTTCCATCCGCAGGCTGACAGGCTTATACAGCTCGTAGGACGTCCTCATTGTCTGCTGCAGACTGTTTTCATACCAACACGTGGGCGGACGTGTTTTATGCAGAGAAAGAACCACCACAGGCGCCTCGGAGACACAAGAGAGGAGCTTTAAGAAGTTTCTTTACAGTCTTTTATCGCTGGGATCAGATATCTGTAAAATCCTCCGGCTGCACGTGTCGTCGTCTTCATTTCTCACGCTTCACTTTCAGACCTGGGGGAGAATAAAGCTCCTAAAACAACACGAACCCGTCGGGACGTCCTGACCCGACTCTGGTTCCTACGTAAACACAGGGAGGCTAAAAAAAAACCCGGCTCGACGTCAGCCGGAGACAGAAACCTGCTGCTGAGGACCGACTCAGCTGGATCCTCGACAAACACACTTTAGTCTCCGATTTCACCATAATCTGAGACCATCAGGCCGACTGAGGGATGCTGCTACTGTTAGGACCGATGAAAACGAGAAAAACGAGATGCACGATGACAGCGACGGGACGAAGCAGCACAAAATGACAGAAACACGACAAAAAAACTACATTAAGGAGACAAAAAATGACAAAAATGAGCAGCAAGATGACAAAAAGGACAAAAACGTGACACCGAAGCACAAAAATAAAACACAAAACGTCAAGAACAAGATAAAAACAATGACAAACGAAAACAAAGCAACACAAACAAGATAGCTGAGCCTCAAAATGACAAAAACGAGACACACAAATGGGACAAAACAACACAAATGAACCCCAAAATGACAAAAACATGAAAAAAACTATATTAAGGATTCACAAAACAAGAAAAACGTGACATAAAACGAGAAAAATGTGCCTGAAAATGACAAAAAGGACAAAGAAACGTGACACAGAAGCACAAAAATGAGACACAAAGCGACAAACACAAGATAAAAACTGCAAAAAACGAGACAAGGCAACACAAACGTGCCCCAAAATGACAAAAAGGACAACATAAACAAGACACAAAACAATAACATATGACAAAAACTAAAACGGCACAAAGCAACATAGACCAGCCACAAAATGACAGAAACAAGACAAAAGTGACAAAAACGACATTAAGGAGACACACAATGGCAAAAACTTGACAAAAACAGCACAAAGCAACACAAATCAGCCTCAAAATGACAAAAAAACATGACAAAACCACATTAAGGAGACATAAAACAACAAACATGAGTCTCAAAATGATAAAAAGGAGACAAACATGACACTGAGCCACAAAAATAAAACATAAAACGACAAAAACTAGAGACATAAAATAACAAAAAAGCCAGAAACATGTCAAAAACGGGACAAAGCAACACAATCAATCCCCAAAATTACAAAAACAACACAATAGCAACGAAAACGTGACAAAAACTACATTAAGGAGAAATAATAGGACAAAAATGAGCCTCAGAGTGACAAAAAGGACAAAAACATGACACAAAATGAAAAAAACAAGACAAGCACAACGAAAAAACGAGACAAAGCGACACAAACAACACTAAAAATGACAAAAATGAGGCACAGCAACACAAACTCGACACAAAATGACAGAAACAAGAAGAAGCAACAGAAATGAGCCTCAAACTGACAAAAGCAAGAAAAGAAACTACATGAAGGAAACATAAAACAAAAAGAACGTGACAAAACGAGCCTCAAAATGAGAGAGAAAAAAAAATTAAAAATAGGCCAAAAATGAGACACAAAATGACAAAAATGAGACAAAAACTATATTAATGCGAGGTAAAATGACAAAAATAAGACCAAAAATGAGCCTCAAAATGACAAAAACAACACGAAGGAGACTTAAAACAACAAAAACTATTTCACAGAGGACTTTTCATCAGCTAAAGTAACAGAAAACCTCCAAACCTCCCCAAAAACGTCCCGAAAAGCAGCCGAACGCTAGCGATTTAGCGCTAGCGGCACCACAAGGTCCCTCCAAAGGGACAAATAAACCCCACGCTGGTGAAAAGTCCACTGTGAAATAGTGAACAATGTGAGCCAAGCAACGTTTGGACCCCACAGTGGGTCTTCATCAGGCCACGGCACACAGCAAGGTCTGCTAACAGTGAGCTAACACTGGAGCTTTAGATACCAGATCCTTCCTCATCAGAAGTCAGACGGGTCACGGAGCCAAAACCAACAGGAAGTAGAGAAATAAGTTTTCCACAGGTGTATTTTAATTTTAATTTCCATTTACAAACACATCTAATTAAATCAGATAACAGATAATGGATAATGAATTAGGGCCCGTTTTCTGTTTTTAATTTTGTATTATCACTGAAAAAAACAGGAAACGGTTTATTTTTCGTTTTTATTTTGAAATCTCAAATTAAGAAAATGAATGGCCGCGACGTACACGGACCTCTGAGGTCTGTAGGTGAACATCTTTGCTGCCGTGTCGGGTCTGCAGTCAAATAAAACTCGATCACGTCGCTCGTCGTCGTCCTGAAACCTGCTCTTCTGCTGAGGCTGCTTTTCCTGCAAACAGCCTCCGTGGACGTAAACTGTGTGACAGAGTTCCTCCGAGGCCTCGAACAGACAAACAGCCGTGAAGGATTGAACCTCCCACTCAGGCCTCGCTGTTCTCAGATCAGCCTCGCTTTGGCTCGCCGAGGAACACCTGAGCCGCTGATAGCTGCCTTAATCTGCGAGACGACTCCTACAGACACCCCCGACCGTCTGACGCTCCACCGCAGGCTCTCAGCTCACCTCCAGCAACCTGAACCCACCTGCAGCCGGTTATCAGCCGACTGCAGGGAACTTTCAGACGCGTCTCCAGAGTCTGATCCAGGATCAACAGCTGCGACGGGGAACACCGAACTCTGAACAAGTGAAGCTCTTTAGGAGATCAAGTCGTGAAAAAAACAGCCCGTTGTTGCTGTGGAGGATCGTTTGACCCAGAAATCAAATTAGAAATCAGAGATCTGATGCTTAAACCTCTGAGCGCCACAACCTGCCGGAGGATTTGAAGTTGTTTTATCTTAAAACACACTAAAAAATGACAGTTTGTCAGCCAGAAACTGCAAAAACAGAAAAAAAGAGATTTCCAATGGTCCTTGAACGCATCATTTGAGACGTCAAACATCAGAAAGGACACAACAAAAGAGACACAAAACACCAAAAATGAGACACAAAGGAGAAACGGGGCACGAAATGAAAAATTAGAGACACAAAACGACGAAAACGAGACACTAAAGGACAAAAATGAGACAGAAAAAGACCCATAAAGCAACACAGACAAGCCCCAAAGTGACAAAAACCAGACGAATTACAAATTACGAAAACGAAATACTAAATGACAAAAAGAGAAAACAACAAACACACAAAACAACACAAGCAAGTTCCAGAATGATGAAAACAAGACAGAAAACGAGACAAAAATAAACCATAAAGCGAAAAAGAGAGACAGAAATTATGAAAATGAGACACTGAAGGACAAAAATGAGGCAGAAAACAACACATAAAGCAACACGAATAAGCCCCAAAATGACAAAAACCTGACACAAACGAGACAAAACGGAAAAGACAAGACAGAAAACGAGACAAAAATTATGAAAACGAAACACTAAATGACAAATCAGAGACACAGCAACACAAACGAGACACAAAGCAAAACAAACAAGGCACAAAACGAGACAAAACGACAAAAACAAGACAGAAAATGACAAAAATGAACCGTAAAGTGAAAAAGAGACAAAAATTATGAAAATGAGACACTAAAGGACAAAAATGAGGCAAAAAACAACACATAAAGCAACACAAACAAGCCCCAAAACGACAAAAACCAGACAAAACAAGACAGAAAACGGCAAAAATGAGATGTAAAGCCAAAAGGAAACGAGACAAAAATTACGAAAACGAAATACTAAATGACAAAATGAGAAAACAACAAATGCATAAAACAACACAAGCAAGTTCCAGAATGATGAAAACAAGACAGAAAACGAGACAAAAATGAACCGTAAAGTGAAAAAGAGAGACAGAAATTACGAAAATGAGACACTGAAGGACAAAAATTAAGCAGAAAACAACACATAAAGCAACACGAATAAGCCCCAAAATGACAAAAACCTGACAAAAACGAGACAAAACGGAAAAAACAAGACAGAAAACGAGACAAAAATTATGAAAACGAAACACTGAATGACAAATCAGAGACACAGCAACACAAACGAGACACAAAGCAAAACGAACAAGGCACAAAACGAGACAAAACGACAAAAACAAGACAGAAAACGGCAAAAATGAGATGTAAAGCCAAAAAAAACGAGACAAAAATTACGAAAACGAAATACGAAATGACAAAATGAGAAAACAACAAACACATAAAACAACACAAACAAGCCCCAAAATGACAAAAACCTGACACAAACGAGTCAAAACGGAAAAAACAAGACAGAAAACGAGACAAAAATTATGAAAACGAAACACTGAATGACAAATTAGAGACACAGCAACACAAACAAGCCTCAAAACGACAAAAACCAGACAAAAATTATGAAAATTAAACACTAAATGACAAAATAGAGACACAGCAACACAAACGAGACACAAAACGAGACAAAACGACAAAAACAAGAAAGAAAATGGCAAAAATGAGATGTAAAGCCAAAAAAAGAGACAAAAACTACGAAAACGAGACACTAAAGGACAAATTAGACACAAACTACAAGACTGAGACACAAAACAACAAAATCGACAAGATCAAGACACAAAATGGCAAAAGTGAGACACAGAATAACAAAAAACGACAACAATAAGACACAAAACAACAAAAATGAGACAAAACAACAAAAACAAAACACAAAACAACAGAACTGACAAAAAGGAACACAAACTACACACCAAACTACAAGAATGAGACACAAAATGATAAAAATAAGACACAAAACAACAAAAACGAGACACAAACTTGACAAAAATGAAAAAAAACAAGATGAAAATGGCAAAAACAAGATAAAGAACGACAAAATCAACACTTAAAGCGACAAAAATGAGACTTAAAACAACAAAAACGACAAGATCAAGACGCAAAATGACAAAACCAACAAAAATGAGACACAAAACAACAGAATGAGCGACTATTAATGGACTCTTCCCTGGTTATAACGTGACGTTTGTGTTCCTTCACGGAGGCTCAGACTCAGCCCAGGTCTCCTCCTGGACCCGACGTGGTTGTGGATCTGGATCAGGTTTGAACTGCAGCCTGTAAAACCCTCAGCCTTGTGTTTTGAATTAGCGGGAGCCGTCTCCGGGTCCTGGCTGATCCTCTAACAGCTGCTGACGGCTCGTTTCCCTCCACACGACACCAACACACTTTTACAAGCAGAGGTCGACCTGCTGCTGCACCGCACACCGTGTTAGCTTAGCATCGACGCTAACGCCGCCGAGCTGTGGCTTCACCTGCTGCACGTCCACGTTTCCTTCAAGGTAGAATATCTGTTTGTTTTCTGATTTACTTCTGAGGGTTTTCTCAGTGCTGTTGAGAGTTTTGAAGGTTTATAAAGACGTGAGCTGCTTCTGATGACGAACCAACAGCAGAACAAGACAGTTTTATTTCTATCTACATTTCTAGGCACAGAACGATGGAAACTATTCAACAACGTCAAAAGGGAGACACGAAATGGCAAAATCAAGACTCAAAACAACAAACAAGAACAAAAATGACACAAAAACTATGAAAATGAGACAAAGCAAAAACAAACGAGGCCCAAAATAACAAAATGAGACAAAAACGAGACACAAACTGGACAAAACATTTTAAAAAACTAGATAAATGGCAAAAACACGACGAAGAAATACGAAATCAAGACGCAAAAAAGACAAACCTGAAATAAAGCAACAAAAAACAAGACAAAGCGACACAGAAAACAGACGAGGCACGAAATGAAAAAGCAAAACACTAAATGACAAAGATGAGACAAAGCAACAAAAACGAGACAAAATGACACAAACTAGACAAAGTACGACGAAATCAAGACACAAAACAACAAAACTGAGATAAAACAACACGAACAATACATAAAAAGACAAAAACAAGATGAAAATTATAAAAACGAGATAAAGCAAAACAAATGATCCCCAAGATAACAAAGTGAGACAAAATGAGTCAAAGTGACACAAAAAAGGCACAAAACGACAAAATCAAGACATAAAATGACAAAAATGAGACAAAATGACAAAATCAAGACATAAAATGACAAAAATGACACAAAACCAACCAGAACAATGCAAAATGACACAAACTGACAGAAACAAAAGTATATAAAAAAAGAAAATGGCAAAACAAGAAAAAGAACGACAAAATCAGCGCACAAAAACAACAAAAACGAGCCTCACAATGACAAAAATGAGACAAAGCGACATAAACGAGACACAAGACGACAAAATCAAGACACAAAATAACAAAAATGAGACATAAAATGACAAAAATGAAACGTAAAAAGACAAAAATGAGACTAAAAATGACAAAAATGAAACATAAAATGACAAAAATGAGACAAAATGACAAAAATGACACAAATCCAACCAAAACAATGCAAAATGACACAAACTGACAGAAACAAAAGTATATAAAAAAAGAAAATGGCAAAACGAGAGAAAAAACGACAAAATCAGCGCACAAAACAACAAAAACGAGCCTCACAATGACAAAAATGAGACGAAGCGACACAAACGAGACAGAAAACGACAAAATCAAGACACAAAATAACAAGAAATGAGACATAATATGACAAAAATGAGACTTAAAATTACAAAAATGAGACAAAATGATAAAAATTAGATATAAAATGACAAAAATGAAACATAAAATGACAAAAATGAGACTTAAAATGACAAAAATGAAACATAAAATGACAAAAATGAAACAAAATAACAAAAATGAGACATAAAATGACAAAAATGAGACATAAAATGACAAAAATGAGACTTAAAATGACAAAAATGAAACATAAAATGACAAAAATGAGCCTCACAATGACAAAAATGAGAAAAAAATGACAAAAATGAGACATAAAATGACAAAAATGAGACTTAAAATGACAAAAATGAAACATAAAATGACAAAAATGAGACAAAATAACAAAAATGACATAAAAATGAGACAAAACAACAAAAATGAGACATAAAATGACAAAAATGAAACATAAAATGACAAAAATGAGACTTAAAATGACAAAATGAGACAAAATAACAAAAATGAGACATAAATGACAAAAATGAAACATAAAATGACAAAAATGACAAAAATGAGACTTAAAATGACAAAAATGAGACAAAATAGCAAAAACTAAACCAGCATTTTAAAAAAAAAAAAGGATGAAACTGGCAAAAATGAGACATAGAATGATGGAATCAACACACCAAACAACAAAACTGAAATAAGACAACACAAGCAAGGCACAAAATGACAGAAACTAGACAAAATGATAAAAAAAACAAAACAAAAATGGCAAAACAAGAAAGAGAACAACAAAATCAGCGCACAGAAACGACAAAAACGAACCTCACAATGACAAAAATGAGACAAAGCAACACAAAATGACAAAAACTAGACTTTAAATTATGAAAACGAGACACAAAATTACAAACACAGGACAAACAACAACAACAAAACTGAGACAAAGCAACACAAAATGACAGAAACGAGACACAAAACTACATAAGGAGTAAAATAAATGTGGTTTTTCCAAAGCTCCCTGCAGTCGGAGGATGAGCCTTCGGCCTCCTCCTCTTCTACCTGACTGGCTCTCAGGTAGAATTAATCCCGAGTCCCTCTGATTGGAAGTCCGAGTGTTTGTGCTTCACACGGCGCCGCTCCTCTGCTGCCTTTCTTCCAGGACAAAGGCTTCAGGTCTGTGCTGTGATGAAGGTCAGCGTTCGGACACGAAAGGTCCGGAGACGCCGCTCCATCAGAGTTAAACCTGCAGGGATTAGCGGAGGTGATGCTGTCGGTCGGTCGGTCGGTCATGAGCCGCTCTCTGTCCTCATCGCTTTGAAGAACCACAGGACGCTGCTGCTTTAGAGGCTCTTCACATTTAACGTTCACAGTAAAACAGCTCTAACAGATCAATAAGAAAGAAATCTGGGAAAATCTGGGAGCAATGATGCTAAAATAAAATAATATGACGTTCAAACACTGTAAAAACTGCAAAAACAACAATAAATATCAGTAAAATAATTCATTAGCTGATTTAAATACAGCAAAACAGTTTAATTTTACAGTCACAGTGTAAAAGAACAAGTTACTATTGTTTTTAATACTTTTGCTCTGATTTTACTGTTTAATGTCAGTAATTTAACAAAACAGGGAAAAAAAACAACAATAAAAGACAAGATAGGTGAGATTTTATTAATGCCGCAGGAAATTCTAGTGCCAGATATTCCTCATAAAAAAGAAAATGACATAACATACAAAATGCAGTGTCTAAAAAATAGAAAAGTTTATCATAAAAATAATAAATTAGATATAAGTACGATACATTACTAAAATTAAACCAGAATAGAACAGTTAAATATAATACTGGCAGTTGAAGAGTTGACAGTTTGGAGACCCCTGCTCCTCACAGAGACTCCACCTCCAACCTGCGCAGGTGAGTTCATCACCTGTACAAACTGATAACAGGTGTATCCAGGTAACAGCACTGTTCATGTGGTGTGTTTGTGGTCAAACTAACGCTGCCTCGCTAGTTTAGTTCAGGTAAGCTTAAGCTAAGACAGCTAGCATTAGTTTATCACATGTTTAGCTAATGTTAGCTTACTAATTTAGCTTAATTAGGCTTAAACTAAATTAGCTAATATGAGTTTATAGCATGTTAAGCGAACTTTATCTCACTAGATTTGCTTATTTAGGCTTAAGCAAAACCACCTACCGTTGGTTTTTTACATGTTTAATTGATGCTAATTTTGTTTATTTCAACGTAAACTGAACTAGCTAACTTATTAATACCAAGTTTAGTGAGTGTTAGCTTGCTAGTTTGACTTAGTTCAGCTTAAGTTTAACTAACATTAGCTTATACCATGTTCAGTTAGTTTTAGCTTGCTAGTTTAGCTTAAATAAGCTCAATTTGAATTAGCTAACATTAGTTTGTCGCATGTTTAGCTAGCATTGGCTCCTTAGTTTAGCTTAAGCTTAGGGTAAAGTAGCTAACATTAGTTTCTAACACCTTCAGCTGACATTAGCTTATTTCTTTTGCCGTGTTATGCTTAAGCTAAACTAGCTAACATTAGTTAATAACATATTTAGCTAATGTTAGCTCACTAGTTTAGCTTAGTTAAGCGTAAACAACACTAGCTAACATTCATCTATATCATATTTAGCTAACGGTGGCTCACTAGTTTAGTTTAATTATATAGTTATATTGTATTTATCAGAATAAAAGTCACAGGAAACATTTTTCTGTAAAGTCCTTGTACTTTTAATAGTTTAAGTACTTTGACAGTGTGGTATTAGTACTTTTACAGCTTTACAGTATCACTAATTTTAAAGTGATATATCACGTGAGTACTTCTACCACCTCAGATGTAAAGCAGGATTTTACTGGGAGAGCTTAATAAAACTGCTACTATTGATTATTTCTGGATCAATCTGCTGATCATGTTCTCCATTAATCAGGTGATTGTTTGGTTTGTGGTACACAGTGAGAACTTTCATCACCTGTGCTCCAAATGAAGCTGAATCTGAGTGGAAGGTAGCGTGAAAAGAGAAGACTTAAACAAGAACCTCAAAATTGTACTTGATTGCAGTGTCTGAGTAAATGTACTTAGTTACTTTCCATTCTAGGCCTTATTTGTAAAAAAAGACAAAGAATGTAAACAGTTCAGACAATAACTGAAGCCAGATGTGACCCCTCCATTGTAAGCCCCCCTGCTGCTGTAAGCCTAATGGGAACACTGACACTGTGATTATTGTAATACCCCTCTAAATACCCCCGTAAAACCCCCACAGTCCTCTAATACATGCTCAATCCCCCACACAGTCTGAGATGATCCATATGTCTCATCACAGATCATCGTCCACCTGTGAGCGAGGAGTCACATGACCTCAGCCAGCGTCATCAGGTGACCAGCCTGAGGTGTGGAGAAGGCCGGTGGGTGAGCGTCGCCCTCCGTCCGTCCTGACAGGTGAGACATGTTTCTGGACAGTGACAGAATGACAGAGATACATCCTGATGTTAGAATAATAGATACGTTCTGACGACAGAATGATAAGGACATATACCCATGAAGGAAAAATAGAGATATGTCCCTGAGAAAGAATGACGGACATATGTCCCGACAACAAAATGTTAGAGATATGACTCAGTGTTACAATGATAGAGATATGTCCCGATGTAGGAATAATAGACATTTGTCCCAGCAACAGAGTGACTGAGATGTGTCCTGACGAGAGGATTATAGAGATACGTCTTGACATTAGAATGATAAACACATGTCGAGGTGTTGGAATAATAGAGATATGTTTCGACGTTAGATCGACAGACATATGTCTTAACATTAGAATGGCAGAGATATGTCCAGACGTACGAATGCTGAAGATAATGACAGAATAATAGAGATATGTCTAGACGACAGAATGATAGAGATATATCTCAAAGTTAGAATGTTAGACATATGTCCTGACAAACTAATGATAGACATATGTCTCAACAACAAAATGATAGCGATATGTCCTGACGTTTGAATAATAGATATATGTTCATTGACAGAATGATAGAGATATGTTCAGATGTTAGAATGATAAAGATTATGCTCCAAGGAAAGAAAAATAAAGATATGTCTTGATGATAGAATGATAGAAAAATGTTCAGATGTTAGAATGATAAAGATATGTTCCAAGGAAAGAAAAATAAAGATATGTCTTGATGATAGAATGATAGAAAAATGTCCTGATGTTGGAAAGATAGACATATCTCCCAATGACAGAGTGGTAGAGATATAGCTTAATGTTAGAATGACAGACATATGTCCCAACGAAATAATAATAGACATATGTTCCAACAACCGAATGACAGAGATATGTCCCGACGACAGAATTTAAGAGATATGTGCTGATGTTGGAATGATGGACAAATGTCCCAACGTTAGAATGACATAGATATGTCCCGACTAAAGAATGATAGAGATATGTCCTGATGTTGGAATGGTAGAAGTATGTCCCAATGACAGAGCGATGGAGATATATCTTGACGTTAGAATGGCATTACTGCATTTATATTGTATTGTGATCGTTTTTTTATTTTTTCATGTATGGCACTAATAAGAAGGTGAGAGAGAAAAATCTTTTCGGTTCCTCTGTATGTCCTGGATATATAGAGAAACTGACAATAAAAATCTATATGTCCCAACTGAAAAAATGATAGAGATATGTCCCAACTGAAGAATGATAGAGATATGTCCCGATGAAAGAATGATAAATATGTCCCAAATTAAGAATGATAGAGGTATGTCGTAACATAAGAATGATAGATGTATGTCGTAACATAAAAATGATAGAGATATGTCCCAACTGAAGAATGATAGAGATATATCCCAACTGAAGAATGATAGAGATATGTCATAACATAAGAATGATAGATGTATGTCCCAACTGAAGAATGATAGGGATATGTCCCAACTTAAGAATGATAGAGATATTCCCCACCTTAAGGATGATAGAGATATTTCCCACCTTAAGAATGATAGAGATATGTCCCAACTGAAGAATGATAGAGATATGTCCCAACCTAAGAATGATAGAGATATGTCCCAACTTAAGAATGATAGAGATATGTCCCAACTAAAGAATGATAGAGATATATCCCAACTGAAGAATGATAGAGATATGTCCCAACCTAAGAATGATAGAGATATGTCCCAACTGAAGAATGATAGAGATATGTCCCAACTGAAGAATGATAGAGATATGTCCCAACTTAAGAATGATAGAGATATGTCCCAACTTAACAATGATAGAGATATGTCCCAACTAAAGAATGATAGAGATATGTCCCAACTGAAGAATGATAGAGATATGTCCCAACCTAAGAATGATAGAGATATGTCCCAACTGAAGAATGATAGAGATATGTCCCAACTGAAGAATGATAGAGATATGTCCCAACTTAAGAATGATAGAGATATGTCCCAACTGAAGAATGATAGAGATATGTCCCAACTTAAGAATGATAGAGATATGTCCCAACTAAAGAATGATAGAGATATGTCCCAACTTAACAATGATAGAGATATGTCCCAACTGAAGAATGATAGAGATATGTCCCTACTGAAGAATGATAGAGATATGTCCCTACTGAAGAATGATAGAGATATGTCCCTACTGAAGAATGATAGAGATATGTCCCAAGTGAAGAATGATAGAGATATGTCCCAAGTGAAGATTGATAGAGATATGTCCCAACTTAAGAATGATAGAGATATTCCCCACCTTAAGGATGATAGAGATATGTCCCAACTTAAAAATGATAGAGATATGTCCTAACTTAAGGATGATAGAGATATGTCCCGATGAAATAATGATAGAGATATGTCCCAACTTAAGAATGATACAGATATGTCCCAACTGAAGAATGATAGAGATATGTCCCAACTGAAGAATGATAGAGATATGTCCCAACTTAACAATGATAGAGATATGTCCCTACTGAAGAATGATAGAGATATGTCCCAACTTAAGAATGATAGATATATGTCCCAAGAAAAGAATAATAGAGATATGTCCCAACTTAGGGATGATAGAGATATGTCCCAATGGAAGAATGATAAATATGTCCCAAAAGAATAATAGAGATATGTCCCAACTTAAGAATGATAAATATGTCCTAACAAAAGAATAATAGAGATATGTCACGACGACAGAATGACAGACATATGTCCCATCTCTTGGGGTCTCTGAGGACTAACGGACTTGATGTTGGGTTGCTTTGAGATCGGTGTGGCTCCTGTTTGATGATGCCCCGTCCAGACCAGCTGCTCTGAATCTGAACCAGCCTCATTCTTTATATAATGTTTGTCAAGGTGAGATTATTCAGATTTTCTTATTTAATTTATTTATGAGTGTAAATGTCTTTATTGCTGTGTTTTTCATGGTTGTGTTACTGTAGAAATTATTACTGTGTATCTCGATAAACAGACTAAAGCCGATACATTCAAACTAAACCTTATTTCTGTTTTCAGTAGAGTAAAAAAGAAAAATCCATATCAACTAAAATGAGGCCTTTTATCGTGAAAGATTGTTCAGCTCTGTTGTGTTCTGTTAGAATCAGTGAATAATTACAAATACAGATGTTCCCCAGATGTTTTATCACAGGCAGGAGGTTGAGTTTATAACCTGCTGCTTGTTTTTCACGTGTTGGACAGACAAAGCGGAGAAGAGTTTATCAAATGAAAGTAAATTAAATCAAAGAGCATAAGCAAGTTAAAGGAGTTCACAGTATAATAAAGTCCGTCTTATCTGTCTTGATTTGATTTAATCTTATTACTTTATCAGATGTTTCCTGTGCAGCTCTTTTTATCTGCCTTTGAAGAGTTCTGTATGAAAAACATGTTTATTATGACTTCGGTTTGTAGTGAAGCTCAAACAGGTACGACCACCTGTGGACACCTGAGCTCCGACCGGAGACACACACCTGTTCTACTGTCATTTTATATTTGTAGGCGCTAATTTAATTTAAGGCTTTGTAAAGTTGGTAAATGGTGTTTTAAACGTGTGTTTTTATTTGTCATCAGATATATGTGATTTAAAAAAGTAGTTTGGTTTGGTTTGACATTTTAATTTTACTTCATGTTTAAGTTAATGAAGATATAATTGTTTTTTAAAAATAGTTTTATGTTCCTTTTTTATTTTAATAATTATGATATTTAGCTAAATTTACCTCATCTGTCATTTAAATTTAATCTTTTATTTGTGTTGTTTTTATTTATTTCAAAATAATTAATTGAGTTTTTATTTGTTAATTAATTATCATTATATATTATTTTATGATTTTTTTAAATGTATTTTTCAGCCTCCTCGTGTTTCAGTGTTTTCAGAACGTGACGTCAGACTGTTTCACCTGTCAGTCACCTGCCGCAGGTGAGGAACACCTGTCTCCAACAGCTGGCTGAGCACCATCTGCGCATGCTCTTGATCTGCCCCAGTGGAGAGAAAGCGCGCTGCAGCCCGGAGGCTTCACAGGTAGGCTCACCTGCTCAGGTGTGTCTACCTGTGAAGCCAATCAGGTGAGTGGGTGCGGCACGCGGGGCCACTGAACCCGCACGAGCTACAATTTGGACAAAGAGGGAGGGGTGGTGGTGGGGGGGGGGGGCTCAATTATCCCTCCGCGTGAAGATAGGTGGCGCGTGCAGCTCGGAGCTCTCGCGCCTGTTTACGTTGCAGAAAGAAAAAACCGGTGGCAGGCGGCGGGAGGCGGCACACACACCGGACCAGCTCCGGCACCGGGACTCACCGGGACTCACCGGGACTCCGGGGCTTCTTTAATCCGGGGGAGGGGGGGCAGCCGCGGCGGCACTTTTACCCTACCGCCGGTTCTTCTCCTCCAGCAGGAATCACGGAGCCGCTCCGGTAGGTACCCTCCGCTCTTCTCCTCCTCCTCTCCCCGGTGCTCCTCTCCTCCTCTCCCCGCTGCTCCTCTCTTCTCTCCCCGCAGCCAATCAACGCGCGGCTCTTACCTGCGCTGCTCTACCTGCGCGGACAGGTGAGAGCACAGCGGCGCGCGCTTCCTGCCTCCAGGTGTTCGCTTGACGCCTGGTTGGCTGGATGGATGGATGGATGCAGGTGCTGGGAGAAGGAGGGCGGGCGAAGGGAGGCAGGCAGGCCGGGAAGGCGGAGGAGGTCTGTCCCCGCTCAGACCCCCGGAGCCCGACGGAGGAGTGAAGCCGGGGTCGGGGCTCCGACAGCGGGGCGGGCTGACAGAGCCGCTCCGCAGGAGGAAAAAAAAAGAGCAGAAAATAAAGCGTCTCGTTTTAATGAGCTGCGCACACAGATTACACAACTACAGGCCTGAACTCACATTATATAAGAGTGACGGTGCCGATACATGTATCGATGAGTGATTGGAGGCGATTGGCTGATAGATTGATGAGGCCTCTGAGCCCAAGTTGTGTTTTGGAGAAAAATCAACAAGTTTATTGTTTGTGCAGGAAACACAGTGTGTGTGTGTGTGTGTGTGTGTGTGTGTGTGTGTGTGTGTCCGCCCTCCTCCTCCTCCTCCTCCTCCTCTGTCGGACTCCACAGACGCTCCTCTCAGCAGAGATCAGGCGGACGGGGACGCGGGGCGGCGGTGCGCTCGGTGCACGCTTCTCCAACAACACAAAGTGGTGTCAAAGTGCGGGGAGCTGCGTGTTCAGGCTGGATCTTTATTCCTCTAACTTTCCCAGAGTGCAGAGAGCGGAGGGGGGGTCCGGCTCCGGGATTTACTGTGTGTGTGCTGGTTGTCAGGCAGCGGGGAGGAGCAGCGCCGCGGAGCCGCAGAGGAGCCCATGCGGACTGGAGCGACTTATCAATGAAGCAGGAGATCATGGCGGAGGGTCCCCGCTGCAAGAGGCGAAAACAGGCCAACCCCCGGAGGAAGAACGGTAAGGGAGAAACTCTCACACCCCGACACACACCGCACACAGCCCCGCAAACTACTCCCCAAAACTCGGTGCGCCTCGGTGTCCCCGCCCGGCCGCCCGGAGCTCCGGCTGCCCGAGAACCAAAAGTTTCTAACGGGACTCGGAGGAGCCGTGGAGGGCGGGAGGGAGGGGGGCGGCCGTGCGGAGCCTCCCCGGGCCGGTGTGTGATGGAGCGGAGCGGGGACCCGCCGGGACCCGCCGAGCAGTGGAGCCGGGGCTCGGAGCTCCGCGGGCGGAACCTGTGGAGGCTCCGGGCCGGAACAAAGTGGCACAAAGTTAAAAAGCAGCCGGAGCCGCTTCACCGCGAAACCACATTTAAATGTAGTAAAATCCTCTTCTTCTAATAATAAAGTAGATTTTCCGGGTTTTTACTTCACCTCAATTCATTTTTTCAGTTTTTTAAAATTCATGTTTGTTTGTTTGTTTGAACAGAAACTCGCAGCTTCTTCCTTTTTTCCCCTTTTTTTCTTCTCGACAGAAACACATTTATTTAAATTTAAATTCTTCTTCCACTTTTATTCCGTTTAAAAACCTCCGCTAATAACGAAACCAGCCTCGCGTCGGTGGTTTAATTCGTTATCAGCCGCATTAAGTCGCTTCTTTCTTCTCTAAATAAAATGTCCGGATGCTAAAAATAAGTTTTCAGGCCTCGGTTTTCATGTTTGTTTAAAGGCACCGCGTTTTAAAGCGTACTCACGGCTGAAATGGAGTTTTTACTGTTTTCTCACGATTTTAAAAGTTCATTTTAAATTCCTAAAGGCAGGAATAGATTTGGATTTTTATTTGCTTTATTTTATTTTTGAGTTAAAAGCTGGAAAAGGAGGATTTGGGTGTTTTTTTTGAAGGGTCCCTGCTGCTGTCGGGGTCCCGGGGGGCTGGTGATGGGGGGTAACAGGATCTGAAGTGCCTCCTCCACATCTGGGCGTCTGACATCCAGCTGTGCGGCTGCAGCTGCCTCTGACCCGACTTCTGTAAAAAATCCTCCGTTTCCTGGGTGAAGTTTTTTGGCGCAGCAGCAGCCTCTCGGCACATTTTTCCCTGAATGGATTTTGCGGTTGGCGTCCCTGCAGTTCCTCCCTCTTCGTTCCCAGTAAAGTGTTTGCTGGTTTCTCTGTTGTCTGGACGTCACATGTTGTTCAGGCTGCAGCTAAATGCACTTTTAAACAATTTGGACATTTTTGAGGGGCGTCCTCCTTGAAAGCACAATTTAAAAAATTCAAATTACAGTGATGGAATAAATCAGACGTGTGCTCCGTGTTGTTCAGTTTAATTCCTAAGTGGTGGTAAAATGTTGAGGGTGACTTTGTTGGGATTCCTCCACAGAGCGTTGCGGGTTTGTTGCAGCAGTGCAGTGTGATTCCCCTGCAGCGGTGTCAGGCCGCCTGCTGCACCATTCATGCCACATGTCTCACAGCCGTGTCATTGTCCGGCCGTCCGTCCGGCCGTCCACCCGTCCACGGCGGATTTAACGCTCTCACGGGAAGCCGGCAGCTGACGGGCTTCACAGGCCTGCAGCGGCTTCCCGTCCGCAGGAACTTTCAACGTGTTTCTGGACGGTTTCCCCTGCGTCAGAACCCGGGGAGACGTCTCCGAGGACGGCGACTGATGTGATTCTGAGCAGTTCTCTGGGTGACAAAGGTCCCCGGCTGGACTCAGACCAGATTTTTGGATTATGTGGTCTGAAACTCCCTGCGGACGTCCCACAGATAAACTGCTGCTGAATGAGATTTCTGCCCGTGTAGGATTAAAGTATGTTTTAAGTTACTGCCCCCCCCCTCTTCACCGCCGCCGCCGCCCCACTCAGGACGACACATAATCAGTCTCTTTTATTATCATGTGAAGCCGAAAAAAGAGAAATCCGAGTCCATGTGATGTTTATAAAAACGCATGCAAAGGTGGAATTGTCCCCCCGTCATAAGACACACACATATTATATTATAAATAATTTATCCGAGTGTTTGCGAACATCCGCTGCAGATGTTTGTGTCGCTCAGGGCCGGAGGGAGGGGGGCATTATTTTCTGAAAGATATTATTTGCTCTGTCTTTGACGTGAATTCCAGGAGTTTTTTTTTTTTTTTTAAGCTCCTGCGATGAAAGATTCTGAAACCTGTTAAAGTCGGATATAAAGACGGAAAGCACAAAGGAGTCGAGGGTGTTGAGGCTCTCGACCGCTCGGCCACCGCCATCAACACGAAATGATTATAATTCAGTGAGTTTTTTGAGCTCCTGTAAAGAAATGAGCATTTTGAAAGCTTTAAATGTGAGTTGGTGTAATGATAGTGTCAGATATAAATCCAAAATTATCATAATTTAGTGTTTTTAATCCATTTTCAAGAAATTAGCTTCATGAAACCTCTAAATGTCAGTTTGTCTGATTTTACAAGACAGAATTAAAACAATTCAGTGTCTTTAATGAGTTTCATTCAGTCGGTTCACTTTCTTTTTTCATCCTCGGAAGTTTTTAACACACACGCGTGAATTAAACCGGTCGCCGGCTGGACGACGTGATCGATGCTAAAAGGCTGAAGTGGTGCCGTTGGGCGTGTGGTTTGTGGACGGCAACTCGGAGGCGGCGGCTTCGAGGAGATGGAGGGCGTTTAAAATAAGCTGCAGTTGTTGTTTTGCAGGAGGAGGAGATCATTTCACCTCCGCTCGCTCGATGTTTTGCTCTGACTCGACATCAAAACCCGGACCTGGTTGATTTTGTTTTAGTGAGAAGCAGTGGAATTTATCCCCCTGCAGGAGCTCCGGGACTCGGCCTCCCGACACGGCGGCTGAACCTCGGTGATGAACTCCGGCCTCAGCAGCGCGAACTCTGACGTCACCATGACTCGACAGTTCGCGATGGGTTTTGGGGGATTTCACTTCACGCCGGGCGTTTGATCTTCTGGTCGTGAGCTGATATCTGCGAGGTTTCAGTGCCCGAAAAAAGAGTGGTGAAGCTGCAGATATGGAACCAGAATCCAGACGTGACTGTGAGGATTTTACGCAGCGTCTGAAATTAGCTCTGTGACACATTTTCTGATGAAGTAGTGAAACCGAGGCGACACGTTGATTTGGTTTATTATATCAGTCATGATAAAAGTGAGCATGCAGGTTTCATTGTCGGGGCCTTTTGGTGAAGTCAGGCTTGATTATTATCATTTCCACGGAAATATGCACTGTAAAAAAATTAAATAAAGATAAAAATACACAGTAAAATAAATAAATATATATAAATGCACAGCAGTCGTAAACAACAGTGTCATGGTTGAGAAAATGATATAAATCTAGTTATGAGAGTTTATAAATAAAATTGTGCAACTGAATTATAAATTTTATAAGGATATTAAGCAAAATATGAGATTGTCCACTGATGATGGTACAATTTGAAATGTCTGCAATATAAAGTATAGATGTGTTTGATAATTAATATCGTTTATCCGGAGAAGGCCTGGTGAAGTTTAGTGTGATGTTTGTGTTTTACGAGTTTGAATCCCGTCGTCGAAGCACATTTTTCAGTTTGAACTTATGAACATTGACTGAAACTTTATAGGTCAAATAAATGTTTGTCTCTTCAGAGGACAATTTAAAGACAGAAGTATGATCAAAAAAAGCTCTAAGGCTATATGGGACCAGGTTTATGTCCCTGTAAGGCAGCAGCACAGACCAGATAACATCCTCATAAAGCAGCAGCACAGACCAGGATTGTGTCCCCACAAAGTAGCACAGGCCAAGTTTACGTCCCTCTAAAGCAGCACAGACTGGGTTTTTATGTCTCTGTAAAGCAGTATGGACAAGTCTTAGGTCCCCATAAGGTTGGGGTCACAGTCCAAGTTTATGTCTGCATGAGGCTACAGCACAGACCTGGATTATGTCCCTGAAAAGCAGCTGCGCAAACCAAATTTACGTCCCTGTAAAGCATCACAGACCAGGTTTACGTCCCTGTAAAGCATCACAGACCAGGTTTACGTCCCTGTAAAGCATCACAGACCAGGTTTACGTCCCTGTAAAGCATCACAGACCAGGTTTACATCCCTGTAAAGATGCAGCACAGACCAGGTTTACGTCCCTGTAAAGCATCACAGACCAGGTTTACGTCCCTGTAAAGATGCAGCACAGACCAGGTTTACGTCCCTGTAAAGATGCAGCACAGACCAGGTTTACGTCCCTGTAAAGATGCAGCACAGACCAGGTTTACGTCCCTGTAAAGCATCACAAACCAGGTTTTAAGTCCCTGTAAAGTAGCACAGACCAGGTTTACGTTCCTGTAAATCAACACAGACCAGGTTTACGTCCCTGTAAATCAGCACAGACCAGGTTTACGTCCCCGTAAAGCATCACAGACCAGGTTTACGTCCCCGTAAATCAGCACACACCAGGTTTACGTCCCTGTAAAGCATCACAGACCAGGTTTACGTCCCTGTAAAGAATCACACACCAGGTTTACGTCCCTGTAAAGCATCATAGACCAGGTTTACGTCCCTGTAAAGCAGCATAGACCAGGTTTACGTCCCTGTAAAGCATCACAGACCAGGTTTACGTCCCCGTAAATCAACACAGACCAGGTTTACATCCCTGTAAAGCAGCACAGACCAGGTTTACGTCCTTGTAAAGCATCACAGACCAGGTTTACGTCCCTGTAAAGAATAACAGACCAGGTTTACGTCCCTGTAAAGCAGCACAGACCAGGTTTACGTCCCCATAAAGCATCACAGACCAGGTTTACGTCCCTGTAAAGAATAACAGACCAGGTTTACGTCCCTGTAAAGCATCACAGACCAGGTTTACGTCCCCATAAAGAATCACACACCAGGTTTACGTCCCTGTAAAGCATCATAGACCAGGTTTACGTCCCTGTAAAGCAGCATAGACCAGGTTTACGTCCCTGTAAAGCATCACAGACCAGGTTTACGTCCCCGTAAATCAACACAGACCAGGTTTACATCCCTGTAAAGCAGCACAGACCAGGTTTACGTCCTTGTAAAGCATCACAGACCAGGTTTACGTCCCTGTAAAGAATAACAGACCAGGTTTACGTCCCTGTAAAGAATCACAGACCAGATTTATGTCCCTGTAAAGCATCACAGACCGGGTTTACGTCCCTGTAAATCAACACAGACCAGGTTTACGTCCCCGTAAATCAGAACAGACCAGGTTTACGTCCCTGTAAACCGTGCAGTGTCTTCCGATCCCGTCGCTCTTCTCCTCACTGACCTGAATGTCTTTCATATCTGCCCCCCCCCTCCCTCGGTAAACACCTCCCTGAGGGCAGAACAAAGAAAAGCAGCTCCTCTGCTCGTTCTTAATCACCATTCAGGCCTTCTGAGCGCCGCCGGGGACGCTCGGCTCACCGCCGTCCCAGATGAAAAGAGCTCCAGAAAAAGATGGAGGAGAGAGAAAGGAGGAGGTGGAGGAGGAGGAGGAGGAGGGAGGAAGAATGAAAAGAGTTAGGTTAGTAAAAGAAAGGAGGACGCAAGGTGGACTGAAGGTGTGTGTATGTGTGGCCTACATAAAGCCCCTCCCCCGTTGATGGACGGACGGCATTCGTACGAAACGAATCGGGAAGAATCTTTTTTCAAAACCTGAAAATGGAAGAGTTGAATCGAAAATGTCACGAAATAATTTTCTTGAGAGAGGAGACTGATAGAGGAGACTAATTCCGGTGGTTTGGAGGTTCTTCTGTTTCAGTTTTCTTGATTTTAGTGATTTCAAAATGTTATTTTAATTGACTTTATATTTGAGAGTCTTTCCATTCGCGAGAATCTTCGGTCTTTATCAAACTAATTATTTCTAAAACGATGCTCTCTGTTGGGTTTGGAGATTATTCCAGATTTCGGCAGTCGGAATTAATCATGTTTAGGTGTTGTGATTGATTTTTATGACTGCTATTTTTTTCAGTTTACTCTGTTCTGGAAGTTTTAATGTTGTTGGGCAAATTTTCAAAAAGTTCTACTCCTCATTGGCGCCTTTGAGATTATTGGATTTCTTGAATCTGTTTCAGAATTTTAGTGGTTTTGAAATCGTTTGGCGTCCGCCTCGACCCAACCGGTCGACCCAACCGGTCGAGGCAGACGGCCGCCCTCCCTGAGCCTGGTTCTGTCGGAGGTTTTCCCCTATCATAGGGGGGTTTTTGGTTCCTTCCCACCGTCGCTGATTGCCTGCTCATAGGGAATCCAAAAGCATCTTTGGATTGTCGGGTTTCCTGTTTTCTGTTCTTGTTAAAATGTTTAGCGCTATGTGACGACTTATGTTGTAAATATGCGCTATATAAATAAAATTGAACTGAATTGAATTTCCAGATTTGTGTTTTTGACTGCGGTGATGTCGAAAGTTTCTAGAATACTGACTAAAATGCGTTTGGATTAAATTTGACTTGGCTGAATCTGGTGGTTTCGAGTTTTTTTCTGGACGGTTGCAGTTTTCTTGACGTGTTTTGAGCATGTTTTTTTCTTTCTGTTGGCTCCCAGATTCACTTCGGGGCCCTTCAGTCTGACTGAACTCCGAAGCGTTTGTGTCTTCGGTGTGTCGGAGTTAACCCCAATGAATAGTGAATTCGTGTTCGAGTCTGAACTTAATATTGCGTCCTCACTTTGTGTGAAAGCTGTTACCAGTTTTCCTCCTGTGCCGCTGTTCCATGATGGGCCTGTAGGGGGGCCCTGGTGGCCCCGGGGCCCCTGCCTCTGCTGTACTGTCAGGCAGCTTTGTGCCGGAGCTCAGCTGCTTCTTAACAGGTCAGGAATCAAGTTTAAAATGCAGCATGTGATATGAATTCCTAATTTCGGTGCCCCCGCCCTCCCAGAGCGCTTTTATTGTGAAGAAAAGCAGATTATCTTTATTCACCTTCACCCCCCCACACCAGCCCTGCACCCCCCCCCCTCCAGGATTTAGGCAGATTTACTTCACCAAACACCTCTGGTTGGACAACGGAGGAGGAGTCGGGGCCCCGCTATGGGAAGAAGGGGCCCATTGTTCAGGGAGGTGCAGCAGATGAAGCTGCAGCAGCAGAGACACTTTTTATTAACAGGAAGTTAACGCACCCCACCACCACCCCGCCCCCCCGACCTGGATAGAACACAGCAGTGACATCACAGTCACATGACCGGCGGTAGCATCACTTAGGATCCAGTTCTACTTTGTTGGTCGTTTCATATTTTCTAAACTTTTGTTTCTTTTCTTGATTCATTTCAAGGTTTCATTTCAATTTATTTTAGTTAAATTTTCTGATTGTTTACATTTTTGAATGCTTTGAAATTTTTCTCAAACTAAAAATTTCAGAATAAAGTTCTCGACTCTGGTGGTTTTTAACGTTTTGTTCATTTTCTTGATGATTGTTGCTCCCAGTTTTTTTTTTCTGTTTGCCCGACTTGTGTTTGATTTAATTTAATTTTCCTGTTCTTATTTGCTTTTTTACTTGATTTTAGAGATTTCAAGATTATTGGAAAGGTTTTTTAAGACTGTTGATTTTGTTGGTGGATTTGAGATGATATTTGGAATATTGGCTGAAAGTGAAAGAGCTGATCGCTGATGTTTGGTTCAAGACTTTTTAAAGATTTTTTAGTGTCCTTGGTTTTAGTAATTTGAGGTTTTAATTGATTTTCGTTCAGTTTTTAGGCTTTTTATTCTAGAAATGTTATAAATCTTGTTTGTTTTATTGATTTTTGTGATGTGCAGATTATTTTTTTTTTAGATTTTTAATGATTGTTCGTGAAATTTTAGAGATTTCTGTTCTTGATTCTGGAAGAAGTGTTTGTTTCCTGCTGAATTTCTCCGTCTTTAGCTTGTGTTTTGAGCAGTTGTCTAGAAAAGGCAGTGAAGTGAGGCTCTGAGCAGGTGGACGATGAATCTGCAGGCGTTGACTTGTTGACTTGTGTGTTCTGTTCCTCTATACAGCTATAGATTTGTTAAACACCCCTGACCCCCCCGACCCGCCCCTTTAAGCTCTTGTGCATTAAACCATAACACCCCCCCTCCCCAACCTGTGTGTGTGTCAGCCTCCTCCACAGCTTTATTCCTCTGATAACATCTGTCACCGAGGGAGGGGGGCACACATTACTGCACTCTTCTTCTTCTTCTCCTCGCACAAAGCTCGTCTCTGTGCCGCCAACAACAAAAACTCCTCACAAGTCTCCTACGCCTCCCATC
Organism: Dascyllus trimaculatus; assembly: GCA_024666655.1. Lineage (NCBI taxonomy): Eukaryota > Metazoa > Chordata > Actinopteri > Pomacentridae > Dascyllus > Dascyllus trimaculatus. The sequence continues at coordinate 4,944,356 of CM045456.1, forward strand.
ATGCATCTGTGCAGTGGAATGGTGTTGGTGTAAAACTCCTCCGGTGTTTGTGATGTTTCAAGGTGACTGACATGCGTGTATTATTGCCCCCCCCCATGTTGCCATGTGCACATTTTCTTCATGAGTGAGCTCAGAGCCGCCCGGTGACATTTTGTCGCCGTTAGCCTAAACAGGATTCACCAAGGTCAGAGCCGAGGTACGTCACAGCAAAGAGTGCAGGCAGCTCGTCTGATAACATGCAGCAACAGCATGCTGCAACGACACAATGCATCAACTTGCTGCAACCAAACAATGCAACAACACGCTGAATCAACAACTGCACCAACAAGCTATAACAATACGCTGCATCAGTGTGCTACATCAAAATAATGCAACAACAAGCTGCATCGATACAATGCAACAAGACATTGCAACCGCATGCTCTATCAGCACACTGCATCAACACGCTGTAACAACACGGTGCATCAATGTGCTACATCAAAATAATGCAATAACAAGTTGCAACAACATGCTGCAACAACACAATGCATTGACATGCTACAACATGCTGCAAAAACAATGCATCAACTTACTGCAACAACTTGCTGCAACAAAACAATGCAACAACACGCTGACTCAACAAGCTGCATCAGCATGTTACAACACGCTGCAACAATATGCTGCATCAGTGTGCTACATCAAAATAATGCAACAACAAGCTGCATCAATACAATGCAACAAGACATTGCAACAACACGCTGCAACAACACGGTGCATCAATGCGCTACATCAATATAATGCAATAAAAACACAATGCATTAACTTGCTGCAACAACTTGCTGCAACAAAATGCAACAGCACACTGAATCAACAACTGCATCAAGATGCTACAACACGCTGCATGAATGTGCTACATCAAAGTAATGCAACAACAAAATGCAACAAGACAATGCAACAACACAAAGCAACAACATGCTGCATCAACGTGTTACATCATATGCTTATATTACTGTTTTTATTATATTTTGTGTACTTTCTTTAGTACAGTGTTCAAGTCTTATTTTTTAGTATTTTTTTTTCTAATTTTATTTATTTTTACAGATTTTTTTACTTTATTTTGATATAATTTGTAAGACTTACAGTTTTTACAGTTGATCATTTTCCTGTGAAAGGTCTTGCTGTTGTTTAAAGGGTCTGGTTTGACTCTCGGTGTCTCCCGTTGTTATTCGAAAGATCTTTATTTAAACACTCTTGAGATGTGTGAGCGGTTCTGACCCGTACGGGACGAGGTCACATTACGGAACCGACCTGCTGCAGCCACACTCGTTCTCATTGGCCCCTCCCTCACAGGAAAGGTTCATTTGATTGGCTGAGCTCCTGCGGCAAGGTCACACACACATGGAACAATCAATAACGGATGGCTGGATTAAGGTGTCATGACATCTGTGTGTCCAGACCGCCGGCGTACGGCTGAATGACTCCGCCCCCCGACGCCCCCTCCACCAGCACCAGGCCAGGCCCACCTCAGCTGGGACAGTTCCTGGTTGCAGCTCGGTGGGATGAGCCTGCTGACCCGGTTTAATGCAAATGGGCCTCTCCAAGACCACCAGAACCGCCTGGTCTGATCCAGCGGACTCTGGGCCACTTCTGGGTTGGCTTTGAGTTAACTTCAGGTTGACCAACTGTAAGTCGACTGTGGGCCGACCGACTACCTGGTGCTGATCCCCGGCAGACCAGCTGACCTCAGCCACATCTAACAGCCACATAGAGGCAGCTGATGGAGTAAAACGAGAGCTGCTTTAGAAAAGTGCTGCTGAAAAACACATAAAGTAATCCCCATCATCCTCAGGTGGGCTGTAAACGCAGTAACACTACATGAAACATCCGATGAAGGCAATCTGAAAACATTTCCAGTACCAGTGAGCCTCGTCATGCCTGTTCTGATCAGTCGTCCTTCAGCAGGTCATTGGATTTCTACTGTTTTTAAAGGCGCTGATTGTTTGTTGATGCCACATTCTGGAGTTTCACTGTGACCCGGGTTTTAAACTGGACCTCAGAGACATTCGTCCTGAGAGCTGGAAAGTTGTCCGGCTTTGATCCGATAACTTTCCGTCCTGTCTGTCTCTCTGAGTTTGTGTCTCATGGAGGAGTTCACTTACTTTCACCTCCAGCGCTCAGGAGGATTGTCTGTCCACTCGGACGCTCAGTGAAACCTCCTCAGGCCAGATCAGATCAGCCGGGACTCGGGCTCCATGAGAGGACGCCACTTCCTGGTCACAGATCCACCAATTAGAGTAATGAGGCCGAGGAGCGCTGCTCGGTGCGACCCGGCCGCCTCGGGGGGAGTCCTGCTGGACTGACCTCAGAGTGAGAGGTATCGGAGCTGACACTCCTGTCAAATCTGCTCGCAAAGTCCGGTCTGAAGGAAACTTCTCCACCTCTGCAGCCTCGGTGAGACCGCCACCACCACGACATCGCTTTTCACTCAGAAACAACATCAAGAACTTTGTGGAACTTCCTGAAATCTTCTCAGAGCTTTCAGCTGGGCCTTGGTCTTCTTCACCTGTGATAAGGACACACCTGAAGAACAGCAAAGCCACTGAACATGGAGTTAGATCGTTCTTTACAACGTATAAATATAAACAAAAAAATTAAAACATACAATAATAAATATATTATTAATTATACTTTTCCTTAAAAATATTTTTAAAATGTGTCAATTTTAAAACACATGTGACATTTTTAGATTGTATTAATTATAATATTACAAATAATAATTTTAGATTTGGTAATGTTGTACAGTATAGTGTTGTATATATTACTGTTTTACTTTTTCACCACTGTTATTTTATTTTTTAATTCTTATTATAGCATTTTATACATTTCTAATTTATTTAAATAAGCTTTCTTACAGTTCTTACATTTTTTTTTACTGTTTATTTGTATTATTATATATTTATATTATTATTTTTATAGAATTTTCTGTAATTTTTCATAATTCTTGTAATTTACCTTTTTAATCCTTTCCTTTATTATTATTTTTTTTACCATTTTAATGTCACACGTCATATAACTCATTTATCTTTATCATTTTTTTATCAGTGCGGCGTTGTCTGAAGGTTCAGTTTGACCTTTGGTGTCGCTCACTGTTACTTGAATGATCTTTTCGACACTGTTGAGACGTCAGAGCAGTTTTAACCTCGACAGGACGAGGCCACGTCACAGAACCCGCAGAAGAAAGCAATAAAGTTAAATCAAATGTGACAAAAGAGTCAAATGCAATAAATAATAAAGGAATATATAATCAAATAAACAAATTAGAAAGCAAGAAATAAGTAATTAAAGCTAAATACGTCTGAATTTTAACAGCATTTCAGGCCAAAACAAGCCAGAACCAGGATTCTAGAGCTGGTTTTACAGCTAGAATCAGTTCAAGCCTGGTTCTTTGTTTATGTCATGAATTTATCCTGTAACTCTGATATAAAATATAGCTTTTTAATTAGAAATGTGAAGTGCTTTAAGATGGCATGTTATGAGTTGGAGCTATGTGAATAAAACTGCACTGGATTGAACTTTCCCCGGCAGAGACCAGTAATAATACCTGCAGTGTTGATCTCTGTGGAAACTAATCCGAGTGATTCAGAGAAGAAGCTGCGATTCTACAGAAACTCGGATCATCAGGTAGAAAGTCTTTTCATCAGATGTCGTCAGTGTGAGAACAGAAATCCCTGAAGAAGAGTCAGAGTTCAGAGGTCAGAGCCCAGATCGCCTCTTTGCTGCACCTTCACATCCTCCCATTGGACCAGACCCACAATGCATTTCACTGATTGGTCCTCCCGTGCCGGTTCCCACGGTGACGGGCTCCGTCCACCTTTCAGCTGTGAGAAGTCTCGTGCGTCGCCTCTGAGCCGGCGCAACCTTGTTTGCTGTGGGATTACCAGACTGTGGTTTGGGGTGGGGGGGCGTGTAAAGGTAGCCATGGGGAGGACCCCCTGCAGGCCAGGAATGCCGGTCAGGTCAGGGGAGGAGAGCGGGGGAGGCGGGGGACACTCGGGGATGGGGCAGGTGCCTTTGTGAGTCCCGTCAGCCATCAAAGAGGCAGCAGAGCTGAAAAGGTTAGCAGAGGAGAATAATCCGCCTCCCCCCCCCCCCCTCCGAACCAACCCCCCAGCCCTGAATATCCTCCCTCTGAACGGAGGCTGGCAGACGCTTCGCTCTCCTGCACTCTGCTGCTTTTATCTGGCACAGCTGAACACACACGAAACGCAGCGTCAGACTCACAACAGACACACAAGTCATCAGCGGAGGATCACATCATCATCATCTGGATTGGAAAACACAGCGAGATCGAACAGAAACGCAAAAACCTTCTGCGTGTTTATATCTGCAGCGTGTTGTTGTTGTTGTTGTTGTTGACAAATAGAAATGGTTACTGTCGTTATTAGCAACTCAAATCCTGCCGTCTAAAATCACACGAATTCATAAAAAGTTTGAAATTTCTGGAACGAACTCGCCTTTGAAAGTTAAACCGTTTATTCATTAGTGTTTAAATATCTAAAATTCACACGTCGTTTTTTCAGGAGTCCCGGTTGAGTCCTTACAGTTCTCACCGTCGTCGGTTCTTTTGCAGAGTGACGAAATGACGCGTCCGGCAATTTCATTCAAACTATGTGAAACTCATCGTCATAAATAACAATGCTGGCTTCATTTATCCGATGACATACGGACAAAAACGATTTACCGTGTTTGTGATATTTTTTTTTACTTTCATTTTTTATTAAATTGCAATACCTTAAAAATAGTTACATGCTGCGTTCGAGGTCCATACAGTAGCGCAACTTCTTTAGCAGTTTATTAAAGTGCTGCTTCTTTACTTGCAGGAATGGTGCCACATGTTTTCTGTTTTTTAAAACATACTTTGCAGCGCGTTAACTTTCTGATCGATCGGCTCCGAGGTCGCAGCCGGCTGCTTCTTCATAAATGGAGCGGATCAATGGGTTTACTGATGAGGTCGTCGGCAGATTAAGCGACAGTGACAATAACGTTTCAGTCGGCTGCAGTGAAGTTAAAGTGAAGGATGATGAGTTGAGTTTGGACGGTAGGGGGGAGTTATGAGGAGTGAGGGTGGGGGGGGTGATGGGGAGGGGGGGGCACAGGTTGCGTCATGGGACCCGAGGTGTCCCCTTTTGTGCAGCCTGTCAAACGTGGTTAACATGCGGCCATTTATCTCCTGAACCCCCCCGGGTGCACAATGGTTTGGGTGAGTCGGGGCCGACGGCGGGGAGGGAGGGGGGAGGCGGGGGAGTCGGCCCTCCCTCCCCCTCACCCCCCGGCTGTCATTGTTGGGTTCCAACCCCCCTCGTTGCGGTTCAGGCGTTATCTGACAAGGTGCTTCAGAATGTCGCCCGCCGCTGCCAGACACGTTGGACCTTGTGAATGTGTCGGAGCTGAGCGCGCCCAGTAGCGCCGCCGCCAAAACAATGAGGTGGATTGTTGGTTCCCCCCCCTCCCCTTCCACCCCCCCCACCCCACCCCCCTCCGCTGCTCTGCATCTCCATCAGAACCAATCGTACCTGACAATGAAGCTCCGCTGTCACGAGCAGCTCGACCTCAGACCTCCACATGAGTCAGCGCGAAGAACTCTGAGTTCTAAAGTTAGAAAAAAGTTCCGGTTTAGGTTAAGAAGTTGGCAGTTTCTAATCCAAAGACTTGAACAAATAGTTTTTTTATATGAAGCACTTTGTTTACATGTTTTCAAATTAAGTTCTAGAACCCACATTAGAGCCCGGTTGTGGTTTGAGTTGTGGTTCCTGAACCTGGATTAGACTTGTAGTTTTGGTTCTGGAGTTTGAGTTGTAGTTCTCACTCTAGACCCAGGGTCAGAGGTGTAGGTCTGCTTCTAGAAACAGGGTTGGAGTTGAAGTTCTTAGTGCTATTGCCTTGGTTAGACTTGTGGTTTTGGCTCTAGAACCCGGATTACAGCTGTAGTTCTGTTTCAGAGTTCTGACTAGAAGTGTAGCTCTAGCTCTAGAACCACAGTTAGGCTCTACCATTGGTTCTAGAACCTGGATTGGAGTTGTGGTTGTGGTTCTAGAGTTATGATTGGGCTCTAGAACCACAGTTAGTTGTATCCGTCGTTCCTGAACCTGGATTAGACTTGTAGTTGTGGTTCTACAGTTTGAGTTGTAGTTCTCACTCTAGAACCAGGGTCAGAGGTGTAAGGCTGCTTCTAGAAACAGGGTCGGAGTTGAAGTTCTGGTGCTATTGCCTTGGTTCGGCTTGTGGTTTTGGCTCTAGAACCCGGATTACAGTTGTAGTTCTGTTTTAGAGTTCTGACTAGAAGTGTAGCTCTAGCTCTAGAACCACAGTTAGGCTATACCATTGGTTCTAGAACCTGGATTGGAGTTGTAGTTGTGGTTCTAGAGTTATGATTGGGCTCTAGAACTGCAGTTAGTTACATTTGTGGTTCCTGAACCTGGATTAGACTTGTAGTTGTGGTTGTAGAGTTTGAATTGTAGTTCTCACTCTAGAACCAGACTTAGGGATCTAGTTCTGCCTCTAGAAACAGGATTGGAGATCTAGTTCTGCTTGTAGAAACACAGTTGAACTTTTAGTTCTGGTCTACTACCATGGTTAGAGTTGTGTTTTTGGTTCTAGCGCCAGGATTGTTTGCAGTTCTGGTTCTAGGACCAGGATTAAAGCTGTAATTCTGACCTAACTCTGTTTCTAGCTCTACAACCACAGTTAGGCTATATCATTGGTTCTGGAACCTGGATTGGAGTTGTGGTTGTGGTTCTAGAGTTACGATTAGACTGTTGAGCCACAGTTAGTTACATTTGTGGTTCCTGAACCTGGATTAGACTAGTAGTTGCGGTGCTGGAGTTTGAGTTGTAGTTCTCACTCTAGAACCAGACTTAGGGATCTAGTTCTGCCTCTAGAAACAGGATTGGAGTTGCAGTTTTGGTTCTAGAACCAGGATTAGAGATGTAGTTCTGCTTGTAGAAACACAGTTGGAGTTTTAGTTCTGGTCTACAACCATGGTTAGAGTTGTGTTTTTGGTTCTAGCGCCAGGATTGGTTGTAGTTCTGGTTCTAGAACCCGGATTACAGCTGGTAGTTCTGACCTAACTCTGTTTCTAGCTCTAGAACCACAGTTAGGCTATATCATTGGTTGTAGAACCTGGATTGGAGTTGGGGTTGTGGTTCTAGAGTTACGATTGGACTCTAGAACCACGGTTAGTTGTATTTGTGGTTCCTGAACCTGGATTAGACTAGTAGTTGCGGTGCTGGAGTTTGAGTTGTAGTGCTCACTCTAGAACCAGACTAGTTCTGCCTCTAGAAACAGGATTGGAGTTGTAGTTTTGGTTCTTGAACCAGGATTAGAGATGTAGTTCTGCTTGTAGAAACACAGTTGAAGTTTTAGTTCTGGTCTACAACCATGGTTAGAGTTGTGTTTTTGGTTCTAATGCCAGGTTTGTTTGTAGTTCTGGTTCTAGGACCAGGATTAAAGCTGTACTTCTGGTTCCGTAATCAGGAATAACTGTAGTTCTGGTCCTAGAACCAGCATTAGAGTCCAGGCCTCTTGCCACGGTACAGAACCAGAATTTGTATGATGTTCCTTAACAGTGAAGTGCAGATGTGTTGGTCTGAGGGTTGAGGTTCAGGTTGTTGAGCAAAGCGTTTGAAATGTTGCAGCAGAAGTGCAGCATGTTTGCATTTAATGTCGCGGTGCAGCTATAGAAGCTTTAATGCAGAGCTGCAGCGAGATGCGTTCACTGTTTGTGTCTGTAGATCTGCAGCGAGATGCGTTCACTGTTTGTGTCTGTAGATCTGCAGCGAGATGCGTTCACTGTTTGTTCCTGACAGTTGGAATAGTGTTTCATTGTGCAGGCGGAGCAGCACAGCGGCGTGCACTCTGCGGTTGCAGGTTTTAATGCGGCAGATAAAACCCCAGCTTTGATATCGCTGCTCCAATAAGCCCCTTCAGCCTGGCAGCACCTGCCAGCAGGGAGGTATGCATTCATCTCCCCTCTAACAGGATTATACTGCTCTGTAATTGATTCATTTACAGTGAGGGGAGGTGACAGAGCTTTGGAAACGAGAGTTTAGGTAACAGGCGCCCCAGAATTCAGCCGACTCCATGTGTCAATTTTATTACATCAGTCCAGATGAACTTGAAAGGCCGGCTTTGTGCGCGCTCATTGGCTGTTTGTGCCTCGCTCAAAGGGACCTCAGTCAATAGGGGTCATTGATGTGAGTGGTTCTTTCTGTTCTCTGCTCACCGTCACTGTGTGTTTGTCCTGCACTCTGTGAGTCCATGTTGTGATCAGTTTTGAGTCGGTGGGAGCGATCGATGTGACACAGATGAAGCACGTTACAGTCTGGATCAGTTCACACATGGATCCACAGCGATGATGTGACAGGAAAACAGGCGTAAGCGGGTCAGTCAATAACTCGCTGTGATAATGCCCAAATCCGGTCAGTCAGTGTCAAACATGTAGGTTAAAGGAGCATGACGCGACAACATCTTTATATGATGTTCAGCACACAAAAACATGTTTAGGTCGGGTTTCTCAGAAAGCCAACGGGTTCTGGACTTACTTTGAACCCACAGTTAGTTTCTGGTAAAATGGTGAAAAACGTTGATCGTTGTTTCCTCAAGTGTCTTGTTTTGTCCAAAGATATTCAGTTTACTAGAAGCTGCACTCACAGAATTCAAACAGTTTTTATTTAAAAATGACTCAAACTGATTAATTAATTATCAAATACTTTAATAGCTGACAGTTGATTATTCATTGTAGCTGTACTTTTGGGGTTCCTCAGGGCTTGATGTTTGGCCCATTTCGAAACCATTCAAACATATTTAATTTGTAGGTGATGCACTTTTATTTTGGTGCGATAAACACTTCTGGATGCTGGAAACGTAGCAGCTTTATATTGTTCCAGACTGAGTTCTGATGGTATTAATGTTGTTTATCAGAAAAAAAGTTTTTTAAAAAGACTAACCAGATAGCCTGAACTCCAGTCACAGATTTGTTTTACTGCATACATAAACCACTAGCTAAAGCTAATCCTTGTTGAGAAAACTTAAACAGAATACCGCTAAAAGCTAACTAGCCTAGCTTAGGTGGTTTTTCGATGGTCCATCAACAGTTTCCCTCAGCTGTTCATCTTTGTGCTATGCTAGCTTAATACAGTTGCCCCCTGCATCCAGGTTTTTTTGCTGTTAGGCTAACAGCTCTAAGCTTGCGGTGTTTGTGCTCAACTTCGCTAACAGTTTCTGGATACTTCCAGTCTTCGTGCTAGGGTAGGCTAGGCTAACAGTTTCCCAATGCTCCCAGTCTTCATGCTAATCAGCGTTTACAGTCACCCCTTGCTTCTAGTGTTTTGCGGTAAACTAAGTTAACATTTTGTCCCAGTTCCCAGTCTTTGTGCTAAGCTATGCTAACAGATTCTCCCAGTTTCCTTTCTTTATGCCAAGCTAGGCTAACAGCGTCCCCCTGCTTCCAGTTTATTTGTGCTAAGCTAAGCTTGTGGTTTCCCCTTGCTTGCAGTGTTAGTTTCCCCCAAGCTCACTGTCTTTGTGGTATGCTAGGTTAACAGTTTCCCCCTGCTTCCAGTCTTTATGCTAAGCTAGGCTAACAGCTTCTCTCTGCTTCCATTCTCTGTGCTAAATTAGGCACAGAGAATGGACCTAGCTTAGCACAGAGAACATGTTGGGTAGCAGTTAAACATACTGGGAGTCTGTCCAGTTGTCGAGGAAACCAGTTCACCTGAAAGTAATGGTCCCACCAGACCAGCCCCCTCCCCCGGCCTCCTGCCCCGCCCCCACAGTCCTAATGAGCCTGGGAACAGAAACCCCCCCTGTGGGGCAGAACTAGGTGACCCAGTGGACACAGTCTGCCCCGGGGTGGTGGTGGGTCGGGGAGGGGGCATCTTCACGTCGTCCCCGGAGCGTCTTTTGTCCGGGCGTCTGGCTCGCTGAGCAGGACGGTGATTTATGTCTCCGCTGAAAGAAACCAAAGCAGCAGAGACGTTTGTTCCATCGTCGGGGCGAAGACGCCGATAAGACGGCCTCCTGTCCCCGTTTCTGTCGTCTCGCGGAGGTTCAACACGCCACAATCCTCTTTGGTCCCCCAAATCTGGGTTAAATGCAAATTGATCCCAGCGATAGCAGACAATAATTACCGTCCGACTCCTGTATCCGTGCAGCAGAGCAGAAGAGAATCCAATCAGACCTGCATGTGTCTGCAGCCTCGTTCAAGTCAATCGACTGTTTGAGCCGACAAGAGGACATGGCGTCCGCAGGGACCGCGGCGTTTAACCTCAAACCAGCGTCCCCGAGGACGTTCAGACACCGACACTGTTCACTCAGTCAGGATCTGTTTAATGGCCACGAAGGTTTCACATAAGACAAGTAGAAAAATCTGCCTGATAAAAGATTAAAGTCTATTAAAATGTTTTTCAAGAAAGACAGCAGTGCAGGTCGCGTAGGATTGTGGTTTGCAGCGTGAACAACTTGAAACTGTCGAAGGGATGATAACAGTAATAATCCTAATTTAAAATCTGTGAAGTTTGACGAGGAAGATGGCGGCTGATGGATCCAAACCGATTAAGCGGCGAACACGAGGGACGGCAGCTCAGTCTGAATCTGTAATGCTGATCTGTAATGTGACGTTGACGGTGTTTATTACGCCGTCAGCAGCACGGCGCTCACTGCAAACCTTCGAACGCTTCTGAGGGGCCTAAACTTGAACCCATAAACTCCCAGCTGCAGTTTCTTGGTGTTATTTTTCATTTTTCCTCACTGTGGCTCATTTTTCGCTGCAATATACTTATATGGAAACAGAACTACCGTGACTAGAAGCAGTGAAAACTCTGGTTTCTACTTGGTTTCTAGAGTCCACAGCTGTTAACACCAACACCCTAAACAACTGGAGGCTCTACATTCTATAGATATTTTACTACTTTTGTCTCCTTTCCAGGATTTTTTTTGGCCTGGTTTTAGTCATTTTATGTGTTTTAGGGTCACCTTTGTCTCTTTGTGATCATTTTGTGTCGCATTTTGGTTGTTTTTTGTCGTTTCAAGTGTCTTTAGGACAGTGGTTCTCAACTGGTCCAGCCTCAGGATCCACTATGTCTCTATTAATAATGGTTGCTACCCGATTTTTGAAGTTTTCTGCTCCTGTTAACAAAATAAGGTTTATTTGGGTGTAGTCTCAATGTATTTTGATACAATTTAGGAAAAATTTGGCTTACTTTTTGCTTATTTTGGTATATTTAGATGCTTTCGCCAAGTTTTAGGCATATTTTGGCCCATTTTGACAGATTCTGAGCACATTTTCGTATATTTTTGGGACATTTTAGCTTAAATTTCTCCAATAAACTGGCAGAACCAAATCTAGAGGTTAATAGTGGGCAACTACTGGTGTCACCACCACTAAATATCCTGCTATAGAAAGCAAACTGTGTCATAAGAAACATGTCCTTCAAAATAAAAGACTTTATACCACTAGTTTTTGGGGGTACATGCTTCATTTTTCGTCATTTTTATCTCCACACACCATAGATATTTAAATATCTCCATGCTTCCAGCCTTCACAGAGTTTTCCTCTCTACTCTGCACATCGTCTGTAGGAAGATATTTCACCGTGCTGGATGTATCTTCCAACTACTTGCTCCTCTGTTCACTGGTTTTTAACCATGCTGCATTAATTTATTGAACCAGTATGTCGTTTTTTTTCTGTTATGATCAGTTTATGTCATTTTGAACAGGTTTTTTGGTCATTTTGGACATTTTTTTCTGACTTTTGAGGCAGAATTTGAGGTCACTTTGGGGGAAAAACATCAATAATTTGACAAGTTTATGTTATTTTGAACAAATTAAGTAGTTTTTTCTATTGTTTCAGCTGTGTTTATGCCAATTTAGGCAAAATCTGAGTCACTTTGAATGTTAGTAGTTTCATTTTTACAGCCTCTTCGGAGTTGTTCATTCATGTTTATGATGATGAATGTTTCACGGACTGATGGGAAGTTGAAAATCAGACGATTCTTTCTGTTTTTACTGTTTCTGGCGACATTTAGAGAAAGTCTGTGTAATTTTGGTTTCTCAGCGGTCTTCATTTCATTAGTCCGGTGAATTTGTTTTTCATGTAACACAGTTATGTAGGATCTGAACGTCTCAGCTGTGTTATTTGAAGTTGTAGATATGTCGTGTTAATCTCATTATTCTACTGGAAAATTGCTTTAAATGTGCCGTATTAAGAAGAGCTAATACAAAGACGTTCAGACGGAAGTCTTCTTATAACGGAGCTGGGAGGAGGTCCAGGGTTGGAACGCTGGACACACTGAGGCCTGTTGTCCAAGTAGAACTAAACGAATTAAAGTGGATCACATTGTGTAGCAGGAAGCGTAGAGACGACATCATGCAGAGATGTTAGAGTAATAAATAAAATGTGATTTTTTTTTAATTCTCCGACTAATCTGACTGGAGACCTTGTGACTGGAGATCGTAAACACGGAGATCAAAAACAGCCTCAGATCAATGAGTTGTAGCCGACGTCCGACAACGAGCTCTGCAGGTTCAAACAGAGTTAAACGGCCAGACGTCGACCTCCTCGGTTAACCTGCGTCTCCTGATTGTCCAGTTAGAATGAGGAGGAGAAGAAGCCGGCCTGGTTTGGAAGCAGCAGGAGTTTGTTCTGTGTGAAACTCCAGCAGGTTAAACTCCGTTAAAACCGTTTATTTCCACAGTCGTGACCCTAACCCTGCTGCTAGTTTCACTCCAGTGTTCACATGCACATTGTACACCCCTTTTTAAAACTGCAGTTAAATCGGAGCATCGCACGTCCCGGACATGAACAGTGTCTGTTTATATTCTGGATATTTGTCTTGTGTCGACACATTTATGATGGTTGTTGTTTCTCTACATATTCTGAATATTTGTTGTGGTCTTTTGAGTATTTTTCATGATATTATGGACGTTTTAAGTGATTTCTTGGTCGATTTGTCGAGATATTGTGGATATTTGACGCATCTCTAGATAATCTGGATGTTAATCTTTATGTTGTAGATATTGTCATCACAATCGGCATGTGTCCGTAATGTTAGTGATCGTTGGATTATTGTCATGATATTCTGGATATATTTATATTCTAATATATTCTAATATATCCTCTATTCTAGACGTTTGTCATGACATTCTGGGTGTTTGTCACGGCTCTAGATAATCCCAACATTTGTTTTGATATTTTAGATATTTGTCATTATATTCTGGATTATTGTCCCGATATTCTAGTTATTTGTCGTGACATTCTGGATATTCGTCTTGATATTAAGGATGTTTTTCTTGATATTTCTGGAAATGTGTCATGATATCTTGGATATTTGCCATGTCCCTAAATATTCTTGATATTTGTCATGACACTCTGGATGTTTGTCTCAATAGTCTGGATATTTATCATGATATTTAGGATATTTATCATGATATTCAGGATATTTATCATGATATTCTGGATATTTTTCATGATATTCAGGATATTTATCATGATATTCTGGATATTCGTCGTGATATTTCTGAAAATTTGTCATGATATCTTGGATATTTGCCACATCTCTAAATATTCTCGATATTCAACATGATTCTCTGGATGCTTGTTACGATAATCTGGTTATTCATCTTGATGTTCAGGATATTTATCATGATATTCTTGATATCTGTCCTGATGTTTCAGATATTTGTCATGATATTCTGGATATTTGTCTTGATATTTCTGGAAATCTGTCATGATATTTTGGATATTTGCCATGTCTCTAAGTATTCTTGATTTTCATTTGTCATGATACTCTGGAAATTTTTCCTGACATTCTGGATGTTTGTCTCAATATTCTGGATATTTGTCATAATGTTAGGGATATTTTTCATGGTATTTCTCTTGATAATCTGGACATATGGGCTGATATTGTGGATATTCGCCTCGTCTTTAAATATTCTGGATATTTGTCCTGATGTTATGGATATTTATCATGACATTCTGGATATTTACAATGATATTAAGGATATTTGTCATTATATTTTGGATATTTGCAATGTCTCTACGTATTCTCGGTAATTGTCATAATATTCTGGATGTCTGTTTTGACATTCAGGACATTTCTCTTGATATTCTGGATATTTTTCATGATATTTGGACATTTTTTTCCTGATATTGTTGTTATTTGTCCTGACATTCTGGATATGTACCGTGATATTCTGAACATTCGTCTCGATATTAAGGATACTTGTCTTGATATTCTGGATACTTACAATGATATATTCTGGATATTCATCTTGATATTTCTGGAAATTTGTCTTGATATCTTGGATATTTGCCATGTCTCTACATATTCTCGATAATTGTCATGACATTCTGGATGTCTGTCATGATATTTTGGATGTTTGTCGCAATATTCTGGATATTTTTCATCATGTCAGGGATATTTTTCATGATATTCTTGTTATTTTTCATGATATTCAGGATATTTCTCTTGATATTCTGGATATTCCCCTTGTCTTTAAATATTCTGGATATTTGTATTGATATTAAAGATAGTTGTCCTGATGTTATAGATATTTGTCATGACATTCTGGATATTTACAGTGATGTTCTGGATATTCGTCTTGATATTTCTGGAAATTTGGATATTTGCCATGTCTTTACATATTCTCGATAACTGTCGTGATGTCTGTCGCAATATTCTGGATACTTGTCATAATATTAGGGATATTTTTCATGATATTCTTGTTATTTTCAGGATATTTCTCTTGATAATCTGGACATATGGGCTGATATTCTGGATATTCACCTTGTCTTTAAATATTCTGGATATTCGTATCGATATTAAAGATATTTGTCTTGATATTCTAGTTGTTTATCATGATATTCTTGATATCTGTCCTGATGTTATAGATATTTATCATGACATTCTGGATATTTACAATGATATTAGGGATATTCGTCATGATATTTTGGATATTTGCCATGTCTCTACATAATCTTGATAATTGACATGATATTCTGGATGTTTGTCATAATGTTAGGGATATTTTTCATGATGTTCTTGTTATTTTTCATGATCTTCAGGATATTTCTCTTGATAATCTGGATATATAACCTGATATTGTGGACATTCGCCTTGTCTTTAAATATTCTGCATGTTTGTTTTGATATTCTGGATTTTTTTCATGTCTCTGTGTATCCAGGCGGTAGAAGGATGGCAGTAAATCAGTCTGGCTGTTCTGACATTTGAGTTTGTGATAAAAGCCTTTTGTCTCTTGCACTAATTTTCCTCCTCCTTCTGTTTTTGTTTCCGGTGCTGCTGCCGGTCGTGGACGTGTGAAAGCAGGTAAGAAAGCAGCTCAGATAAAAACAGCTTCCTCTTTTAGTGTCGACAGCGAGCTCTGGTCCGTCAGGCCGAGTTCCCTTTGCTGTAATCTGCTGACACTCTGTTTCACGGGTTTTGTTGACCTCGCCGCCACACAGCTGCTTCTTCTTCTTCTTCTTCTTCTTCCATTTCTCAGAACACACACTTTAAACACACACACCTTCCCGTCATGTCCTCACACTCTTTTATTTCCTTTTCTTCTGTCACACTTCCCACTTCTGCGCTCCTTTTACCTCCCCTGAGTTTCTGAGGATGCGTGTTTTCATCCGTTGTGCCGCCAAAGTGTCCACTTTTCTGGGAAGTTAAACGAACAGTTTCCTTCTTAGAGTGCAGCCTTTGAGTTTTGGGTGTCGAAAGACTTTCATCAGCTCTGTTGAAATGTGGTTTTCTGTGGAAGGTTGAATGAAACACCCAGCTAAAGGCAGTTAAAGGCAGCCTCGTGCTCGTCTGTCAGTGGCTTCTTTGGTTGGAACAACAGCTTTTCCTAGAATGTTTTGAAGCGTGTGATGCTGAGTTGAATCACTGTGTTTGTTTCTGTTCAGTTTAAACATACTGAGGCGTGAAGCTTCAGTTTTAATGCATATTTTATGTCCGAGGAAGGTTTTTGTTGCATCTAGTTGGTTCCATCTGGTTTATGTCGTTTAGTTGCATCTAATTTTTGTTGCATGCAGTTTGTTCCATCTGATCTTTTGTTGCGTCTTGTTTTTGTTGCATTTAGTTTTTGTTGAATTTAGTTTTTGTTGCATGTAGTTGTTCCATCTGATCTTTTGTTGCGTCTTGTTTTTGTTGCATTTCGTTTTTGCCACTTTTGGTTTTTGTTACTTTTGGTTTTTGTTGCATCTAGTTGGTTCCATCTGGTTTATGTTGTTTAGTTGCATCTAATTTTTGTTGCATGTAGTTCCATCTGATCTTTTGTTGTGTCTTGTTTTTGTTGCATTTAGTTTTTGTCGCATGCAGTTGGTTCCATTTGATTTTTATTGTTTTGTTGCATTTAGTTTTTGATGCTTCTGGTTTTTGTTGCATTTAGTTTTTGTTGCATGTAGTTGGTTCCATCTGATCTTTTGCTGCGTCTTGTTTTTCTTGCATTTAGTTTTTGCCACTTTTGGTTTTTGTTGCATTTAGTTGGTTCCATCTGGTTTATGTCATTTAGTTGCATCTAGTTTTTGTTGCATGTAGTTGGTTCCATTTGATCTTTTATTGCGTCTTGTTTTTGTTGCATTTAGTTTTTTTTTGCATCTAGTTGGTTCCATCTGAATTTTGTTGTTTTGTTGCATCTAGTTTTTGTTGCTTCTGATTTTTGTTGCATTTAGTTTTTGTCGCATTTGGCTTGTTCCATCTGATTTTTGTTTTGTCGCATCAAGTTTTTGTCGCATGCAGTTGGTTCCATTTGATTTTTATTGTTTTGTTGCATGTAGTTTTTGTTGCTTCTGGTTTTTGTTGCATTTAGTTTTTGTTGCATTTAGTTTTTGTTGCATTTAGTTTTTGTTGCTTCTGGTTTTTGTTGCATTTAGTTTTTGTTGCATGTAGTTGTTCCATCTGATCTTTTGTTGCGTCTTGTTTTTGTTGCATTTCGTTTTTGCCACTTTTGGTTTTTGTTGCTTCAGATTTTTGTTGCATCTAGTTTTTGTTGCATCCAGTTTTTGTTGCTTCTGGTTTTTGTTGCTTCTGGTTTTTGTTGCTTCTAGTTTTTGTTGCTTCTGGTTTTTGTTGCATCTAGTTTTTGTTGCATGCAGTTGGTTCCATTTGATTTTTGTTGTTTTGTTGCATCTAGTTTTTGTTGCATCCAGTTTTTGTTGCTTCTAGTTTTTGTTGCTTCTGGTTTTTGTTGCTTCTGGTTTTTCTTGCATCTAGTTTTTGTCGCATGCAGTTGGTTCCATTTGATTTTTGTTGTTTTGTTGCATCTAGTTTTTGTTGCATCTAGTTTTTGTTGCATGTAGTTGGTTCCATCTGTTTTATGTTGTTCTGTTGCATTTAGTTTTTGTTGCTTCTGATTTTTGTTTTGTTGCATGTAGTTTTTGTTGCATCTAGTCTGTTCCGTCTGATTTTTGTTGTTTTGTTTCAACTAGTTTTTGTTGCATCTAGCTGGTTCCCTCTGGTTTATGTCGTTTTGTTGCATCCAGTTTTTGTCGCATGCGGTTCTTTCTGCTCACTGTGAACATTCAGAGACGTGAGGCTTCAGTTTTTCTCGCGGCCTGTACGTCCTCAGATTGTTTCTTGGCGTGGCTCGGACTCCAGTGTGTTTTCTCTGCGGCGTACAATGATATTTTAGACAATAGCGTCCTTCCAGCTCTGAATCAACAGTTTGTGTTTGTCTTTTTCCTGTTTCGACCTGACAATGTCCCCGGGCACAAAGCAGCTCCACAAAGAAGTCCTGACCTCAGCCTGATCAGCAGCCAGACCGCCGTGTAGCTCCGGCTGCACGAATCCCATTTAGCTGGGAGAGAGTTCGATTTCTGGGGAACGTTTAGGTTGAAACGCTGGAAAGGGCTGAAACGTGGCAGCAGGGATGCAGCAGTGGAAGCAAACGATGTGGACGTTAGACTGCGATTGAATTTAGTCTTTTTGTTGATAAAAATCTGTGCAGCTGCAGAAGAGACAGCGCTGAAGTTGTTGCAGGACAAATAAACATAAATGAGTTTATGAATTAGCTGCTCTTCTTGAAGACGTCTTCTTTGCTTCTGCTTTTTTTTTCTGCTACATTTTCTCCTTTCATGTTCTAAACGAATAATCAAATAATCGTGATATTACTCAATACGGAAGAGATTTGTTAGTTCCAGCTTTATTGAATCTGCTTTATGCTCCTCTCAGTTTTGCATCTGCAGTTTCTCTCTCTTGCAGCTCCTCTCCTTCTCCTTCTCTTCACTTTGTTTCTCTTCGGCTCTGGTGAAGCTGAAGGCGTCGGACGGTTTGGTTTCACCGACGGACCAAACTGAGTTCACTGGAAAAAACACCCCTCCCAAAACAAGAAAAAAAACTTGTTTCAAGGCGCTTTTACTTTGAAATAAGTGTAAAAATCTGCCAATAGAACAAGTGAAAATCTGCTTGGTCAGATTTCTTGAAATAAGACATGATATTTAGAATATTGAGGTCTTAAAATTAGCAGGGAAAACTTATTTGAAGCTGTATTTTAGCAGCATTGTCAAGCTGAGGTGTCTTAGAATAAACCAGACATGCTAAAGAATTAAACAGATGTTTGCTTTAATAAGTTTAATGTCAGCTTCTTAATCTGAGATGTGTTCAACTTATTTTAGTTGTATTATCGTGGCTCTTCTCTAGATTTAAGACCATCTTGTACTTGAAATAAGATCACACAGATTAATTGAAGCATTCTGAGATATAATGTCTTCTCACAGTTGGCTAGAAATCCTAATATTTAGTGGTGTTTGACAGCATTTGAAGGTGTTGTGTTTTAAGTGAAGCCAGCTACGCCCAAAAGGAGGTGTTTTAACTCAAAAGCAGACATTTGCTTTGTTTTTTTAACACATTTTACACATGCAGCTGTTTTCTGATATGAATTGGTGATTTTCCAATAAAATGCATTTACTTTATTTCTTAAATCCAGATTATTTATCTCATACAAACAACAGCTCAGCTTGAAACATGGATGAAATGAAATGAACCTTGTTTCTGGTAAAATACAACTAAAACAAGATCATTCCAAGATTGTTTGACTTAACAAGATATTTAAGATGCGTTGTCTTAAAACACGTCCCTCCATCTGCTGAAATGTTACCTGGAAAGTGAATTTATCTTAAATCAAGTGGGTTGAGACATTTGACTAAAAATAAGACGAATTAACTTGGTGAGATGTGGAGTTTTTTGCAGTGTAGCAGGCCGATTCTTCGGCTTGGAGCTGTGGATGTGTCGGTTTCTCTGCAGACGCCGTCGCCGTGCTCGCCTCAGACTTCATTAGACTGATTAAATATTCATCCTCCCCTTCAAACATCTTCTAAATGTTGTTCTCCTGCGCTTCTGTCTTTGCTCGACTTCGCCGTCTTCCCAAGTTCGCGAAAACTGGCTGCGTTGGCGTCGAGAAAACTCTGAGAAGTAGTTTTCCTGAGCCGTTTGTGACTCAGCTGCTGTCTGTTGTGCACCGTGAGAAGCTCCAGCAGGTGGGGTTGACGAAGATGACGACAATGAAAGCGATGTTCTGAGGTGGTCTGACTGATAACGAACCCGAGCTCAAAGGTTTCACTTTTATTTTAGGTGTGAACGGATTCTGGTTTTCTGCAGCTGGTTTTTTCCATCCAGCTCGTTTTTGTTGTCTCTAGTTTTAATCATCTCTTCTTGTTGCTTCTTGTTGTGCGTTTGTTGCATCAGATTTTCGTCGCGTCTAGTTTTTTGTTGTTTTGCTGCATCACGTCTTTGTCACTCCGAGGTATCGTTGCGTCCGTTTTTGGTGCTTTTAGTATTGTTTTTGTTGCGTCACATCTTTGCTGCTTTGGTATTTTGACAACATGCGACTCTGCATCAGCTTCAGGCCGGCTGTGATTGGTCGGTTTGTGCTGTTGCGGGGCCGATCATTGGTTGAAAGGCTTTGATGGCTAAATGCTAATGCTAGAAATCCTGTTTTTGTAACTCAGTGATCGATTAATCGTTAAAAGAGATGAATCCGTTTGTAACCATGGAAACAAGAGAGTTGCTCAGCCACTGTTTACTTCATAAGCTTCAGTCTTTGGTCATTAACCACCACATTAGTCTTTGTCATGGTGCCCATTGCTAGCTAAACTCCCACAATGCTCTCTGCTTCCAACATGAACTGCCTCTAGTCCAGGTGACGCCTCCCCTGATCTCTTTTATATTAAAAAATAAGAGGCTCCACCTGGTGGAACAACCAGGTACTACAGCTAATCTACTATACATGTTCCTCGTCTGCTGTCTTATTGGTTGATGTATTTTTAATTATTAATCAATTCCAAGCTGATTAGCAGCAGCTGGACAGATGTTGATGGACTTTGGTTCAGAGTACAAACAGAGCAGGTGATTTACTTTGAAAATCATCAACACGTGATGATTAAAGATCAGCTGGATGGACGTTTGCAGTTCGTACCAACGTTTCCCTGTTGTTCCGTCGGTTATTCTGCTTCTACAGCGTCCGTGAGTCTGAGAACGCGGCTCTGTTTGTGGGCGAACGAGCTCTCGGAACCTCTTCGCTGTTCTGGCGCCGACAGAACCCTGTAGTTTCTGACAGAGCGACGTTCTCTGTTAGTTTTGTTGCGTTTTGCTTTAGCGATTGTGTTCTGCGTTTTATGGGTTTGTTGTTTATAATTGCTTTAGACCGTTTTGTGTTTTACAGTCCACATGAAAATTATTACTTGTACTGTTTTTCTTTTGCGAGAAATTATCTTTAATTTAACAAAACAGGGAAATTCTGTAATGCAACCATTTTTTTTCGATCCTTATACAGATTTTTTCTTTAAAATACCTGATTTAAACGAAGTACAACTGTATAATTTTGTGGTCAAATGATGTAAAAGAACAAACTGTCATGTAGCAAAAATAAATTTAAAAAAAAATGTTGAAAAAAATGTAATTTACTGGATATTATCGTAAATTAAACAAAACAGTAAATTGTTCCAAAAAAATTCATGTAAAAACTGTTGAAATTAAATGTTCTATTACTAATAATTGGATTTGAGAAATAACATAAGTAGATCATATTAGCAGTAAATCTGACTTTCCTTGTGACGTCTAGAAGCTGCAGACGGCGTCCCAACGATTGAGATTTAATTGGTGGATGAAGGGCTTTTATTTTGAAGGGGAGGGGAGCGCGTGGCTGTGGAGCATTAACCGGCTCTTACTGCGGCGGGTGGGTTCGTGTTACAGAGTGTTTACCCTCCTCGCCTCCCTGCGGTCTGCATGCAGCGGTCGCAGATGTAATCTGCTGCTAATAGAACGTCTCCAAAGTCTCTGAACCAGTTTTTATCTGACGTGTCGGGTATCCTCGAGGTTGTCGGGATGTTTTTAGGTTTTTTATTGTAGAAAAATGGGGGAAAAAAACTTGAATCGACATGTTCGGCTTGTTGTGTTCCCAACAAACAAGCTCCTCATGCTATAGATGTTTAACTATTACACTTCTACGGCCTCTACAGACAGTTTTGTGTCTTATTTTCGCTGTTTTCTGTGTCACTAATGTTGTTTTGTGTCTCTTCCTGGTTGTTTTGTGCTTCTAACACTGGAATAAACGGTCTCCTTAAGTCTCGTTTATGTCGTTTGGTGTCCCTTTGAGTCAGTTTCGTCTCGTTTTCTGTCCGTTTTGGTTATTTTACCTCTTGTTTTCCTCGTTTTGTGGTTTGTTTTAGTCATTTCTTGTCTCTTTGTGGTCGTTTCATCTCCACATACTACAGATATTTATCTATCTCCATGTTTCCAGCCTCTCCAGTCTTCTCCTCTCTACTCTGCTCATCAGCTGTAGGAAGATGTTCCACCATGCTGGATGTATCTTCCAACTACTGTCTCCTCTTTTCACTGTTTCTGCATTTATTTATTTGAGTTTCCTCCCGGTCGCTCTGTGGAAACACTGCCTGCAGTTCAGCCTGGACACCCTGACGTTTTTGGTTTCCATGGTTCGAGCAGACGGCTAACTTGTGGCTAATTTTTAGTTGAGACATGCAGAATGAAGCGACTTACATGAGAAATCACAAGCTTAAGCGCAGATTGGACTCGTTTTCCCGACAGAGCTGCTCGTCAGATGATTAGAAAGCTGAAAACAGTCGTGTTTTTACAGTGTCTGCCTGATAAATGGTGCCATTTTGGTGATTTTTTTCCCAAGATAACAGGCCTTTCAATGGCCTTATTGTTCGGAGGGTTGATACAGACGTGTATCTGCACAGTGAAGGTTCTCACATGATGAATAAATGAACGACATGATCAGACCTCCACACACACGGAGATAGATCAGCTATCCGTGGGTCCGCCTCGACACGTTGACAGCAGATTTCTGGAGGTTCTAAAATAACTGGTCCCGTCTGAAAGCACGACACTCCTGAAGCGTGTGTGTGTGTGTGTGTGTGTGTGTCTGCCGGGTGTGTGTCCGTCTAAAGCCGGAGCGATGGCAGCATGACTCAGGAATGAACAACGAGGAGCTTCTATTTCAGTTCAGACATCTGCTGCTAAAACGCACACACACACATAGACACACACACACAGAAACACACACTCACCTGGATGCTTCGCCGCCAGTGTCGCTGATCACCGTCGACAACAAACCACTTTCAATCCTTTCACCAGCCTTTAATTCTAGTTCAGGACCAACGTCAGCTCCTAACGTTTCACCTGTTTTTTTACTTTTACCGAAGTTTCTGAGTCTGAATCGTCGAGTTCGATGTTTAAAAACCAAACACCGAGTCTCAGCATCGAGTTTAAAGCCCAAACTGTGTTACTAATAAAGCTGGAAGTCTGGAAACTGTATTTAAAACCAAACCTAAGTGTGATGATGGTATAAACCAGGGTGGCAGTTTGAGACGGACTGAACCAGGATCCTCAGGTTTTGCAGCTGCAGATTCAGGTTTCGGTGTTTTGAATGCTTCAGGTTCAGGTTTTGCTGCTGCAGATTAAGTGTTTTTCTTCTCAGATTCAGGTTTTAGAGTTTTGGACGCCTCATATTCAGGTTTTAGTGTTTTGGACGCCTCATATTCAGGTTTTAGTGTTGCAGGTTCAGGCTTTTGCTGCTTCAAATTCAGGTTTTGTTACTGCAGATTCAGGTTTAACTGATGCAAATTAAGGCTTTAGTGCTGCACATTCAAATTTTGGTGTTTTGGATGCTTCAGATTCAGGTTTTGTTTCTGCAGATTCAGGTTTTGCTGCCACAGATTAAGTGTTTTTCTTCTCAGATTCAGGTTTTAGTGTTTTAGACGCCTCAGATTCAGGTTTTAGTGCTGAAGGTTCAGGCTGTTATTACTTCAGATTCAGGTTTAGCTGATGCAAATGAAGGCTTTAGTGCTGCACATTCAAATTTTGGTGTTTTGGATGCTTCAGATTCAGGTTTTGTTTCTACAGAATCAGGTTTTGCTACCGCAGATTAAGTGTTTTTCTTCTCAGATTCAGGTTTTGGTGTTTTGGACGCCTCAGATTCAGGTTTTACTGATGCAAGTTGAGGCTTTGATGCTGCAGATTCAGGTTTTGTTCCTGCACATTCAAGTTTTGTTGTTTTGAACGCTTCAGATTCAAGTTCTAGTGCTGCAAATTCAGGTTTTGTTTCTGCAGATTCAAGTTTTGTTGTTTTGAAGGCTGCAGATTCAAGTTTTTGCTGCTTCAGATTACGGTTTTGCTGATGCAGATTCAAGTTTTGTTTCTGCAGAAACATAGTTTGGTGTTTTGAACGCTGCACCTTCAGGTTTTGGTGATACAGATTCAGGTTTTTTTCTGTTGCAGATTCAGGCTTTGCTGATGCAAATTGAGGCTTTTGTGCTGCAGATTCAGGTTTTGTTCCTGCACATTCATGTTTTGGTGTTTTAAACGCTTCAGATTCAAGTTTTAGTGCTGCAGATTCAGGTTTTGCTGCTTCAGATTCAAGTTTTGTTCGTGCAGAAACAGGTTTTGGTGTTTTGAACGCTTCACCTTCAGGTTTTTCTGTTGCAGATTGAGGCTTTAGATTCAGGTTTTGTTCCTGCACGTTCAAGTTTTGATGCTTTGAACGCTGCACCTTCAGGTTTTGCTGCTTCAGATTCAGGTTTTGTTCCTGCAGATTCAGATACTCGTGATGCAGATTCAGGTTTTTACTGCCGTCATCTGAGCTGCAGCGGCCGCCGAGCTCAGACGGCGGCCGCAGCCTCGGAGCAGAGTGCATTATGGGTCTGTGTATTGTCTGAGCTGCCGCTGCCGACTGTGAGCGAACAAAAGCAGCAGCGTTTATGAGCGAGGCCTGCTGGGCCGAGTGCAGCGGGAACCTCCCTCCTCTGCAAAGACAGAAGTGGTTGTTTTTAGTCCATCAGGTAATAAAGTGGCGTCGTTGTGTAATCACATGTTTGAGGAAGTCGAAGCTCGTCGTCATGTGAACTTCTAACAGCCTGAAAACACTCAAACCGTCTGCAGCTTTAACTGAGCTTCAATTAGAAAATAAGACATTTCAAGACGGCGCCTCCTTTAAAGTTTAATCCGAACGTTTTATCATGTTACTCTACATTTTATTGCACTGCAGCCTGTTGCGTCACGTCGTGCTGTGACATCACGCTGCGTTTTGTGATGTCACAGCGTTTTTCTGTCCAATCACGTCACGTCTCTTGTTGCATTTTGTTGAACTTTGCTTGTAAGGTTTCAAATTAAGACGCTCTGCAATGTTTGGTTACCTTCTCCGAACATTCGTATCGAGATCGTGACTCATCTTCGTGTTTTATGGTTCGTTTTATTGTGTTAAACTTTTTTCGGTAGGTTGTATTTCCTGTTTTGTAGTTTTCTTGCAGCACAAATACAAAACGTACACCTCTGTGTGCTTCAGGGACCCTGTAGCCCTAAATATGTTCGTATATAATATGTTCTAACGTTTCTCTGAGGCCCAGAATGCGTCGAGCTCATTGATAAAATCAGTCGGAGTGAAGCAGCGGCTCTCAGGCTTCCAGTAAAACCCGACTGAAGCCGCCGACCTCCAGCAGCCATTTGTGGTTTCTGAGCAGGACAAAGCAGCAGCATCTTCAAGGAGGGTCGGCGCTGGTCGGTTGGTCGGTCGGCAGAGGCTCAAACAATCACGTAGAATAAAACACGAGATCATCATTAAAAGTCAGAAAAGCTGAGTTCCATCAGATATGTTTGAGAAAACTCATCAGTCGTCGTTTTGTTTTTTCTGAGCAACGTCTGGCACAAGACCTTCCTCCTTGATCGTTTCTTCTCATCTTGTGAACTCTGAAGTCAGACACTGGAACACGCTGTAAAAAATGATGTTTTTGTGAAGTTTTTATTGGTAACTTTTGAACAGTTCACTGTTATTTTACAGATTTTGCCTGTTTTGTTAATTTACACATAGAAACTGGTAAAATCACAGAAAACAAGTAAAATATTACATTTTGATTGTTAAATAGGCCCAAACTGTGATTAATGTCCACATCGAAAGTCTGTAACTGATTATAGCCATTATTGATCATAATTTAATCTAAACTGGTTGTTTACTGGTTGTTTACTGGGTGTTTACTGGTTGTTGGGCATGTACTGGATGTTAGTGGATGTTTACTGGATGTTGCTGGATGTTTACTGGATGTTACTGGTTGTAGCTGGATATTTACCAGTAGTTACTGGATTTTACTGGATGTTACTGGATGTTTACTGCTTGTTACTGGTTGTTTACTGGTTGTAACTGGGTTTTTATTGGTTGTTACTGGATGTTTATTGGTTGTTACTGGATGTTTACTGGATGTTCACTAGTTGTATCTGGATGTTTACTGGTTGTAACTGGATGTTTACTGGTTGCATCTGGATGTTTACTGGTTGTTACTGGTTGTTTACTGGTTGTTACTGGTTGTTTTTTGGTAGTTACTGGATGTTTTTTGGTAGTTACTGGATGTTTGTTGGTAGTTACTGGATGTTTGTTGGTTGCATCTGGATGTTTACTGGTTGTTACTGGTTGTTTACTGGTTGTTACTGGTTGTTTATTGGTAGTTACTGGATGTTTGTTGGTTGTTACTGGATGTTTACTGGTTGTTACTGGGTTTTTCTGGTAGTTACTGGATGTTTGCTGAATTGAATAGATTAGAAAAGCTCTTACTGGTTTTTGCTGGTTGTTTACTGGTTGTTACTGGATGTTTACTGGATGATCACTGGTTGTTACTGGATGTTTACTGGATGATCACTGGTTGTTACTGGATGTTTACTGGTTGTTACGGGACGTTTTCTGTATGTTACTGGATGTTTACTGGTAGTTACTGGATGTTTACTGGTTGAAA
The DNA here is from genome assembly GCA_024666655.1 of Dascyllus trimaculatus. Classification (NCBI taxonomy): domain Eukaryota; kingdom Metazoa; phylum Chordata; class Actinopteri; family Pomacentridae; genus Dascyllus; species Dascyllus trimaculatus. Next base: position 4,970,628 of record CM045456.1, read on the forward strand.
CTGGATGTTTATTCGTTGTTGCTGGATGTTTATTGGTAGTTACTGGATGTTTACTGGTTGTAACTGGATGTTTATTCGTCGTTGCTGGATGTTTACTGGTTGGTACTGGATGTTTACTGCTTGTTACAGAGATTTCCTGGATGTTACTGGGAGCTGAGAGTCTCCTCCGACTGGTTGAGATCTAAAGTGGTTGGTGGTTTTCCGGGCCGGCGGCAGAAAGTGGCGACACCTCAGACCTCGTGGCGGAAACACTGAGCTCATTGTACCATCTTCCTCCTCCCACCTCTTCACCTCCCTCCCCAGACTCCCCCCCGACTCCCCCCAGCTCTTATGGCAGCAGCATCACAATCAGAGCAGATACTGGGAACCAGTTCGCTCCCAGTCAGCCCAGTCTGCAGGACGCTGCTTCAGGTTCCGATCAGAACCGTCTTGTTATTGGCTGCAGGTGTTTTAGCCAATCACGATGCTCCTGCTGACTCCACCTGAGAGCACCTGGACATCCTGTGGTGTTGTGACACATTATATGACATGACAGATCCCATGTTCGCTTGTCTTGCTGTCATTTTTTTCACATCATGTTTTGCTGCGCTTTAAATCACTGTGTTACTTCTGGAGCTGCATCGACTAATCGATTAGTTTTCAGCTGTTAAACTAATCACCATGAGGACCAGTGGATGGAGGCAGGAAGGTTGTTTCCAGTCACAAGGTGGATCAGCTGATGGCTCACAACACCAGGCTGCTTAGCAACCACAACCTGCCCTCTGATTGGCCTTTAGAGAAAACCTGCACCTCCTCTGGTCTACAGGTGTGAACTGTGTCGTGCTAATGATGCTTACAGTCGGTGATGCTAACCGTAGTTGACATTCTGCTTTTATACTCGCTACTAATTTATTGTCTTCATGGATGTTAGCTGTTGCTAGGTGTTATCTGGTTTGCCAGGTGTTAGCTGTTGTTACGTGTTAGCTGTTGCTAGGAGTTATCTGGTTTGCTAGGTGTTAGCTGTTGCTAAGTGATCTGGTTTGCTAGGTGTTAGCTGTTACTAAGTATTAGCTGTTGCTAGGTGTTATCTGGTTTGCTAGGTGTTAGCTGTTGTTACATGTTAGCTGTTGCTAGGTGTTATCTGGTTTGCTAGGTGTTAGCTGTTGTTACGTGTTAGCTGTTGCTAGGAGTTATCTGGTTTGCTAGGTGTTAGCTGTTGCTAAGTGATCTGGTTTGCTAGGTGTTAGCTGTTACTAAGTATTAGCTGTTGCTAGGTGTTATCTGGTTTGCTAAGTGTTAGCTGTTGTTACATGTTAGCTGTTGCTAGGTGTTATCTGGTTTGCTAGGTGTTAGCTGTTGTTACGTGTTAGCTGTTGCTAAGTGTTATCTGGTGAGCTAGGTGTTAGCTGTTGGTTAGTGTTAGCTGTTGCTAGGTTTCAACTGTTGCTAGATGTTATCTGGTTGCTGTGTGTTAGCTGTTGCTAGGTGTTAGCTGTTGCTAGTTGCAATTTACGTGTAACGAGCTCTCCGCACCGTCTTCGTGTCGGTGAGCATCGTTTTTCTGAGCGGTTATGTTGAGCTTTTCTTCAATCCAGAGACAAACACGCCGACTTTGGTTGAAGTTTAAATAAGCTGACGACGTGGTTTTCTTCTTCTTCTTCTGCTGCCGTGTGCCCGGTGTGGCGTCCGGCTGCAGGTTGTGGTGGACGAAGGTCTTGTGAGTCAACATTAAACTGGCTCCATCAGCAGTTTCACTTCTGCAAACTATTACAGGAACAGATTCAAAATACCTCCGATGAGCCGTCAGTCTGAAGTGAAGCAATACCTGACATTCAGAGAGCGTGTCGGGTCACTGCGGAGGCTGCAGTTTATCCTGCGACGAACACTGCAGCTCCAGTTCCTGCAGCTGTTGATTCACCTCCACCTGAACACACCTGGACAGTGGATTTAGTTCCAATAAATGTAGCTCCAGTTTCTGAAAGCAGCAAAAACTGAAGTTGATGTGTTGTTTCATAACAAATTGTCTTTTTATCTTTGCACGTAACGTCACATCACATCTTGTAATGCTGCACTTTGTATTGCGCTGTCTTGTATTGCCAGACCATTCTCCAGCGCTGATGCAGTGCTGCAGAATGGTCTGACTGCACCTCATGTTCATTCTGGAGGACAACAACACTTGATACGTGACCAATAGTCTCGCAAAGTAGAGTGATAGTGCAGTGTAGTCGGATGCACTGTTGTGTAGAATGGTCTGACTGCATTTTGTTGTTTTTTGTGGTGTTTTTGCATCTTTTTATGGTTTTATCTGTTAGCATTTAATCAACATCGCATTTGAGCTCGTTTTGTATGTCTTTCTATTTGGTTCTGTCTAATTTTATATTCATGTACCAGTGAAAGTGTAGATGGTAGTGTGTTGACAGGCTGCTCTTTGATGTTAGCTGTTGTTACCTAGTTAGCATGTTGCTTTGTGTTAGCTGGTTATGTGTTATCTGTTGCTAGCTGTTAGCTGCTGTTGGGTGATATTTACTGCTAGCTTTTACATGTTGCTAGCTGTTAGTTGTTGTTGTGTGTTGTCTATTGCTAGCTTTTAGCTGTTAGCTGTTATATGTTGTTAGCTGTTAGCTGTTGTTACCTGGTTAGCATATTGCTCTGTGTTAGCTGGTTATGTGTTATCTATTGCTAGCAGTTAGCTGTTGCTAGATGATATATGTTGCTGTTTGTTAGCTGTTATATGTTGCTAGCTGTTAGCTGTTGCTAGTGGTTGATTTGCATTTCTTCCTTAGCTCTTTGTGTGTCTTTGTAGCTGTTTGTCACGGTGTAGCTCTTGTGTGTCTCTGCTGTTGTGTCGGTACACAATTTGGTGTGTCGTTTAGTCGATTTAGTGAGTTCTAATAAGTTTTTGTGTTACTGCTAGCTAGCTACTTAGCTGGTTGCTGTGTGTTTGCTGATTGTTAAGTGTTAGCTTTTGCTAGGCTTTACCTGTTGATAGATATTAACTGATTAGTTTGCGTTGTCTGATTTGAGTCAGTTTTAATGAGTTTTAATAGGTTGCTGCTGTTGCACCTGCTGTTGCCATTGCTGCTGCAGCTACAGCTGTTGCTGCTGCTTAGATGAAGAGTCGGGAATCAGGAGTTTGACGGATGCTTCTGGAAGCAGCGGGAAGTTAAAACACCTGCAGTCATGAATTATTATCAGGGAAAAGTTTTCAGCTCCTCGCAGGAAGAAGGTACTCATCGGAGGGATTTAATAACTCTCTTCCTCCTCTTCTGCTTTTGTAAAGATTCATCTTCCACCTGGGAACATGAATAATTCAGGCATTTTGGATATTCCCCCCCTCGGCCCCCCAGAGAGGCTGCTGGGCTGTAAACCCTCAAACTGCCTCATCGCTGCTCTATCCATTATTCACACCAAAAGTCTGACTTTCTCTTAAGGCAACCTACATTTTTACAGATTGGGGGGGAGCCTCGATGTGCCCCCTCCCTCCTCCTCCCCCTCCCTCCCCCACAGCCACGGAGGCTGATGATTAATTGAAACCTTACACAGAAAGACGAAGTTTGATGGGCTTCAAAACGCATGTAGAACAAGGCTGTGAGTTCAAAGTGAGTCGGCGGGTTTGTGCAGCTCAGTCTGACTTCTCGAGATCCGCTCCGACCTCCGACCTCCTTCCTTCACAGCTTCGACAGAGGAGGAGCTCTGCAATCGCAAACTTGTTCTGTTGATATTTGAAGGGAGCTCCGCCACTTAGCGCTGCACAATATGAATCTGATTGTTTCAAAGGGATACAAGCAGATTTGACGTTTCCCCCGTAACAGAATGGCAGTAAGGTGTAGTCAGACCATTCTACACAGCAGCTAGAACACAAATTAACATCTGTCAACACCTAACAACCAGCTAACACAGTACTTTGTAGAATGGTCTGACTGCACCTCATCATTGTCTGTTTAATGAGACTGGCTATAACAACCAGCTAACACAGCACTTTGTAGAATGGTCTGACTGCACCTCATCATCGTTTTGTTTAAAGAGACTGTCTATAACAACTAGCTAACACAGCACTTTGTAGAATGGTCTGACTGCACCTCATCATCGTTTTGTTTAATGAGACTGGCTATAACAACCAGCTAACACAGCACTCTGTAGAATGGTCTGACTGCAACTCATCATCGTTCTGTTTAACGAGACTGGCTATAACAACTAGCTAACTGAGCACTTTGTAGAATGGTCTGACTGCACCTCATCATCGTTCTGTTTAACGAGACTGGCTATAACAACTAGCTAACACAGCACTTTGTAGAATTGTCTGACTACACCTCATCATCGTTTTGTTTCACAGACTGGCTATAACAACCAGCTAACAAGGCACTCTGTAGAATGGTCTGACTACACCTCATCATCGTTTTGTTTAATGAGACTGTCTATAACAACCAGCTAACACAGCACTCTGTAAAATGGTCTGACTACACCTCATCATCTTTATGTTTAACGAGACTGGCTATAACAACTAGCTAACACAGCGCAACTAGCTAACAACGGCTAACCCAAGCAGCAGCCTCTGAACACACTTCCAAAAATGGCTGCGAAAAGACACAAAACAACCACAAAGATACACAAACTAATAAAAAGGGGACTCAAAACAAAACCAGTGGCACTGTACTGTTATTCTCGTACGCAGGACTGTTGGTCCCCCTTTAGCAGAGTGATACTGAGGTGGAGTCAGACCATTCTACAAAGCACTTCTCAAACTGTCTGACTACACCTTAGCATTGTTCTGTTATGCATGACTGTTTGCAGCAGCTGCTAGCTAGCAACGGCTAACAATAGATAGCGCGCAACAACCAGCCAACACAGAGCAGCTAGCTAACCAGGTAAAAAACAGCTAACGCCTCGAGCACAGTGGCACTTTGTTGAAGTGTGTGTTTCTACAGGAATATCACAGATAAATATAAAACTACAAATACAGCGAGATAATAAAATGCAAATAGAGATAGAACCATCTTTTAGACACACGAAGGGACGCGTAGATGCAAAATGGCTGCCACAGAGACACCAAACCAATAAAAATGAGATGCAAAACACCCACGAAGATGCAAGCCAAAACAATACAATTGAACTTGGTACTTAAAACCATTTGCACCTTATTATATATCATTATAGCGCAGCAAAACTGAGGTGTAGTCAGACCATTCTACACACCACCGCCACGTTAGCGCTGTGCAGAATGGCCTGCCTGCCCAGAGTCGAGCCGCTCACACCTCCGACCTCCTGCTTCTGCCTCGGTTCACACTCAGGCAGTTGATATCAGGGCGTCTGGTGTTATCAGAGCGCAGCAGCAGCATGTTGTGTAACCGGACAGCCGCCGCCCTGCCGCTGATAGGGCTAACGTTAGCGCTCAGGTCAGATACACCTTCGCACCTCCTGCACCTCGCAGGACGCCGGGCGGACTCGCTTTGCTTTACCGTGCCAAGAAGCGACTGTCTGACGTGTTAAATGCCTCACGTTGGAGAGCAGATGGAGTCAGAATAATCAAATAAATCAACCTGCAGATGAACTGAGGGACTTTACCTGCAGCCTCATCAGAATGAATGAACCACACACCGACGTTAGCAGCTAGCATTTAATAGCTGCTTATTAAATAACTGTAGCATGGTTAGTTTGCAGTGAGCAGCGTGTACCTGCCCGTATTTATTTGATTTCTGAAAAGTAAAACTGTATAAGCTTTTGGTTTCTGGTCTTTTTGTGGTGATTTTGCATCTTTATGTGGTGTTTTTGTATCTTTTTCTGGTATTTCTGCCTCTTTTTTTTAATTTAATGATGTTTTTGTTGTGATTTTGCATCTTTTTGTGAATGAGAACGTTCGCAGACATTTTCTTGTGGTGGTTTATTTTCTTTTTGTGGCAATTTTTCCTCTTTATGCGGTGATTTTGCATATTTTTGTGCTCATTTAATCTCTTTTTGTAGTAATTTTGCATCTTTTTGTAGTAATTTTGCATCTTTTGTGGGGATTTTGTGTTGTTTTTATCTATTTTTGTGGTAATTCTGCCTCTTTTGTAGTAATTTTGCATCTTTTTGTAGTAATTTTGCCACTTTTTGCTGTGATTTTGCATCTTTGGTGGTAATTTTGCCTCTTTTTGGAGTGATTTTGCATCTTTTTACTGTGATTTTGCATCTTTTTGGTGATTATGTGTCTTTTGTGTTGTTTTTATCTGTTTTTGTGGTAATTCTGCATCTTTTTGTGGTGATTTTTCATCTTTTTCTAGTGATGTTGCCTTTTTTTTGCTGTGTTTTTGCATCTTCTTGTGTTGATATCTGCTTTTCTGGTCATATGTTTCGTTGTCACTTGGTGTGTTTTTGTTCCTGATGTGAGTTAATGATAGGCAGACCATTTGCACATATTTATATGATTTCTGAAAATACCACTTTATCAACTTTAGTGGGTTTTCTGTGGTAATTTTGTAAGTTTCTCGAGTCTTTGTGGTGATTTTCAGCTCTTTGAAGGTTTTTTAATGGTTGTATTGTGGTGATTTTGCAGTGTTTTGTTGTAATTTAGCCTCTTTTTGTGGTAATTTTGCCTCTTTTACATGTTGGCTGCTGTTTTCAGGTGATCTGGCGCGTCGTGTTTGTGTTTGTAAAGTTTACACTCCACTTTTCGACGACTTCTTTGACTGATTCTGTCCCTCTTGTGTGTCTTTACGGCTGTTTTGCGTCTCTTTCTATTTGTTTTTGAGTAACTTTGCGTGTCTGCTGCTGTCGTCGCTCCGTTTGCATTGATTTTGTCACTTTCAGTCATTTCAGCTTCACTTTATGCTTCAGTTGCGGCTGTTTTGAGACACTTTCTGCCTGTTCAGGGTTTCGTTTCAGGGTTTTTCTAATTGCTTTGCAGCTCTGTGGCTACTCTGAATTTCTCTGGCCACTTGTTTTGCATCTTTCTGACTGTGTTTCTTTCTTGTTGTGTTACTTATAAGTTCACGTCGCTCTCCGGCCTTTGGATAAAACAGAAAATAATCACTTTTTATTGAAGGGAAAACTCAAACCAAAGACAAATATCAGGATTAACGTGAAATTTTGTTACTGGAGATCCCAAACTGTAAATTAGATTTTATATTTTCTCCTTTTATAAATCAGATTTCAAAACTTTTTTAGCTTGTGACTCTGATTTTGGGATTATATTGTTATATTTATGACGACAGAAAGACGTCCGAGAAGTGATTTTCCTTGATTTTATTATTGTTTATTTTATTAAATGATGTAGTTAAACCCGAAATGATTGCGTTTACCGTCACGTGAGACGAGGAGAAGAAGAAAACGCTCCGATTTTAGAAGCTGGAGGCACTTTGGAGTCATTTTGCCACCCAAAATGTAAACGTCAGAAAGACTTTCTCCAAGCGATGATCCTGTTGCATCGATTAGTTTGTGTGTAAAACAGCAGAAAGCTGCCTTCACAGCCGAGCGTGATGTAATTATAGCCAAAAATAAAAAAGGGAAAGGAAGAAAATACTCTGGTTTTAAAAGCGGGAAGAGTTTCTGAGCCAAAAACTGACAGAAACCAGAAAATATTCACAATAAAGAAGCTTCAATCGGAGAATTTAGACTGTAGTCATTTAGAAATGACTCCAGCTGATTGTTGGAAGACGTGTTTATGCAGGGGACAGATAGTTTCTACTTCCTCAGAGCTCTCTCACATCAACTGTGCTCTGGACGTTTGTTTTATTCTTGTCAGGGTTACGAGCAGCGGCAGGGTGGAGGTGTCGGAGGGGTTTAACGCTCGCTTCTAACCGACCTGCAGAGCTCAAGGTGTTCGGACCTGATTAACACGTCCTGCAGCCGAAGAGGAACTCGGCTTCCTCGGCTGTCACACCTTCGGCCTGATAAGGGCAAACTGCAGCTCCTCTCGCTGCGGCTCTGCGCTCGGCTCGGCTCGCATTTTTGTTGGTGTTTTGGTCGCAAGAGGAAAATATCCTGAGCCTCCCTCCCGCTCTGTGGTCGCAGTTTTATTTTAGCCAAAGACATCCCTCCTCCTCCCCCGTCCTCCTCCTCCTCCTCCTCCCCCCATGCGAGGCTGAATTACAGAGCGACTCCCTCCTTGTTGTGGAGCTCGGCCTCCTGGGGAACCGGCTGGGATGTGGTGGCTGTAATTACACAGCAGCCTGCCAGCAGGTCGAGGCCATGGAAACTCTCCCCCCTCCCGCCTCACCCGTCCTCCTCCCCCCCCGCCGTCACCACCGTCTTTTAGGGATTTTTCTCCATTCTTAGATGCTCCGTCCACAGTGCATACCTCAGAAATGAGCAGGTTTCAGCGCCAGGACGTCGACTAAAAGGTCGCAGTTTATTTCATCACATGTCAAGAGGCTCGGTTTGACTCGACGTGTCTGTTTGGAGCGAAGGTTCGAACGTGTTTGTGTCCCAAGACTGCACCTGGAGGAGAGAGGAAAGAGTAGCCTAGCTTAGCATAGAAACTGGATGCAGGGGGGACCTTTTAGCCTAGCATAGATTTGAAACTGGAAGAAGGAAGGACACTGTTAGCCTAGCTTAGCATAGAAACTGGAGGCAGGGGGGACCTTTTAGCCTAGCATAGGATTAAGACTGGAAGAAAGAGAGACACTGCTAGCCTAGCTTAGCATATAAACTGGAAGCAGGGGGATTTTTTAGCCTAGCATAGGATTGAAACTGGAAGAAGGAAGGACACTGTTAGCCTAGCTTAGCATATAAACTGGAAGCAGGGGGAACTTTTTAGCCTAGCATAGGTTTGAAACTGGAAGAAGGAAGGACACTGTTAGCCTAGCTTAGCATATAAACTGGAAGCAGGGGAACTTTTTAGCCTAGCATAGGTTTGAAACTGGAAGAAGGAAGGACACTGTTAGCCTAGCTTAGCATAGAAACACACAGAGCATTCCTATGCATAGCCTGGCTTAGCATAGGAAGCACACTGAACCTTTTAGCCCAGCTTACCAAAGAAACTGGAAAAAGGGGAGCCACTGTTAGCCTAGCTTTGCATAAAAATTGGAAGGAGGGGAAAGGTGTTAGCCTAGCCTAGCATTGAGACTACAAGAAAAAAGGGGAACTGCTAGGCTAGCTTAGCAGAGAAACTGGAAGCAGGAGGGATCTTTTAGTCTAGCATAACATTGAGACTGAATAAAGTGGGGACACTGTTAGCCTAGCCTAGCTTAGCATGGAAATTGGAGGCAGAGGAAACGTGTAGCTTAACATAAAGACTACAAGCAAGGGGGACTGTTAGCCTAGCTGAGCGAAGAAAATGGAAGCAGGGGCAACCTAGAAGAAGAGACTAGACTAGAAATTAGAGGCAGGAGAAACATGTAGCATAGCTTAACGCAAAGACTAGAAGAAGACTTGGAACCTGGTAGCCTAGCTTAGTACTGAGCCTGGAAGAAGGGGGGACACTGTTGGCCTAGCTTAGCATAGAAATTGGAAGCAGAGGGAACCTTTTAGCCTAGCTTCGCATTGAAACTGGAAGAAGGCAGCACTGTTAGCCTAACTTAGCATAGAAATTAGGGGCAGGGGAAATGTGTAGCATAGCTTAACATCAAGACTACAAGCAAGGGGGACTATTAGCCTAGCTGAGCAAAGACAATGGAATCAGGAACAACCTAGAAGAGACTAGACTAGAAATTAAAGGCAGGAGAAGCATGTAGCATAGCTTAACATAAAGACTAGGAGAAGACGTTAGAACCTGTTAGCCTAGCTTAGCACTGAGACTGGAAGAAGGAGGACACGATTAGCATAGGTAAGCGTAGAAACTGGAAGCCGTGGGAATCTGTTAGCCCGGCTTAGCATTGAGGCTGGAAGAAGTGGGAAACCGTTAGCCTAGCTTAGCATAGGGAAAGCGCTAAGTACCTAGTATGAATGCAGTAGAAATACAATATAAATACTGTTTAACAAGTAAATACAGTGTAAGTACAGTATAGATGCAGTAAATGCAGTATAAATACAGTGTATGCAGGAAATAACCCAGAAAATATTCACATTTAAGAGGCTGCAATCACAGAATTTAGACTACTTTTATATATATATAGATAAAAAAATCAATAATCAATGAATCGTTGCAGCTCTGGTAACTTTGTCGTCATTTAAGCTTCACCTTATAGTAGTTTTTCTTTCCTGTTGTATTTTATCTCATTTTGTGTCACTTTCTGGTCGTTGGTTGATGGACAGTTTCTATGAAAAATTAATTGAAGTGATTGATTATCAGAATAGTTGGAGATTAATCAATAATCGATTCGGGGCGATGGTAAAGCGTTGTCTTTCTGCAGCTTTAGTGAACTTTCTCACGTTTTCATCCAAACTTCAAACTCATGAAACTTGTTTTAGTTTCCTCGTCTGCCGTCGGAGCGCCGCGGCAACAGCTCCGTCTGCTTCCTGTTTGGAGGACGGTCATGTGATCGGCGTCTGACGGGAAGCGGGAGAAACAATAGAGACGCAAATATTTAGTGAAGGTCAGCTCATCACAGAGCTGCAGAGAAACTATCATTCACATCAGAACATGTGATTAAAACTGATGGAAGGAAACGAGGACAGAGGAGAGGAAGCAAGGAGTTTGGAAAGGAGATGTGTGGATGCTTCAGAGTACAGAGCAGTGAATGTGTGTTGCGTCTGACTCCCACTGTGGGCGGAGTCTCCTGCACATTTGTTGAGAACAGTAACATGTGGAGGCCGAGCAGATGGAGGGGAGGTGGGGGAGGTCCGGCTCTGCTGGAGTTTCCAGCCTGTTGCAGATAAATGGGTCTTTAATTCAATTAGGAGCCGCCCACTGCACACAAACCAACAACACCACCCACTCACGGGACACACCCACCCAGACCAAAGGCCACGCCCACTAGGAGCACAGGGCATGTCCACTCAGAATAGAAAACACACCCACTCAGAGGACACACACAACTAACACATGTGTTCAGTTACAACAACAAGAAAACTGTAACATATTATCTACCTGTTAGCCTAGCTTAGCATAGAGACTAGAAGCTAGGTTGAATTAGTTATTTTAATTTAGCCTTGAGATTGGAAGAAGGGGATTGTTAGCCCAGCTTAGCATTGATACTGGAAACAGGGGGAACCCATTAGCCTAGCTTAGCATAGAGACTAGAAGCTAGGTTGAATTAGCTAATTTAATTTAGCCCTGAGATTGGCAGAAGAGGGAAACTGTTCGCCCAGCTTAACATTGATACTGGAAACATGGGGAACCTGTTAGCCTAGCTTAGCATAGAAACTGGAAACAGGCTGAACATATTATTTTAGCTTAGCATTAAAGCTGGAAGCAGAGGGAACCATTTAGCATGGCCTAGCATCGAGAAGAGAGACAGTGGAAAAGTCTTAGCTTTTCTTAGCACTGAGCCTGGAAGAAGGGGAAAACTGTTAGCCTAGCTTAGCATAGAAACAGGAAACAGGGGAAACCTGTTAGCCTAGCTTAGCGTTGAGACTGAATAATTGTTGGCCTAGTTTGGCATGAGGACCAGAAACGGGGAAAAGGGGATGCTTAGCAGAGAGACTGGAAGGAGGGGAAACTGTTAGCCTAGCTTAGCATAACAGACTGTGAAAATCTTAATTACTGAAAGAACTGGATTGAACTGCCGCACAGTAGCTAGTATAAATGCAGAATAAATACAATAAATGCTTTTAAAACAGTATAAACGGAGTATAAATGCATTAAAAACACTATAAGTACAGTTTATCACGAATAAAATCATCAATAAATAAAATAAATGTATCAAATGCAGTATAAATCCAGTATAAATCCAGTATAAATCCAGTAAATGCAGTATGAATACAGTGTAAATGTGGTATAAATGCAGTGTAAATGCAGTTTAATTGCAGTATAAATGCGAACAAGCTGTTTACATAACTCCACAGTGATATTTTGCTGTAATTCCAGTAAACTGGCTGCTGTCTGTCGGACCTGCAGGGAATCAATAATCCCACACAGGCTGCCGATCGGTCGCGTCACGAGAACTGAATGTTTTCCTGGTAGCTGCCGTTTGTTTGTGGACGCTGCGATAATTCGGAGCGACTGCAAACAGCTTCTGGTCGTCTGTCTGTGCAGGAAGCAGCAGTAAGTCACATTATTATCAGGACAACACACATTTATAATTAACACCAATCTGTCTCCGACACACGGCCAGCTGGTCAGTCCAAAAGTATGTGGACTCTGTGGGTTTGCTTTTCGTGGTTTGGTCTTGATTCTGATGGTTTAGTGCGTCGGATGGACAGAACAGTCCGGGCTGGTATGGAAGGATCACTGTGGACGGCTTAACACACAGTCGAGCTGCACTTTTAGCCGTCTAGTTTCTTTATCCGAATGAGACAGTCGCAGGAAAATCTAAAAATAAGGGAGGACATATTATCAGAGTATTACATCAGCTGTCCACATACTTCTGGCCGTGTAGTTTATTCATCTGAAAGAAACGGTTGCAGGGAAATCTAAAGTAGACCATGCTTTGGTATAGATACACTAAATGGGCAAAAGTATGTGGACGGATTCACATACTGTAGTGCACTGACATGTCCACATACTTTAGACCATGTAGTTTTTTGACCTTTATGACCTGATATGATGCAATACATGACCAAAAGTATGTGGACAGCTCGACATTTTGTATCACACTGACACGTCCACATACTTTTGATCATGTAGTGTTTTTTGACGATTTAGTTATTGAGAAGATTGCAGCGGAAACCAAAAGTATGTGGACACGTTTGGGCCTTGCAGCATACAAGCTGTACAGGAGTGAGACTTCAGCTGTCCACACACTTTTGACGGTTTATTTAAATTCGCTGGTTGTAAAGAAATCCAAAAGCAAGGCAGGTGTTGGTACGATATCATATATGACCAAAAGTATGTGGACAGCCTAACATATTGTAGTATGCTGACATGTCCGCATACTTTTGGTCATATAGTTTTTGTTGACGTTAAATGAGAAAGTTGTTTGGTTTTGTGCACTTTTTTGGCCAAAAGTATGCGGACATGTTTGGCCCCTGCACCATATAAACTATATAGGAGTGTGATGTGGTGCATTTACCTCAATGAGGTGGTTGCAGGAAATTCAAAACGCAAAACAGCTTTTTGTGTGTAGTGGCCAAAAGTAGACATGTGGACAAGTTCTGGGCCTAAACCATATAAATGTTATCAGAGTATGACATCAGCTGTCCACTTACTTTGGTATTTTAGTGAGGCAGTTGCAAAGATATCTCAAAGTAGGGAAGGCGTTGGTGTGATACGATATGTGGCCAAAAGTATGTGGACAGCCCAGCATGTTGTAGAATACCGACGTGTCCACATACTTTAGAACACATAGTTCTTTTAAAGGTTGCAGGGGTTTGGTTTTGATTGACTTTCAGCCAAAAGTATGTGGACACGTTCGGGCCCTGCACCATGCAACCTGCACAGGAGTGTGGCTAGGAGTGTCCACATACTTCTGCCCATGTGTGTGTGTGTGTGTGTGTGTGTGTGTGTGTGAGGTACCTGCCTGCGTCTGTGTGATGAATCAGTTGCAGCTCGTAGCCGCTAGGCAGCGACCTCGTTTCCACGGAAACCTGCCGCCTCACCTACCTCCTCCCCCCCCCCGTCCTCCCCCCAGCTGTTCGCTCAGGTGATCTGCTCTGAGGGCGAGAGAGAGAGAGAGAGGCAGAGAGAGAGAGAGAGGGAGAGAGCAGTCGAGGATTCAGCTGCTTTCATCTCACAACCTTCCAGCGAGCGGCAGCATGCGGTCGCAGCACCTGGACGAGGACGGCGGCGGCGGCGGCGGCGGGTTTCTGAGCGCGTCGTGGCGTTTATTAGAGGACGCAGCGTGGACACCTGGGTGACGGGAGCGGGAAGGGAAGCGTGTTGCTTTGAACACGCCTGCAGGGATTTAACACATGTGGAAGGTCACATTTATTGTCCTGCAGCTGCTGCAGCTGATGGAGCTCCGTTGCAGCCTGAAGCCCCGCCCTCCTCGCTCTGGAGGAGCCGTGATTGGCCGCTGCGGTTCGAGCGTCGCATTAAGGTTTGATCGATGTTTCTTGTGAACGCTGGCAGATTTTCTGTGTTTGAGGCGACGCTGCAGTTGAAAAGATTCGTATTCGATCGAATCGGTCGATGCAGATTTAACGTTTGAGCAAATAAATTTAAACTCGTGTTGTAAATTTAATTATCGAGGATTTTTGTGTTAAAATAAAGCAGTAAAATCATCATAAGGTAGATTTTTTATTAGAGTTTCTGTTGTTTTTTTAGTTTTTCCATCTTCACGTTTGTTGTCGCGTGTTTGTACGAAGTTTTTCATACTTTATTGGGGGTTTTTCGTGTCTGTAACTTTTCATGTTGATGTTCTTCTCATCGTCATTTTTTTGTTTTGATAGTTTTGTAGTTTTTCACTTCTGTCTGTTTGCGTTTTTTCCTCTTTTTTTTTGTCGTCTTGTGTCTCTTCGCGTTTTTATTTTCCATGTTTGCGTTCGTGTTTTGGTGTTTTTCAGTGTTATTTGCGGTTTTATCTTCTTGTGTTCGTGTGTTTTTCAGTCGTCTTGTATCTTTTCGTCTCTCTTGTGATTTCGTGTTTTTGTCTCCCGGATTGTGAGGTTGTGTCGTCGTCGTCGTTGCGCCGCGACCTGCCCGGTGCTGCCCGTCCTCCTTTAAAGACGCGTTGTGTTTCTGCAGCACCTGCAGCGCTGCGGCGTCGCACACACGAGCCAGTGTTCGGTCTGATCCGTGTTAAATACCTTCTCATGACCACCTGCCCGGAAACCCTCCTCCTCCTCCCCCCCCCCACCCCCAGAAACAGCTGGAGGCATTTGTTGCATTAAAAGACAGCGACTCTGTTCTCCGGAGAATGTCGGAGCAGAGATGACGGAGCTGAGAGGGGGAGGACAAGATTAATGTGTCTTTGTAGAGCAGGCTGCTGGGGGGGGAGGAGGAGTGGGAGGTCTGTCCTGCGACCGTCGCTCGGCTTTTGTCCCGAACGCTGTGAATGGACACAAAGAGGCTCAGAGATCCGCAGGTTGCAGCGACGCCTCGCTCCGACCTGAAACCTGCTGCAGGTTTGCAGGCTGGTCATGTGACCCAGGACGCCACGCATGGCTGGAGTGAACTGAAGTTTTAATGCCGGTCGGTTAATGATCAGCTAATAAGACGTTTCCGTTTGCGTGTCTCGAAACATTCAGCTGTTCTCGTAATCCGTGAATCAGTTTGAGCAATTTTAAAATTAAAAAAAGTCTAAACTCTGTGATTCCGGCTTCTTAAATGTGAATATTTTCCCTCTGTGACAACAAACTGAGCATCTTTGGACAAAACGAGGCATTTGAGGAAACGCTGATCCGCGTTTTTCACCATTTTCTGACGTCTTCGAGACAAAACGGCTGATTTATCCACTGAGAAAACAACCCACAGATTAATCAATGCGGTGCTCTCTTCGACTAAATCTCTACGTCTGACGCTCTTTAGGGGCGACAGCTGATAATTATTTTATTAGTGATTAATCTGTTGGTTATATTTGTAATTATTTTTGCTGTAAAACGTCATAGGATGGTTGAAAAACGCACATCACAGCGTCTGAAAGACAAAAGGCGGCGTCGTTTTTCACCAGTTTTGCCTTTTTAGAGACCAAACAGTTGTTTCGGGAAAAATAATCCAGAAGCGATGGTTAGTTTCAGGCCACCTTCAGGTTTTCGTTTGTGATTTTTAGCACGAGTGAAACCTCCTGTCACTCTTTAGTGCAGCAACTGATAATTATTTGATTAGTGATTGTCTTATTGATTATTTAGTCTCTAAAATGTCCGTCAGCTTCCAAAAGGTGATTTTAGAGACCAAACGGTTGGTCGACTCGTTCAGAAAATAACAGTCGGTTGCATCTGCAGTGGTATATTTGTAGTTTATTGTAGTTTTGTTGCTCTGTAGACGGGATATTAAACATTTCCCACAGTTTTTGTCATTATATAAGTTTGATTTGTAGTTTATTGGAGTGTTTTTTTTGACATATCAGATATTTTCCACAGTTTTCTGCCGTTATATGAGTGTGATTTGTAGTTTATTGTAGTTTTCTTGTAGTTTGGTTGCTTTGTAGACGCGATATTGAATATTTTCCACAGTTTTTGTTACTATATGAGTGCGATTTGTAGTTTCTTGTAGTTTTTTTTTAACATGATATCAGATATTTGCCATGGTTTTTGTTCATATGTGAGTGTGTTTTGCAGTTTCTTGGCGTTTTCTTGTAGTTTTGTTGCTCTGTAGACGTGATGGCAGATATTATCCACTGTTTTTGTTATTATGTGAGTGTGTTTTGTAGTTTTTTGTAGTTTTCTTGTAGTTTTATTGGTCTCTAGACACAATGTCAGATATTTTTCAGTTTTTCGCCATTATACGAGTGTCATTTGCAGTTTCTTGTAGTTTATTTTTTACATTATATCAGATATTTGCCACGGTCTTTGTTAATATATGACTGATTTGTAGTTTCTTGGAGTTTCTTTGTAGTTCTTTTACATGATATCAGATATTTGCCACGTTTTTTTGTTAATACATGAGTGTGTTTTGCAGTTTCTTGGAGTTTTCTTGTAGTTTTGTTGCTCTATAGACACAATATCAGATGTTTTCCACAGTTTTTGTCATTATATGAGTTTCATTTGTAATTTTTATTGTTTTTTTTGACATATCAGATATTTTCCACAGTTTTCTGCCGTTATATAAGTGGGATTTGTAGTTTATTGTAGTTCTTTGAAGTTTTGTTGCTCTGTAGACGTGATATTGAATATTCTCCACAGTTTTCTGTCACTATGTGAATGTGTTTTGTAGTTTATTGTAGTTTTTTTTAACATTATATCAGATGTTTGCCATGGTTTTTGTTAATATATGACTGTGTTTTGTAGTTTCTTGGAGTTTTCTTGTAGTTTTGTTGCTCTGTAGACACAATATCAGATATTATCCACAGTATTCTGTCACTATGTGAGTGTGTTTTGTAGTTTCTTGTAGTATTTTTTGACAGATCAGATGTTATCCACAGTTTTCTGCCATTATATGAGTGTGTTTTGTAGTTTCCTTGGAGTTTTTTTTACTTGATATCAGATATTTGCCATGGTTTTTGTTATTATATGACTGTGATTTGTAGTTTCTTGGAGTTTCCTTGTAGTTTCGTTGCTCTGTGGACGCGACATCAGACGCAGGATAGTTTTCAGTCCTGCAGATGATTGATGGCTGCAGCTCTTCATGCGTTCACACGAGATGAAAACATGAGCGATGTCTCCGCTGCAGCAGGTCACACATTCTTTCAGCCAAAAGCCACAAACCACAATAGCGGTGGGTGTCGGGGGGCTCGGCGATGGGGGGGGGGTCACATTATATCCGACGTATACCTCCGACCACACAGCGAGCGTCCACGTCTCACTTTCAGCTCCTTTCTGCGCCCTGTTTGATCACAGAGGGTTTACCCCGGCTGAACCGGCCCTAAATCCTCCGTCACACCTCGTATTAAAGCCCGTCCTGTCCCACGCCCTCCGCCCCCGCCCACCCCCGCTCTTGGTATTCAGCCCAGGTCAGCAGATTTCGGCCCGGCCCACCGTGGCTCCCCTTTTAATTTGCACCTGTTGCGCAGTTGTCCGGGAGGCGAGCGCCGCAGACAAAGATCATATTATGAACAGACTAATCTCCATGTAGCCGGCGGGAAGAAAGGCGAGGAGCTGCGATCTGGTTTCTCCTCTGTGGGAACCTGCAGCGTCCGACGGGGAGCTTCGGCGCTCAGATAAAATCTGCAGGAGGCCAGATAAGACGCATGAATCGCTGTGTTAACTGCTCTGAATGAAAAGGAGGCTGTTTCCATCCGTCACCTCCGTCAGATTCACCACACTTTATCTCCTGCAGCTCGGATCTGCGGTTCGTCAGCCGTCGTCCTGATTCGCTGAAACACTCTGCAGCTGTAGAAACACATGAACACGGAGCAGAAAGGACACGAATAAAACAGAGAATTCACAGTTTAGATGACGGAAATGTAAAGCGACAAGATCTGTGTGTGAATACTTCAGTATATTTGAACCCTCTGACGGGCTTCTGTCTCATTTTTCTTCACTGTGGTTCATTTTTCACTGTAATATACGAAGTCCTGCACCTCTATAGAAGCACAACAACCGTGAAGAAGATGTCTTCTATGCAGGATGACACAGTTAGAGCGGCACATATCATGAGAAAGATGCATTTCTTTGGTTATTTATCTTTTAAAAAATGGATTTTAAAACTCCTGGTGGAATAAAAGTGGACGTTTTGGGTCATTTTGGGGGGAATTCAGCTCGTTTTGTCCTGGTTTTGAATAGTTTTGGGCAGAATTTTTTTTACCATTTTTAGCAATTTTTGAGTTGTTTTGGACAAAATCTGTAATTCTGGGAAAATTTTAAGTAATTTCGAGCGATTTGGTTTTCATTTCAACACGTGACAGGTCATTTTGCAGAAGTTCCAAATAGTTTTAAACGGGTTTTTGTCATTTTGGGTATTATTTTAGGTATTTGTGTACAACATTTAAGTCAGTTTGGACAAGTTTCATATCGTTTTGTCCAGTTTCTGAACAGTTTCGGACAAACTCTTGTCATTTTAGGCAGTTTTTCAGTCATTCTGGAAAAATGTTAATTACTTTCGAGACATCTGGTTTTCATTTTTAACACGAGCTGAGTCATATTGGCCAAGTTCTTATGGAGCTAAAACAGAAAGAATAAGTTGTCATTGAAAAAAATTGTCAATGAAATAATAGAACTCACAGACTCAAAGTTTTTTTTTAAAAGATGTTTCAAAGTTCTTTTTTTCAATGACAAAGTCTTTTTTTCAATGACAACTTTCTGTCCCTCTTTTGTCGTGGGGGGGAGAAGCTAAGCGAGCTAGCGTCATTCCCGAGGCTAACTATGGTTCACAAGTTGACGAAACTGGGTAGAGTTTAAGTGAATCACAAACTGCAGCTGTCAATAACTCGAAACCTCTATACCAGTGGTTCTCAACTGGTCCAGCCTCAGGACCCACTATGTTTCTATTAATAACGGTCGCGACCCAACTTTTTGAAGTTTGCTGTTCCTGTTAACAAATAAAGGTTTATTTGGGTGGAGTCTCAACGCGTTTTGGTACAACACAGGGAATTTTTGGCTTATTTTTTGCTCATTTTAGTATATTTGGACGTTTATACTAAGTTTTTGGGGCATATTTTGGCCTGTTTTGACAGATTCTGAGCAGATTTTGGTTTATTTTTGGGATGTTTTAACATAAATTTCTCGAATAAGCTGGCAGCAAAGCCCAATCTAGAGGTTAATAGTGGGAAACTACTGGTGTCACCACCACTAAGTATCCTGCTACTGAAAGCAAACTGTCATAAAAAACACTTCCTTTAAAATAAAAGACTTTATACCACTACTTTATGGGGGGCCATGCTTCTGCGACCCTCTAAAAATGGCTTCGCGACCCACTTTTGGGTCCCGACCCACCAGTTGAGAACCACTGCTCTATAGCGTTATATAAAGAAGATAGAAACCTCAAAATATATACATATGAATTATTTTCATGTCATAAAATAAAGAGGCGGAGCTGCATTGCTTGGTCTTGCGGTCATGTCGGTTACCCAATGGCTGCTTGATATGCAAATGAGGCGCTCATTGCCCCTCCCCTCAGGCTCCGCCCCTCCACGGCAGAAGAGGGACAGGAAGTTGTCACTGAAAAACAGAACTTTGAAACTTCATTAAAAAAACTATGAATCTTTTCTTTCAATGACAATTTTTTTGTTTTGTTTTGTGAGTTTTGTTGTTTTTACGTGGTCAATTTTTGAGCCATGTCGGAAAGATGGAATCATTTTTGGACAGTTTCGTTCGCTTTAGACAACATTTGGCTAATTTTGGAGAAGTTTCAAACAGTTTTAAACAGAGATTTGTCGTTTGGGGTTATGTTTGAGTTATTTTGTACAATGTTTAAGTCACTTCGGATAAGTTTCACAACAATTTTTGCCAGTTTCCGAATAGTTTTGGACAAAATCTTGTCATTTTGGCCAATTTTTTGAGATGTCACGGCCAATTTTTGAGTCATTTTGGACAAATGTTGATCAGCCTGTGCAAAAGAAACATTAACTTGATTCTTTATTTTGCAAAAACTGTACAAACCTGGAATCAACATGTCCAACGTGACCCAAAAGTGGGTCGCAAAGCCATTTTCAGAGGGTCGCAGAAGCATGCCCCCTCCAAAAAACGTAGCGGTATAAAGTCTTTTATTTTGAAGGATGTGTTTCTTATGACACAGTTTGCTTAGGTAACACCAGTAGTCGCCCACTATTAACCTCTAGATTTGTCTCTGCCAGCTTATTGGAGAAATTTATGCTAAAATGAGCCAAAAATGAACCAAAATGTGCTCAGAATCTGTCAAAATGGGCCAAAATATGCACAAAACTTGGCAAAAGTGTCCAAATAAACCAAAACGAGCAAAAAAAATAAGCGAAAATCTCCAGTAGGTTTGATTTTCCTGGACACACTGCCTGCAGTTCATCTGAGTGTTGTCACTGTCGGTCGCAGCTTGAGGCGGTCATGGAGAATCAGCTGGAACGGTTAGGGAGGAAGTTTTGGTCTGTTGAAGGCTGTGATCGAGGAAGACAGTTGAATGAAGTGATTTAGATCCAATATCACAGTTTAAAGCTCAGATTCTGGTGATTTTCCTGATGGAATCCCAGATGATTATTTAAGTAAAGTCACACAAATGGAAATCTGAGTTTCTGGCTGATGAATAGTGTAATTTCGGTGATTTTCTAAAGCTAACAGGCCTGTCAAACCTGCATTTCTCACAGTATTTCGGTGTCTTTGCTGAGCTTTTGCTGATCCGTGAGGACTAGCGTTGGTTCTGATGGCTGCTGTCTTTGTGTTTCAGTGCTCAACTATGAGAACGTGGTGGAGACGACCTCGGAGACGGACGAGGACGACAGGGCGCTGCTGTCCGAGGACGCCGGCTTCGCTAACGGAGGAGGAGGTGGAGGAGGAGGAGGGGAGGATGAGGAGGCGGGCAGCCCGGCCGGCGTGCCCACCATGGAGGCGTCGCCCCGGGTCGGCCACGCCCTGCTGTCCGACCACCAGGACGGATCCGAGGGTCTGCAGGACCCCCACAGCTGGAGGCTGGAGGACGGACGCCTTGGTGAGTAAACCAGAGCTTTCAGGCTCCTCACACGGGCTTCATCAGGGGGGGACGGCTGCTAAACGGTGCCGTGAGGGATTCTGGGAATTTGAGGCTAAAAACAGTGACTGGAAATGAGATGTTTTAGACTCGGCTGCCAAGTTTTGTAGTTTTTTATAGTTTATTCGTGTCTATTGTAAAGTAGTAGTGTGGTTGTGTTATAGTTTGTTCATACCTGGGGTTTGTAGTCTTTTGGGGTTTGATCGTAGTTCTTTGATCGTGCATAGTGTTGGGAAGTTTTTTTGTAGTTTTTTTATAGTTTCATCATACGTAGAGTTTTGTAGTTTTTTTATTTGATCACATGTAGAGTTTTGTAGTCTTTTGTAGTTTGATCATATGTACAGTTTTGTACTTTGATTATACGTAGAGTTTTGTAGTTTTTTGTAGTTTGATCATACGTAGAGTTTTGTAGTTTTTTGTAGTTTGTTAATACGTAGAGTTTTGTAGTTTGTTCATACTTAGAGTTTTGTAGTTTTTGTAGTTTGATCATATGTAGAGTTTTGTAGTTTTTTATAGTTTGTTCATACGTAGAGTTTTGTAGTTTGATCATATGTAGAGTTTTGTAGTTTTTTATAGTTTGATCTTACGTAGAGTTTTGTAGTTTTTTGTAGTTTGTTCATACGTAGAGTTTTGTAGTTTGATCATATGTAGAGTTTTGTAGTTTTTTATAGTTTGTTCATACGTAGAGTTTTGTAGTTTGTTCATATGTAGAGTTTTGTAGTTTTTTATAGTTTGATCTTACGTAGAGTTTTGTAGTTTTTTGTAGTTTGTTCATACAGAGTTTTGTAGTTTTTATAGTTTGATCATATGTACTGCGTTGCAGTTTTTTAAATAGTTTTTTCGCATCTACTTTTAAGTATACTCTTTTGTTGTTTGGATGTACGTTGGGTTCTGTAGTTTTTTGTTGTTTGTTTTGGACTTTTGTATAGTTTGTTCATAAAAGTGGTTTGTAGTTTATTTGTGGTTCGATTTTAGGCAATTTTTTAAAGTTTAGTATTTTTTGCAGCTTTTTGTGCTGTTTTGTAGTTTAGTAATGTGCAGTTTCTTTGTCATTCAGTGGTATGTAGTGTTTTTTTATGTATTTTTTAAAAAAGTTGTAGTTTGTGGTGTTTTGTAGTTTCTTTTTGTTGTTGGATCATACGTGACGTAGTGATGTTGTGTAGTTTGGTTGTGCGTTGGCAGCTGGCTGGTTCGTCCTGCTGCTGCGATCTTGTCATCAGTAAAATAAAAACACAACATGTGATGAATCAAACAGACTGAGCTGATTTTAAGCAGCTGAACACCTGAACCAGGTGAGTCCAGGTGTCCAGATGTCGCCTGAGTGTTTCAGACGTGATGAAGATCTTCAGGCTCTGACAGATTCTCACAGATGTGGCAGCAGCTGGTTCCTCAGATCATTTGCAGCGTCTCTTATTTACTCGCTGCTGCTCCACATTTATTTATTCAGCCTTCAGGGAGTTTAAAGTGTGGGGGAGGCAGATCTGCTGCTGCGGGGGGGTTCCTGCTTTGAAGGCTGAATGAAGCTTATGATACTTGTGACTCCTGTTGAAGAGTCACATGAGGAGGCCCAGGAGGAACAAACACAATAGGCCTCAGTTAGAGGTTCAGTCTTTATGTGAAAACACCTTCAGACTGATGGGGAGGAAAAAACATGTAATTATGTAAAATATGTGTTTTTACCCAACAGACGGCAGAAAAGACGACTACGAACCTCTGGGTCCGGAGGCGTCGCTGCACACTGTGGGAAACTCTGCAGGTGAGATCAACAGGAAATAACCAGTTGATTATAATCAATGATCGCATTTATCAGCAAGGTAGAAGCTAAAGCACTGAGGACCCACATATGATAAAATGCCAACAAAAAATACTCAAAGTTATTTAAATTATTAACATGTAATGATGAAAATATGAAATGATTTATGTGTTCTTTCTCTGATTGAACTGCAGCAGATTTTCAATACTATGAAAAACAAACGTTTGCTAAACTTTGTGTTTCAGTGAAGCGACTGGAGGGCATCTCCGAACTGGACGAGTACTTCCTGAAGCGTAAACTGGAGGACGGCGACGGTCACCCGGCAACCATCGCCGAGTACCTGCAGCGCAGCGACACCGCCATCATTTACCCAGAAGCCCCGGAGGAGGTGACGCGACTGGGCACGCCCGAAGCCGTCGGTCAGGACGAGAGCGAGCACGGTAAAAAGACAAGACGCTGAGCTAAAACATAACAACACAACAAAACCAGAAGAAACTAGTCGACTAAAGATCAAAATTTAATTAAAAAAGTTGAGTCAGTTTAACAAAAACTGTAAAAAATAAGTTAAGTGGATTTGTTTGACACAACTTCGACTAAAATAGGGATCTTCACATTTATGCTTTTTGAATAAAAAGTCTTAAATTAATCCTAACAATGGCATAATTTAATAATTAAATGAAAAAAGGAGCCTCTAAAAATACATCTTAAAGCCAAAAAATCATTAAAATAAGTTTTAAAAAATGTGAAATGTAAAAATTGTATTATAATTTATGACTTTTTGTGGTTTTAGATCTTTAAAAGGCAGCACAGGCGTCCCTCAGGGCACGAATCTGGATCCTCTTCTGTTTATAGTATATAGACAATATATTCAGATATTATAATGTATATATTAGAGGCTCTTCTTTTCATGTGGACATTTAAATTCTGCAAGTTTTTTACTCAGATTAAATATCACAAAAGTAAGTATTTATTAGTTTAACAGTGCAAAAGAAGAAGAAAAAATGAGTTTATTAGGCAGCAGTTTGTGTTACACTGATGAGAAACAGTAGAAAAGTTAAGGACCTCTACCTGAATAAAGTGACTTTATTTCTTTCTTAATAATCCAAAATTTGCCAAAAAAGTGTTTAAAATATCATCATCAGACAAATTGAAAGGCAGAGGTTTCCACCCTCAGTGTTCTGGTAATATTAGGAACTGCTTCACCTCAATTTTTGTCACATTTTGCACATTTGGACAACTTTTTTTTTTACCAAATTATCCAATAAGCACAATAAATTTTTAATAGTTTTGTACACAGAAATTGAAAATACACATAAAACTGTATGAATGGAGATTTATTTTAGTTTTGGTTGTTTTTTTCTCTGGGGATTGTTAACAACGTCAGCAATTAAATCTGTCCACGTAATTGTTTATCCGTTAGCCATTAGCCATTAGCCATTAGCTGAACTCTGACCTCTGACATCACAGACCTGCCGCCCGGGACGCCGGACGACTTCGCCCAGCTGCTCACCTGCCCGTACTGCGACCGCGGCTACAAACGCCTGACGTCTCTGAAGGAGCACATCAAGTATCGACACGAGAAGAACGAGGAGAGCTTCCCCTGTCCGCTGTGTGCCGACACCTTCAGCCACCGAGCCCAGCTGGAGCGTCACATGACCACACACAAGCCCTCCAGCGACCAGGTAAGACGCACCTGAGACGAGACGCAGGAAAGTCTGAAGCTGCACTTTGTTTTATTTGCTCTGACTGAACCAAAACTCCAACGAAACTAAAGTTGGGACACATTCTTAGTTGGACATTTTGATGATTTCACTTCAAAAAACCTGTGAAGCCATTTTGAAGGTTCAATATCTCCAGAAATAAAACTCCAACAGCCGTGAAATCTGGTGAGGAAACACCCAGAATAGTTTCCAGTGGATCCAAATGGGTCCGTGTACGACGCGGCTATTCGTCTTCCTATTTAGAGATTTCAAAATAAAAACGAAAAATAAACAGTTTCCGTTTTTTTCAGTGATAATACAAAATGAAAAACACGGGCCCTAATTCATTATCCATTATCTGTTATCTGATTTAATTAGATGTGTTTGTAAATGGAAATTAAAATTAAAATACACCCGTGGAAAACTTATTTCTCTACTTCCTGTTGGTTTTGGCTCCGTGACCCGTCTGACTTCTGATGAGGAAGGATCTGGTATCTAAAGCTCCAGTGTTAGCTCACTGTTAGCAGACCTTGCTGTGTGCCGTGGCCTGATGAAGACCCACTGTGGGGTCCAAACGTTGCTTGGCTCACATTGTTCACTATTTCACAGTGGACTTTTCACCAGCGTGGGGTTTATTTGTCCCTTTGGAGGGACCTTGTGGTGCCGCTAGCTCCGCCGCTAGCGCTAAATCACTAGCATTGGCTGCTTTTCGGGAGGTTTTTGGGGAGGTTTAGAGGTTTTCTGTTACTTTAGCTTTGCCAGAAAGCAAAGTAGCGATTTAGCGCTAGCGGCGGAGCTAGCGATTTAGCGCTAGCTCCGCCATTTAGCAGAGCTAGCTAAATCGCTAGCTCCTCTTTAGAAGTCAGACGGGTCACGGAGCCAAAACCAACAGGAAATAGAGAAGTAAGTTTTCCACGGGTGTATTTTAATTTTCATTTCCATTTACAAACACATCTAATTAAATCAAATAACAGATAATGGATAATGGATAATGAATTAGGGTCTGTTTTCCGTTTTTCATTTTGTATTATCACTGAAAAAAACAGGAAACGGTTTATTTTTAGTTTTTATTTTGAAATCTCAAAATAAGAAAACGAATGGCCGCGACGTACACGGACCCAAATGATCGGATGCCTTTACCAAGAAGGCAAAATTTTAATTATTGGTCCTTGAAAACGTAAAAAAAAGTACAAAATATTCAAACGAAAGCTTTGTTGTGGCCTCAGAAAGTTCCTGTAATATAAGTAATATATGGATGGATCCATATTTCCCACTAAAAATACAGTCTTTGGTCGACATTTAACCATCGTTGGGGCTCTGACATGAGTAGAAGATGATGTGTGGCGAGTATGAGGAGATAAGGCTCCAGTTTTTAGATATGTTGACAAAATGTTGATGTGGACTCATTGGTAGGAGCATAAAAACTGGTGTTCATAAGAATGTTTATATCCCCTTAACGCCGGTTGTCGCAAATTTGCAACATAATGCTGGTTCGTGCATATTCAATACATACCTAGGAACCTTTTGCAAGCACTGGTTTCTCTTAGGACCGGTTTGAATGACATTTGAGGCATCAATAAAAGCAATTTTACCATTAATGCCTGTTGCATTACACCTTTATATCTACTATATGTGCCATAGACAAATTGACAATCTCCACTTAATTGAACATCAACTTGAAATCAAAAGCACATCAAATTATTGTTTTTATTGTAAATAAATTCAGGCGTCAAGGGGCTAAAATGTCGTTATATGTGCGAAATTACAAGCTGCTTCCATGTTGTCGTCGACATTTACACATCTAAATACACCTGCAGGAGCTTTCTGAGGCCACAGTACCACTCTTGTTTATATATGTTGCACTTTTTTCCATTTTTACGGACCGAAAAATTTAAAAATTGTCCTCTGGTGGATTCATTCAGTCACTTTGGATCTGCTGGAGACTTCTCTGTCTGTGTCCTTTTTCTTTTTATTTGGGAATCACACAAAAGGACATTAGTTCCACAACATCGTTAAAGGCCACAGTGAAAGTCCTCTGTCCCTGCTGTTTTGAGTCCAATATAGAAGAACAGATAAAGAGACCAGGAATATAGAAAACATAACATCGGCCAACCTGTTATTATGGGTCAATAAAAAAAACGTCAGAAAAATTAAAACTTTGTAAATACACACATACATCCCCGCATACAGTGACTTCCTGTGTATGGACCCAACAATTTGCCTTAGCCAGGTAAACTTTCCCATTTTTTAATTTTTTTTTAAGAGTATCACTGTAGTAGCTTGATAAAGATCAATCAATGTCCTTTGAACTACATACATGAACCATGGGGTCGCCTGTCCCTATCTTCAAGAGAAAACAATCGTATGTCTGATAAAAATTAAACAGGTTAAAGGGCAATATTGCCAGTGAGATTAAATAAAGTCTGCTCTTTTGGGGCTCACAAATACAATCCAGTTGTTCCAAATCCGGTAAAATTTGTCCAGTCGAATTCTTCATTGATAGGTCAATTTGTCCTCCAGAAATTTAATGACATATTGAATAATTAAAATGGCTTCTCAGGTGTTTATGCAGGTGAGAATACAGAAATTCACAGGACTGAAAACATTAAAATTCTCTGAAATATGTTGTAGAACTTAGTTTTGGCCCCTGAATACCAAAGAAGAGCGAACAGTAAGCCGGTGTAGTATCAGCTCCGACTGACCCTGCTGCTCAGGTTTATTTGGGGTTTTCTGGTGCCGTTCAGCAGCTGCATCGTCCCCCCCCCATCGCCGCTGCGTGGGAGCTCCGACTTCCTCGGACCATCCATCTGACTTTTCACATCAGCTGCTGCTGGAAGTGCAGCCAGAACAGATGTGATTAGAGTTTATCGTGCAGATCTGCAGCTCGGGGTGTCGCGCCGCTCAACGTTTCCCCGCACACGCCTGTTCGCTGCCCCTCATGATCCCAAATTCACATTAGAGTCGCTAACTAAGCTCTGACTCATTCAATTTTCCAATTACACCGCGATCCTAATGAGATTTCCTGCAGTCGGCCTCAGACTCGGTACCTGACCCCCCCTCCTCTCCACCTCGGCTCTAACCGGCAGCAGATGGTCTTTTCCCTGCTGGTTTGAAGAATCCTAATCCTCTAAGTGGCTGTTTATTTGTGTCCTTCCTGAGTTAAACTGTTAAAGAGAGACGACTCAGTCACACCGACGAAAACTCACAAGTCACAAACCCCCAGCTAACCTCCGCTCAGGACTCAGCCTCCTTCACATCATGGAAATTATCACTAAAAACATGAAAGAAAACTGTGAAATCTCTGAGGCTTGTATTAACTACAGCTGCTGAAGCTTCGCCGTAAAGCTGCTCTCAGTTTCAGGAATAAAAGCAGCAGAAACTTGTCATTTGGGGATTTCCTCTTTTTTTTGTTTTTTTTGTTTTTCGAAAGAAGATTGTTTGTTTCTTCGCAGCTGGAAATTACTGAGAAAATCAATAAATGGAATGAAAATTAAAGCTGAAAGGAAAATTATGATTTATTTTGGTTCGCAAAACGCTGCGAACGTGAAGCTCAAACAGAAAACAGAGTCGACGGTTTAACAGTCTGAACTTCTGGAAGATGAACCGATTAAAGAAACAGTTAATATGAGGCATTCGGTGTAGAAGGAAAAGAATAAAGGGGCCAAGTGGAACCAAGACTGGTTCTTCGCAAAGATGCCATAGAAGTAGTATTTGTAGCTCCACTGATTGCGAGAGATTCTTTAAAGCAGTGGTTTTCAACTGGTGGGTCGGGACCCAAAAGTGGGTCGCAGAAGCAATTTTCCAGTAGAATAATGAGATTAACACGACATATCTACAACTTCAAATAACACAGCTGAGACGTCCAGATCCTACATAGCTGTGTTACATGAAAAACAAATTCACCGGACTAATGAAATTAAGACCGTTGAGAAACCAAAATTACACAGACTTTCTCTAAATGTTGCCAGAAACAGTAAAAACAGAAAGAATCATCTGATTTTCAACTTCCCATCAGTCCGTGAAACATTCAGCATCATGAACATGAATGAACGACTCTGAAGAGGCTGTAAAAATGAAACTACTAACATTCAAAGTGACTCAGATTTTGACTAAATTGGCATAAACACAGCTGAAACTGAAAAAAACGGCTTCATTTGTTCAAAATAACATAAACTTGTCAAATTATTGATGTTTTTCCCCCAAAATGACCTCAAATTCTGCCTCAAACGTCAGAAAACAATGTCCAAAATGATTAAAAAACCTGTTCAAAACGACATAAACTGATCATAACAGAAAAATCAAACCAAGTGGATCAATAGAAAATAAGCAGAACGGCTCAAAACCAGTGAACAGAGGAGCAAGTAGTTGGAAGATACATCCAGCACGGTGAAATATCTTCCTACAGACGATGTGCAGAGTAGAGAGGAAAAGTCTGTGAAGGCTGGAAGCATGGAGATATTTAAATATCTATAGTGTGTGGAGATAAAAATGACTAAAAGTGACCAAAATAAGACATAAAATGAGAAGAACGAGATGCAAAAGTGTCCTAAAGCAGTTGTTCTCAACTGGTGGGTCGTGAAGCCATTTTTAGAAGGTTGCAGAAGCATGTCCCCCCAAAAAAGTAGTGGTATAAAGTCTTTTATTTTGAAGGAAGTTTTTTCTTATGACAGTTTGCTTTCTATAGCAGGATATTTAGTGGTGGTGACACCAGTAGTTGCCCACTGTTAACCTCTAGATTTGGCTCTGGCAGCTTATTGGAGAAATTTATGCTAAAACGTCCCAAAAATGAACCAAAATGTGCTCAGAATCTGTCAAAATGGACCAAAATAGACCCAAAAACTTAGTAAAAACATCCAAATATACCAAAATGAGCAAAAAATAAGCCAAACTTTTCCTGTGTTGTATCAAAATACGTTGAGACTCCACCCAAATACACCTTAATTTGTTAACAAGAACAGCAAACTTCAAAAATTTGGGTCGCAACTGATATTAATAGAGACACAGTGGGTCCTGAGGCTGGACCAGTTGAGAACCACTGCTATAAAGAACCCCCAAAGGTGCCTTAAAGAACCATCAGAGAACCAACTCCTTTAGAAACCATGAAACATCTCCAAGGAGCTTTTGAGGTTCTTTAAGGAGTCATTTCTTCAACTTGATGATTGTTTCAGTCATTTTTCATGAAAAAAAATCTAAAAATTTGCATAATTTCTTCTGTCTCTTTCATGAGAATCCATTAAACGGGATGTCGCATGACCCAAGTGTAGAGGCGTAGTCCGACGGCTGTGCTGGGTTCAAGTCCGACCTCGGCCATTTACTGCATGTCCTTCCCCACTTTATCTCCTGTTTCCAATTCTGTCCACTGTCCTGTCCGCTTCAATAAAGACTAAAACGCCAGAAATAAATCTAAAAAAAAAGAGAACCCATTAAATATTATGGGTTCTGGACTGTTAGTGGGCATTTTTCACTGTTTCCTGATGTTTTATCGACCAGATAATCCATCCAGAATGAAACAACGATGAGCTGCAGCTCTGATTTCATGCTGCCACCAAACCAAAGGAGTCCAACAAACATGGAGAACCTTTAAAGAACCGCGTAGAGTAGGTGGAGAGCCATACACTAAATAAAGAGGTTGGTGGTTTGACGAACCAAAAGGCCTTCTAAGGAACCATTTAAGAGTCTGTAGGTTTTGTGTGTATATTCACAAAAATGAATGAAGTTATTTCTAAGACGACTGACTGTGACGGGACAGATCGTACTTTCAGACTTTTTACATAATAGTAGCAGAAAACCAGTTACAGTCATCTCAGTTTGATTTACATAACTTTATATGTGGTGATAAGATCTTAACACATCAGACTTGACAGTGTTCCTGTTCAGAGACGTGTTGGTTCTTGTTGTTCGTGTTGCTTCTCTGGTTTAACTTGTGCTTAATGAAGCAAGCCGAGGAAAAAAAAACCCTTTTTATCTGCTAAATAAAGCAGAAATGAGTGTCAGGTTTGTGTTTCCTCCAACAATCATCTGCATCTGAGACGAAAGGATTTCAGCTCCCACTCTGCTGCTGGTAGGGGGGGCTCTGTTTGTGTTTGTTTATCTCTGTATTTGCATTTCAAATGTTGGGAATGCACCTCCACCACAAAGTGTTACCTCTGAACGCCGCCAGCCCACGCTGTTTCTCAGAACGGCTTTCACAGCGAAGGAGTTCGAGGAGAATCTGTCACCGTCAGATCTGCTACTCTAAATACTATTAAATTCCCCGTTAGCTCGCGCTGCCTCTCTGCTGCGACTCCCACTCCTCCTCCTCCTCCACCACTTCAAATCTGTTTTTCTCTCCGCAGCCGCCACTGCTCGCCGAAGGAGCTGGAAACCGCAAGTTCAAGTGCAGCGAGTGCGGAAAAGCCTTCAAGTACAAGCATCACCTTAAGGAGCATCTTCGCATCCACAGCGGTGAGTCAGAGGCCTCCGAGTCCCCCGGTTCAGGTCTGAAAACTTCCCCCTTAAAACGCAGATCCTTCTGCCGGTGTTCACATTTACATTCTGCTTCAATAAAACACTGATTGTTCATAACTGACGGAGCCTTAAATCCGCCTCGACATGAGAACAAAAGAATTTACTTTAGTGTGAACATGATTGACCCTGTGAGCCCCACCAGGCAGCAGTTTATGGGTGTTTTCTTTACTTCTGTCTCAAAAAAACTGAATCAACATGTCCAACATTTCAAAAATAACATGCCTTTCACACCCACCGGCAGGTTTTTACGGTTAAATGGGTTAATGTATGCGCAAACACCAAACCATGCTGCACGATGAGTGAGAAGTAAACACAGCTGTGGCTGATGACAGTTATTTTAGTTCGGCAGGCATTCGGTCGACTAATTTAATTATCAGTTAATTTGCAGATTATTTTTCATTTCAATAATTCATCTAATTAATCGTTGATGTTTGAAATGTAAAACAGATGATCAATCGTCCCTTCAGAATGCCCGCAGTGACATCTTTAAATAGCCATGAGACTAAAACCCAAGGAGACTCACTCACTGTAGTTACTGCTACCGTATTTACCAACTTAAATAAAAAATAAAAACAATTATTCAGCTGCTAAAATAGTCACTGGGTATTTTTGCCACCTATTGAACACATTAACATGTTTACCTGATGGTGGCGCTAACACACGAAAAGTAAGCAGAGTAGCTACAGTTCATCCTGACCGTGGACCTTTCAATATAATTCCTTCATAAAAACAAATGTGAGCCTGAAGGTGGCGCTAGAGGAATATCAGGGGATCAGCAGACTCATTATGATTCATCTTCAGGGGCCTACGGATGTCTGAACAAACTTCGGAGCTTTTATCACACAATTAAAATATTTTTGATGCGTCTTTAATCAGTGTTTACGTGCTGATAATGACCCCTGTGTTGTTTTGTGTTGCAGGAGAGAAGCCGTACGAATGCTCTAACTGTAAGAAGCGCTTCTCCCACTCCGGATCCTACAGTTCCCACATCAGCAGCAAGAAATGCATCGGCCTGATCGCCCTCAATGGACGAGTGCGCAACGGAAACAAACCTGGCTCCTCCCCGAACTCCACCACCTCATCGCCCGGGAGCCCGGCCCTCGCTCAGCTCCGCCACAAACTAGAAAACGGGCGGCCGCTCGGCACACAAGACCAGCAGCTGGACATCAAAGCCGAGCCGATGGACTTCAACGAGTACCGGCTGCTCATGGCCTCGCAGCACGGCTTTGGAGGACCGGGGGTCTACCTGAACGGCCGTGGTGGGAGCCCCCTGGGCATCCACGGCTCCTCCCAGAGCCCCCTGCAACATCTGGGAGGCATGGGACTGGACCTGCCCCTACTGGGATACGCAGGGTCTCTCGGGAACAACCTGAGTGAGGTACAGAAGGTGCTGCAGATTGTGGACAACACAGTGTGCAGGCAGAAGATGGACGGGAACCCAGAGGAGATATCCAAGCTCAGGGCCTACATGAAGGAGCTGGGGGCACAGATGGAGGAGCACCAGCTGGCCCAGGCCGGCTTCCAGGTGGTGGGCCATGGCAGCCCCACCAAGAGCATCATCGACTACACGCTGGAGAAGGTCAACGAGGCCAAGAACCTGATCGATGAGTCCAAGAGGCAAGTGGACGTCAAGAAGGAGAAACCAAACCACTCGATGGATCTCGGTGGCGAGGAAAAGTCCCACGACAGCCAGAACCAGTTCTTGCCGTTCTCCTGCCAGTACTGCAAGGAGACGTTCCCCGGGCCAATCCCGCTGCACCAGCATGAGCGCTACCTGTGCAAAATGAATGAGGAGATCAAAGCAGTCCTGCAGCCGGCAGAGAGCAGTCCTGCAGGGCGCCAAGGGTCGATGTCCTCTGAACTGCCCAGTAATGACCGGGCCACCAGCCCCATGAACCACTTCAAGGACCATGTTTCAGTGCTCAAGGCTTACTTCGCCATGAACACTGAACCCAACTCTGAGGAACTGCTCAAGATTTCCATCGCTGTCGGCCTTCCTCAAGAGTTTGTCAAAGAGTGGTTTGCACAGTGGAAGAGCCAAAACCATCATGTAGGCAGTCTGAGGAAAAAGTCACCACCTCATGACCGCAGTGGGCTGGACGCCAACCACAGCTTGAGCCGGTCTCCGATGTCTCTTCCTGCTGTAGATTTACATGGAAGCTTCACTAATGGCGAAGCCTCCCACAGACTCACAAAGGCCAATCAGTTTACAGCCAATAGGCAGACAACAGGGGACAAACCACTAGACCCCTTGGACCACTTGAGGAGCAACACCCCATCACCCCTCAACCTTTCCTCTACTTCCTCCAAAAACTCTCAGAGTAGCTCTTACACTCCAAACAGCCTCGCCTCAGAGGACGCCCACGGGGACATACCACTGGAT
The DNA here is from genome assembly GCA_024666655.1 of Dascyllus trimaculatus. NCBI lineage: Eukaryota > Metazoa > Chordata > Actinopteri > Pomacentridae > Dascyllus > Dascyllus trimaculatus. The sequence goes on from CM045456.1 coordinate 5,004,092, forward strand.
CTGTCGCTGCCCAAACACATGGTGCACAAGCTCATCTCCATCGGCGAGAAGCGAGCCAGACCCAACGGTTTGATAACGGAGCGAAACGGGGAGGTTTCAGTTCGAGAGCAGGGGTGTGGGCCAATAGACCTCATCAACATCAAGAAGGAGGTCCTGGGCTCCAACGGTGGAGGGAGCTCCATCCACCAGCTGGAGAAAAGCACCAGTCCCATCTTTGGGATCAACCCATTCGCTGGTGGTCCCGTCTACACCTCCCTTCCACCTCACGGAGCGTTTCCTCCACCCACCTTTATGTCTCCTGCCCAGGCCACCATCCCAGGCCTCAGGCCCTACTCAGGCCTCGACCCAATGAGCTTCCTCCCCCACATGGCCTACACCTATGCCACTGGGGCAGCCACGTTTGCTGAAATGCAGCAGAGGAGAAAGTACCAGCGGAAACCAGGCTTCCAGGTAAAACTAGTGTCCTGCGTGGATGATGTCCTTGATGTTGTTTTAAGACGAATGTTGTCATTTTTTTAAATAGCTTCTAGAACTCTTTCATGGGTGTTTTCTTATTTCACCGCCTTTACAAGCAGGCAGCCCCCTTGGCCAGGAAACATAGTGCTTTGTGATGGAATATTATAGATCCATAACTAATGGGGTTTATGTTGTTTTGCTGGTAAAGAAAGGTTGTTTCAGTGACTACAGATGTTGCTATTCTGGCATCAGGTCTCATTTTAGCCATATCCTTACCACTGGAACTAAAATCTCCTTTGGTTCCTGTACTTGTGTTTCCACTGGAGGAAGAATGATAGAACACCTCCTGAATCAGCCCTTTCAGTCTTTTTGTTTCCATTGCAGCGTTGGAGCTTCAACCCCAACATTAACTCAGTGACCAAAACAAGTAGTTCCTTGAAGTAATTCTGGTTCCATGTAAGAGGCAGGACAATGGAGGTTTCATATGTTGGACTGTTGGGACAATTTTACATTGTTGAATGTAAGACGCCACCTCACACCTGAACAAGTTCTTGCAGTGGAAATGTGCCTTTTGGCATTTGTTTTCCTCTTCAGGTTTTAGCCGATCGGCTTTGAGCAGTATGTCAGCATCACTCAGAGGCACCTTTCATGGAGTAGGAACTTTCTTCTGACCTGAAAACAGCCCTAAAAGAGGTTCTACTGGAAGAATTCCTGTGGTTAGAACAGAGGTTATAAAGGCCACCCTAGCTTGGGTTGCCTTTGTTTTTTATTGTCACAGCAAAAACGACGTTTAGCAGCCATCTCCTTTTGATAGATCATGTTGTCAGCCTGATCCCCGCAGGTCCTCAGACTGTGGTGGAAACGGATAACTGTATTCTCTACATGACGGGAGGTTCCTGAAATAGATACAAAAAATTGTTTTGGTGAAAACAAGGCATGTCCTAAACGACGTCAAACATTAGGATCGATGCTGGTCAAAGCATTTTTTAACAGATTGTACTGGTGCAAACCCAAACTTGATCTTTTGTTTACGTCCACTCTCACACAGGTGTCGTAAATGAAGGACCCAATTTGAGGCAGAATGTCAGGGATGCTGATTTTGGTTAACCTTCTTAATCAGTGATCAGCTGCATTATTGGTCAATATTTGATTATTGACATTTGTCCTGCGCCAGTATTGCGGTTAAGGTCAAGACCTGGGCCATAAAGTTAGTTCTGAACCCTATACTACTGTGATGCAGGGACTCTGCCCTACCTGATCCCAGTTTGTCTCTGGACCTCCACAGAAGTCTTTTTCATGGCGGCCTTTTTCTAGCTAAGCTCCCACAATGCTCTCTGCTCGCCAACATGAACTGCCCTTACCCGAGTCGCTACGTTTCAACCAGTTAGAGGCCCCACCTGGTGGAACAACCAGGTACTACAGCTAGTCTACAATACATTTTCTGTAGAGAAAACAGGTTCTCTCTGTCTTTTGGGGCTTGTGGAGCCACATTTCACCCTACCCTCTAACACTACATTGCAGACAGTGTCCTACTAGAACCTTAAGGGCAGTTCATGAATTGGCACTTACACTAAGGTTCCTTACCACCTTTGGAACATTAAGGAACGGCTTGGATGCAGAAAGTTTTGTTAGTTCCAGAGCTATTTAGTTGTATATATATGTTGGATTGATTTTAATGTACGTGTACCAGCATTATCCTTGAAGACTCTGCCCCTTAATTTGTGATAAACAGAGCTGTATCTTAAGATTTTGGATTCCCAGAGCAAAATAATCCCTTTAAACACCTTCTCACAGTCTAGAAAACTACAGGTTTGTTATGTAATATAATAATAAATAATGTATTATAACAAAAGTAAGTATAAGACTTGCTTTACAGTTGTCATTTCAGTGCCACATCCAGTAGGAAACTTTCAAATTCCACTACATTATTGAGAACCACCCAAACGTTGCAAGAATAAACCAGGCACCAGATATTTAGGCAAGTAGATGAAAAGGATTTAAATAGATATGACTGACCGAGCAGACGTTCAGTGCAAAATAATTCAAAAAAGAGGGCAGGGTTTAAAGTCATGGCTTGCTAGTACAGATAACAGTCAGATTGGGACTCTGTATGTGAAGTATTGAAAGACTCGGATCAGATCTGGGGTTAAAAAAAAAAGCATCTCTAGTGGAAATGCAGCTTTAGTTGCCTCCATCTCACCTGGTGTCTGTCCTTATCTGTAAACAAAGCCCCCCAACCACCGTCCCATATGTCCCCCCTTTTTTAATGTCTCCTGGATGAAGGGGACTTACCCAGGTTGGGCCTTTAAGCCCTGTCCAGACTTGGGATCACCGAGGCAGTGGGGGGGTGGCAGCAGAAGGTGTCTCGGCCGACAGGTGTGGGATTATTACTGATGCTGTGTCTCCGCCTCAGGGGGAGCTGCTGGACGGGACGGCGGACTATCTGTCAGGCCTGGACGACCTGACAGACAGCGATTCGCTGCTCTCCAGGAAGAAGATTAAGAAGACTGAAAGTGGTATGTACGCGTGTGACTTGTGCGACAAAACATTCCAGAAGACCAGTTCCCTCCTAAGACACAAATATGAGCACACAGGTATATATAACATTTGGACACTTCTTTTTTTACCCCACCCCCGATGCTTCTGTGCCCCCTCCCTTCATTTCTTATGTCTCCACATTTTCGCTTCACCCCCCTCCCCCCTCTGGTTTTTATCGATCACGTAGCTCCCCCACTTTTCTCTTGGTTATTTTTCTGTTGTGTTCTCTGCAGCCGTGGCCTTTAACATGTTCCTTTCTTTTCAGCGGGGGGTAGGGTGCCTTAACACGGAGAGGATTACATAAACACTCAGCGCCCCAAATATAAGCAGCGTTTCGGCAGCATCTCATTCATACTGTGATGTTTGTGCAGCAGCAGCAGGAGGAGGAGGAGGAGGAGGAGGAGGAGGAGGAGGAGTGCATGTTTGCATGTGTTGCTGTTTGTGCATGTGAAGATCAAAAGGAAATATTAATTACAGCAGAGAGATGGTCCATTTCTTTATTTTTTACGCTGGAAACAAACAATCTGGGATGAAAACACTCCACGGAAGGTGAACCGTCAGTCAGCGCTGAGCTTCACTATGAAGGGGTTTATAACAGACTCCCTGCGGTCCATATAAAACCCATTACTGACCCCAGCGAACAGTCCATTACCTCCAATCAGCAGCTGCCAGCCAAACACTGTGTGGATTTACACTGATTTGTTTTTGTGGAGACCCACTCTGATCCGCCTTCAGTCCATCCACAAACCAAAATGTTTCCACGTCAGATTAACAAACTAAAACCGGAGCGTTTTAGACGGACGTTAATGCAAATACCTTCAAGAGGGTTCAACAAATCAACCAGAGAGTCATCCTTAACTCCATAACTGAAGCTCCTCTGATAAATTCTGTGTTTTTTCAGTGGAGTTTGGTACAAATGCCGAACAAGTGAACTGAAAACGATTTGAAACTGAAGTTTTCTCGCTGAAGTTTGGCGCGAATCACTGATCTCACCTGCCTCCCCTCCACCTTCACCTCTTTCACTCCGTTGCATCACCCCTCGCTCGTGTCCGCCGCTGTGGCTAAATTCAAGTAATCCCGAGCAGCAAAACAGCATTTAAACCCACAGAATTTATGTTAAAATCCACGGCAGCTCTTCAGAGTCACGAGGCGTTGCCAAAAAGCGTCTCGTGGAGGTTTTAAAGCTTCTTGCAGGGGCTCCGACTGATCGACAGTTAAATCATTTTGCATTTTTTACATGATTTGCTTTGATGGGGAACTTATTCTGATGTCTTAAACGCAAACCTGTGAGGAAAAAATGCCAAAGCTGATGGTTTTATGTCTCACATTTGAGAGTTGTACCTTTAGTTGTTAAAGTAAAACTGATATTTTAGCATTTTGTGTTATTAATGACGTCATTTGGCTCCTTGTGTTTGCTCTTTATCATCCAGGAACACTAAAATCTGCGTTTTCTTCCATGGAGTTGCACTATTTTCAATTAGCTGACCAAATGAAGATTAATTTACAACTATATTTATCATCAATTAATCACATAAGCCATTTTTCAAGAAAAAATGCCAAAGCTGATGGTTTCACGTCTCACATTTGGGAACTTATTATCGTCTGGCTAAAGTAAAACGGATATTCTGGCGTTGCTCACTGTTAATTATGTTGTGTGTGCTTCATAGACTAAACAATCCGTTGATTAACTGCAGATTAATTGATAATTAAAGTAGTTGTATGTTGCAGCTGTAGGCATTCATTGGAGGGCTGATGTGATCTGTCCAGGAACCCGAACTTTAAAATCAGTGGTTTTTTGAATGGGGTTTGGTTGGTCAGCAGTCCAATTACATAGAACTAGTGGCTCAAAAGATAATAGATTTTCCAACTATTTTTTATCATCAATTAATCACATAATCCATTTTTCATTCCATTGATTGGTTGCAGATTAACTGATGATTAAATTAACCGTCAGGTGCAGCTCTCGGCGTTAACTCGAGGCCCGATCCGTCCGGGAACCCGAACCGCTGACCCCTAAAATCGTCGTTTTTTTGAATGGGGTTTGGTTGGGAGCTCTTGTTACCTGAGCGCCTTCGTTTACAGACTGTGACCTTCATCTCTTTCACTTGGTTGCATCATCCTCCATTCATGTCCCCCCCTCGACCCCCCAACACTCAGAGCAGGAATCCACCGTCTCAGTTATTTCTGTGTGTGTGTGTGTGTGTGACAGTAAAGTATAGCAGCTCTGGTGAAGCTGCGGCGTTCCAGGTCTATTTGCGGCTACAATCTGCCTGCATGTGTGTTGGAGAGAGACAGTGTGTGTGTCTTCTTTGTGTGTGTGTGTGTGTGTGTTGTGCATGTGTGTTGGGGTGCAGCCGTGTTTTCGTTGCATGTGTGCGTGGGACGTGTGATTGGACGGAATTCAGTTTGCCGGCTGGCAGCAGAACGAAGCATCCTGTTCAGTCAGATGGAAGAAATTTCTGCCCGAACGGAGTCGTAGTAAATCTGCACTGTGTGTGTGTGTGTGTTACAGAGTGTCAGTGTGTGTCTTTGTGTGAATGTTGCAATGTGTGTGTGTGTGTCTTACAAGGTGTGTCTGTGAGCGTCAGTGTGTGTTACAGTGTATTTCACTGTTTGTGTGTTTGTGTTAGTGTGTATTACAGTTTGTGTTACAACGTGTCTCATTGTGTGTGTGACAGTGTGTTTTATTGTGTGTCAGTTTGTGTAAGTGTGTGTCAGTGTGTGTTTGTGTGTGTTACAGTGTGTCAATGTGTGTTTGTTACATTGTGTTTCACTGAGTGTTACAGTGTGTGTCAGGTTATGTGTGTTTGTGGAAGAGTGTGTTACAGTGTGTTTCAGTTTGTGTTACAGTTGTGTGCATGTGTGTGTTTGTTACATTTTGTTTCAGTTTGTGTGAGTGTGTGTCACAGTGTATCAGTGTGTATGTGTTACATTGTGTTTCACTGAGTGTTACAGTGTGAGTCAGTTTATGTGTGCTTGTGTAAGTGTGTCTTACAGTGTGTGTCAGTTTGTGTGTTTGTGTAGGTGTCTGTTACAGTGTGTGTCATTTTGTGTTACAGCTGTGTGCGTGTGTGTGTGTGTTAGTGTCTTTCGGGTTGTGTGAGTGTGTTAACGTGTGCGTGTTGCAGTGTTTCTTACAGCTGTGTGTGTCTGTGTGTGTTTCACTGTGTGTCAGTGTGTGTTACAGTTCTGTGTGTTACAGTAGTGTGTGTTTCAGCTGTGTGTGAGTGTCACAGTGTGTGTCTGCTACAGTGTGTGTCAGTTTTGTGTATGTCAGTGTGTGTTACAGCTGAGTGTGTGCTTCACTTTGTGTGTGTTACAGTGTGTGTGTCTGTGTGTGTCAGTGTGTTACAGTGTGTCTCTGTGTGTCAGTGTGTCATAGTGTGTTACAGTGTCTGTGTGTGTGTGTCAATGTGTGTCCCAGTGTGTGTATCATAGTGTGTGTCAGTGTGTGTCCCAGTGTGTGTGTCATAGTGTGTGTTACAGTGTGTCTCTGTGTGTCAGTGTGTGTGTCAGTGTGTGTGTCATAGTGTGTGTCATAGTGTGTGTCAGTGTGTGTTACGGAGGATTCCTGCTCCTCCTCAGGTTTAAATCTGGACCTGTGATGTCATCGCAGCGTCGCAGGTTCTCGTTGCTTCGCGGCGTCTCAGGCATCTCGTCCCGCCTCGCCGTCGTCCCGGTGACAGACAGACACAGAGCGCAAAGGGAGAGTCGGTTTGAGGCTGCAGGCTTCAGCGTCAGACGGGAAAAGTCAAAACGAGGATTTCAAATGAAAATTTTCAAACGCAGACGGAGAACGGGAAGAAACAAGCAGCAACTTTAAGTCTGAAATACTCACTCAGGCGTCAACTGAGCATGTGCGAGCAAACATAACGTTGACGCTGCACACTGTTGGTTTAGCTAACAGCAACAAGGATCTGCATCATCCACGCCAAATGTATCACATACACAGTACTTATTGACTGACTGAACAGTAATGAGCATAGCTGCTAACACTAGCAAAAATAGCATTAGCCTAAACAAGTAACATTAGCCTCTACATTAGTGTAAATAAGTAATGTTAGCCACTACATTAGCAAAAACAGGTAACATTAGCCTCTATGCTAGCCTGTACAAGTAATGTTAGCCTAAGCAAGTAACATTATGACGATGTTAGTCTAAACAAGGTAACGCTAGCAACCACATTAGCCTAAACAAGTAACAGTAGCAAGCTAATGTCGGGTGCTACGTTAGCCTAAACAGAAAATGTTACCTGCTATATTTGCCCCAACACTGTAATGTTAGTGGCTACGTTTGCCTAAGCAAGTACAATCTGCCCTTACATTAGCCTAAACAAGTACCGTTAGCTGGTACTCTGGCCTACACAAGGTAATGCTAGCTTATACATTTTTGTTAGCTAAAATAAAAACATCAGCCATCATGTTAAACTAATGTTTATAAGCTTACCAGCTAACATTAGCAGCTTGGGTCAACAACAATAACTGGAACATTTTAGGATGTTTGTGGACGCAGACTATAAGAAAACCAGAACATTTTTGGCATTTTTTCCATCAAACGACTGAAACGATTAACAAATTTTCTGATTAGTAGTCTTTACCTTAATCACTGCACAAACTGAGTTTTGCTGAAGCTGTTTCTATGTGTGAATCTTCAACAGAGAATGTTTCAAACACAATGAATGTGGCAGGTTTCAGCCTCTGTTTTTCTTGCTGGAGTTTGTCGTGTTGTGTTTGGGTGTTTTGGTGTTTTCTGTCCGTCCTGACCGTGTCCTGCTGTCCGTTGTGTCTCTGCAGGTAAACGTCCTCACCAGTGTCAGATCTGTAAGAAGGCCTTCAAACACAAGCACCACCTGATCGAGCACTCGCGGCTGCACTCCGGAGAGAAACCCTACCAGTGCGACAAGTGCGGAAAACGCTTCTCGCACTCGGGCTCGTACTCGCAGCACATGAACCACCGCTACTCCTACTGCAAGAGGGAGGCGGAGGAGCGCGAGGCGGCCGAGAGGGAGGCCCGGGATAAAGGGGGCGGAGTCGGGGCCGGAGGAGGAAGCGTGGCAGCCGGAGGTCTGGAGCCCACCGAGCTGCTGATGAGGAGGGCCTACCTGCAGGGCCTCGGGCCGCTCGGATACTCGGACCCCGAGGACCAGCAGGAGGACGGCGGCGGTACGATCCTGAGGGACGGCAGCGAAGGAGGCGGAGGGGAGGTGGACGGCAAGATGTACGAGGAGGTGACAGACGGACAGGAGGCAAGTTTCAGGGAAGGAGATGAGGAGGAGGACGGGCGGCGGATGGACTCGGCGAGGGACGGCGAGGACGGCAAAGACTCGACGCAGCTGATGGACGAGAGTTCACGAGAAGGGAAGACAGACGGGAAGTCGGACCAGGAGGACTGATCGCAACAAAAACGACGCTTCGCAGCGTTCGGAGGTTTCTGTGTCGTGGCTGAAGGAAATGATCGCAGAGGCGTTTTTACTCACTGTCACATCTGACGACAAACCTGCTCCCCTCTGAGATTAAAGACGAGTTCAGGACTTTACCCCAATTTTAATGAATCCCACTCTGAGTTATTAGTTGGAGCAGAAGGAGTAAAGCTGTGACTCTCATTTATCAGGTTCTGTCTGGATATAATTACTCGCTTCACAAGTTTCGACATTTTGTGCAGCCTCATTTTCACTTTAGTGGTGAAATTATTTCTTAAGCCGCTTCTGTAATGTTTTAAAACCTCGTTCTTGCAAATATTTGCCAGCTTATTTTTATTATTACTGATTAATCAGTGATTTTTTGAGGAAAAAAACAGCGTAAATTCTGTGATTGCAGCTTAAATGTGAATATTCTCTGGTTTATTTCCTCCTCTGGGACAGTAAACTGAATATCTCTAGACAAAACAAGACACTGACCTACATTTTTAACATTTTCTCACGTTTTAGAAACCAAACGGCTGATCAGCAGCTCTTGAATAAACCTCCAACCAACCAAACTCCATGTGAAAAAGTTCAAATTGAAATCCAGGCAGAGAACGTTTATAAACGAATCCCGACTTTTAGCTCCAGATTTGGTCGCCTCCAGCAGATTTTGGAATCAGGATGCATTTCTGTCCGACCGCTTGTCATGCGAGTCTTTGATAATTAATAATAATAGAGTTTGATGCTTGTTTAACACACATTCGACTCCATTTAGACATCACCTGTTCTATATTCTACTGCAAAGATGTAAAGATATGAACTCCTTACGTTATGTTTTTATCGGATTTTTAAAATGGCGGAAATGTTTTTTCAGCAGCTTTGATTCTGTTCAGTTGCGCAAACAAAGTAGGAAATAAGCTCTAATTGTTCAATTCAGCTAACAAAATCACTTTACTGGCTCTCGAGAGGTTTTATCTGAATTCTAACTGAATCCCTTTTCTCAGTTAGAGGTGAGAACTCTAAAGTCGCACACTGAACCTGATAAATCAGTGACGAAGCAGAGCTACTCCAGTAATCAGTATTATTGATGTGTCTAACGGTGAAGCGTCTGCAGATCATTTCAGAGCAGTCCTTCAGCGGAGACGTGGAATCGCTTCAAATCCACATTATGCAAAAAAAAAAAGAGAGAGAGAAGAAAAGAAAAGAAGAAGTGATGATGATTATCATTATGACGAGACGAAGTGAAGCTGTTTTTAATGTACAGTATTATAAAGGCCTAAAAGCTGTGTGGTGCTATGATGTTCTTAACTCCCTGTGTCGCGTTGTGTTCGAAAACCCCACTCCAGAAAAATTGCACTCGACTCCCTGAATCACTACGAAATAAAAAAAATGAATTAAAAAAAAGAGGGAAAAGCGCCTCGAACACTTCCTGTCAGTATTATTGTCGTATTTGTCTCCTTTTACTGTGACGTTTTTTTTACTTTGATCCTGTTCTGTTATATTTTTGCCAGCTAACCACACGACTTTGGGCCTCCTGATTTTTTGTTTATTTTTCTTTTTTCTTTACGTGAAGGAACATTTAAACCTGTGTGATTTTTTTTATATAAATAAAACGTGGATGTGAGTCTTAAAAAGGAGGCGGGAGCGAATACAAAAAAGGGCTCCGATTTTAAAAAAAAAAAGAAGAAGAAGAAAAAGACGAGAATAAAAGAGGACAGAGCCTTTTTTTTCTGTGTGTGTTGAATTTTTTCTCCAGAGAAAGCCTTATATGCAAACCTGTCACCTGTGCGTTTCTATAAAGTGCCATCCCTGTACAGTGTCCTCACCTGTCCTCACCTGTCCTCTGCTCGGCTTCAGTATTACAATGAATATCTCATCCAGTTTGATTCGTCAGTATTAGCGTAGATAGACGGCAGTTTGTTAGTTTACATATGTTTGTTTGTGCAATTTTTCTCTTCATTTCTGTTCCGCCACAGTATTATTATTATTTTCTGTCAGTATTACTTTTTTTTTTTTGTTTATTTCTGTTGAATTTTCCAACACAAATTTCTTTTTTTTTTTTTTTGAGAATTTACCATTTTATTTATGTGACTCATTTTATATTTCCTAATTTTATTTATTTCATACTGTAGTGTACAGTATTAGAGTTCCTCACAAATAGATATATTTTAGTAAAACGATTCTGTCATCGAACTATTGGAGCAAAAATAAATATGGATAGAGCGTTTATGGTATTTGGAACATGTTTCTTTTTGCTTTGTTTCCTTTGAAACTACTGGAAATTCTAAATTCGGGGAACTTTTGATACGATGATTCTTGTGAAAACACTGTATTTTTTGAGTAATCCACTTTATTCATCCCACTGAAGAGGTGACGAAGGACTGATGATGATGATGATGATGATGATGAAGGAATTCCTGAAATGTCTGAAGTATTATTATTTTTAATTTTCTTGGAAATGACCATGCTCGAATAAATGTAGCCAAATTAAATTTTAATAAAGCTGTGTTATTCTTCTTGTAGCACCTCTGTTTGATTCATTAGCACGACGATGATGATGATGAAGGCTGTTTTTAGCCTCCTCGTGTTACCGCCACATTGCTGCTCGCTCACATCACCACTCAGTTCCAACACATGAAACCCTGCAGGCCTGACAAACAGCTTCTTCAGCTCAAACCGCCGCTGCACGTCGGACGCTCAGAGTCCCTTAATTCACGTTTTACCAGTGAAGTTCTGGGATGGTCGGAACACACAGACACAAAACGACCACAAAGAGATGCAAAAAAAAGACACAAAATGACCACAGAGAGACAAAGAACCACAAAACAGTGACAAAATAGTAGTAAATAATAAAAGTAAGTGACACAAAACAACCACAAAGATATGCTAAATAATGAAAATGACCACAAAGAGATTGTAAATAATCAAAAAAGAGACACAAAATGAACACAAAGAGACAAAACAACCACAACAAGCAGTAAAAGGACAACAGAGAGACACAAAACAACCACAAGGAGACACAAATCGCATACAAAGAGCCAAAACATCCACAACGAGATGCAAAAAGGCAACAGAGAGACACAAAACGAATATAAAGAGACACAAACTGACCACAAAAAGACAATAGAGCCGTAAAATTGACCCAAAACAACCAAAATGAAGTACCTGCTGTTGTGGGTAAATGTGCAAGACTTGATATAAGGGCAAATATTTGTAAAAAAAAAAAAAGATGCAATTTTATGGTCAAATGTTGTAAAAGAAAAAAATAAAAACATCAATATTATTAATAATTAAATTATTAATAGCAATATTTACAGTTATGTTCTATTATTTTAAAAAATATTTTTACCATTAACATGTAAATTTATATTTTTTCTGTGATTTTACTAGTTATTATCTGTAATTTAACAAAACTGAGAACATCTGTGAAATAACAGTAAAATTTTTAAAAAGCAAGTTAAAAAAATTAAAATGTATTCTTTTACAGTGCAGCAGTATTGATGAATATTTCTGCACACTTTTTGAAGCCTCAAATCAGACTTTCATTTATTTATTAATTTCGATTTTTTATTTTTATATTATTGTATATATATATTTTTAAATTTATTAATTTAAGTCAACATACTCACAGGAAGAGGCCGGAGCAGGATTTCCCGCGCGGTGTCCTCCAACGGCGACGTGATGACGTAGCGGCCGTGCGTGCTGTGTGCGCCTGCGCGGAGAGGATGCAGTCAGAGGTGAGTGTCCCGCTGTCGGTGAACGGACCGTCCGTGAGTGAGAACCGGGGCTGCTGTGTGTCCCCCGGTGGTGGCTCAGAATGCCTCGTCCCCGTTGGAGACAGCCGCACGGGGCTCTGGGGCTCCTGCTGCGGCTTCTCCCGGCGGGGAACTGGGAGGAGGAGGAGGGTTTTATCGGCAGGAGGCGAGCCGGTTAGCTGTTAGCCGTTAGCTGGTGGGCTAACCGAGCTACACATGCTGCAAGTTAATGAGAGATGTCTGCTCCAGTAAATACACGGAGCCCGGCCTGTTTCTTCCAAAAACAACAACATGAAACTGCGCTGAAAGTTAATAAATATAATATCAATATATTTCAATCACTTCACATCAGTTTGTCCACAACTTTCTTGCAGTTCTGTGCTGGTTGTTTATTAATTAATTGGCTGAATGTTTTGTTTGATCATCAGCAGAACAATGAAAATGTGACACTTTTAACTGTGGAGAAGCAGAAACCTTAACAAGATGGGCAGCTGAGAAGTTGTCGGGACATTTATTGATCATTATTGAGTGAACTGCTTTTAATAAGGACCAACAGAAATTAGTTTTAATCTGAATTGAACCAAACAACCAATCAGTTAATCAGATGGTAATGGTTAATTGCAGCCGCGAGAGACTCTAAATCTTCACCTTTATCTTTAAAGGTGGAAAACTAAATGTTCATTAGATATTAATAAAAAAAAAGAAAATCTCAAATCTTTGAGTTCGTTTTTTGCCCCCTGAACAACAAACAAACAAAAACAAGAAGGGGAAAAATCACTCACAGTGGTATTAATGGGATTATAAGAAGCTGGAATCCTAAATATCATGTTTTACTGAGTGAAACAAAACTGCTTTGAAACTAACAGACTATAATTTGTACTTTCTGGATGAATCAATGAGCTGTTTGGTCTCTAAAATATCAGAAAATGGTGAAAACTGTGGATCAGTGTTTCCTCAAATGTCTTGTTTTGTCCAAATATATTCAGTTTACTGTGAGAGGAGGAAAGAAACCAGAAAGTATTCACACTGAAGAAGCTGTAATCGGACTTTACTCAAACCGATAATGCTTTTACTGGTTGCAGTTCTGGTGCAGCGAGGATTGAGAATAGCAGAAATGTCGGCGTCGGTGTGATTGTCACGGCGGGTTGTGGACCAATCAGCAGGCAGCGTGACACCAACAGAAAGTTCAGTTATTAAATATGAAAGTAAAAACTGAAAGGTTCGGGTCTCCGCTCTTCAGTAACTCTGACTCTGGTTAAAGGAGGAAAACGGTGTTGGATCCTGAACTCGGATATCTAAAATATTAGGTTTGCTTAATAAGTAAATAGGTTTTATAATTGAATGTAAAGTTTAATCATAAGGAGATATAATAGAACCATTGTAGTATTTCGTTTACTTATCCGTCACATGTATAATCAATATGATGACTATTCTATTTTTTATATTTGCACACGTAAAACAGCTTAAATATCCAGATAACAGACATTAGGAAGTCGTGACCACAGACTTCTAAACGGTTAATAGGAAATAAAATGAAAACGCATCGGGGTCAGAGTCTGTTCAAAGTTTATTTATTTGTTATTTTGGACCCAAAACTAAGTTCTGTGTAAGTTTTCTGTTTTTGACTCTGTGAAGCCCTTATAAGCTTCATTATCTCCAGGAATAAAACTTCCCACAGCCATGAAGTGTGGTGAGGACACGGACGGAACAGTTTCCAGCAGACTGAAACGACTGAATGGATCCAGCAGAGGACACATTTTTAATTATTGAACCAAGAAAATGGAATAAAGTGTAATATTTTCAAAGTCGGGTGGTACTGTGGGACCGGAAAGTTCCTGTAAGCATTTATATGTTGTTCAGTTTCAAGACAACATGAAAGCAGCTTGTATTTTTGCGCATTTAATGGCAACATATCGACCCCGATGAACACCAGTTTTTGTTTCCTACGTCAACATTTTGTTAAAATATAATAAAACTGGAACCTTGTCTTGAGATACTTTCCACAAGTCAAATTCTACTGATGTTAGAGCCTCAAAACTTGGTGAAATGTCGACCTAAGGGGCCACAATACCGATCTCATTTGAACATTTTGTACTTTTTCCATTTTCATGGGCCACTAATTAAAATTTTGTCCTCTTGCTGAAGGTATTCAGTAATTTGGATTTGCTGGAATCTATTCTGTACGTTACCACAATGACCGATGGAGTTCCTCAGGGCTCCATCGTCGGTCCTCCATGATTCAACATGAACATGCTCACAGATGGAAAACAAAAGCGTTCGATGTGCGTAAAATCAATTTTTTAACATTTAATCGTATTTTTAAAACCAGAAACATCAACAAAAAATAACTAAGCTTCAAAATTTTGCACTTTTCTTAATTTTCAAGGGCCACTAATTATTCATTACCGCCACTTTGGTTAATTCGAATCATGCTGGACGACTCTCACATCATTATGGACAATTTTTAGTCATTTTGGACAAGTTTGAAGTTAAAATAGCACCATAACACCTTAAACTCGTCTTGTCCTTCTCAATACAAGTGAATTAAAGTCTTTATGTTAAAGAGCAGAAGAGGTTCCGTAAACGAAGTGCAGAGAAGCTGGTGAATGTTTTCAGATGGACTCTGGTGATTCAGCTCAGCGTCGACATTCAGATCAGTATCGTAACATATGACTCACGGTTCAGTGTGAAACTACGCGACGCAATATGAAGCAGATTCTGAGATTTTGCTGTTTTTGTTGCACCGTGTCGCCCGCACGTCTCTGAACACAGTATTGATCGACGAACCTCGTTAATTCTGTGTTTTTAAAGATGCAGCAATTAATCGATTAGTTGTCAACTAATAAATTAATCCCCAACTCAACACTTTGAGTATTTTTAAAAAAAAAATAAAAACAGTCTAATTTATGTGACTGCAGCTTCTTAAATGTGAATATTGTAGATTTTATATTTATTTCCAGAGAAATTTATAAATAATGCCACATTTTAAGAACTTTGTTTTTCGTTTCTAGACATTGACCACTAAACTGAGGCGACTTTAAAGACTAATAAACCAGTTTAAAATGTCCGCAAGTTGAATTTGTGGCAGTTATTTCATTTAATGTTTATATCTATTTTTATTTTCACTTATTTTTTGTGTAAAATTTGAATTTATGTCGTTTCAAATGAAGCTGCAGTGATCAGTGGAATAGTTGCGACATTAATCACCAGCTCTACTTAGAAGTGATAAATCAGTTTGAGTCATTTTTGAGTTAAGAAAAATCTGATTGCAGCTTCTTTAATGTGAATATTATGTCAGCAAACTGAACATCTCTGGACAAAATAAGAGGTTTGAAGAAACGCTGATCCAGAAAATAATCCACAGTGAAACTAATTATTAGTTGCGGCTCTTCAGTGAACCTCCATCCAGCCAGACTTCATGTGAAAAAGTTTAAATTTAAATCCAAGCAGAAAGCGTTTATGAATGAATCCTACCCGTAGTGAGCAGAGTGTTGTTGGAGCTGCAGTGATTAATAGTTTCTCACAAGCTGATCGACAGAAAATCTGTCGTTTCAGTACGTTTTGAAGCAGAGCTGTCAGATATTTGTGGTTGTATAATTTCTCGTTTTTCTGTTGTTGCTCTCAGAACTTTTTTTTAACCATTTTCAAACAAAACGTTGCATTAAAACACTATTTATTTGCATTATCATTCAGTTTTTATTCGTGTCGTAGTGCTGACTTGTTTTTCTGAGCTGTAGTTTAACAGATAGTGACAATAATCAGTGGTTTCCTCTCTTTATCTTCAGGTTTGTGTCACGTCTGTGCACTTTAAGACTGATTAGCGATTAAACTGTTGGTCTTTGAATTAAATCTGTCAACAGAGTGTTTTTAGCTTTATTAATAGTGGAGATTCGACAGCAGTTTTGATCACCTTGCTTCATGGAGGAAAACGATGACTTCAGTAGTCCTGGTCCTGAATATTCGAATATTCGAATATTCGTTCGTTGTGGTAGTATTCGTGTAACAGGGTCAATGTGTTTATTTGTGTGTGTATGTAAAATAGTTTGTATATTAGTTATTGTTATAATTACAACAAATTTGTGTAATTTTATTGTTTATTTTATTTACATTTTTCTTTATTACCTGACAAGTTTTGCCCCTGAGTCATTATGTGGAACCTTTTCTTTTATATCTGTGCCTCATGTTTTATTGTGACACCCGCCTCTTTATGTAGCGTTCCCGGGTCTTTACCCCTTCCCTTTTGTCTCCGATCTCGGTGGGAGAGGGCGTGATCTGTGAACTGACCGGAGGGCTTCTTTTTTAAATTTTCTGTTTTGTCAGATTAAACTGCCGAAGTGACCCACGTCTAGCTCCTCCTTTAACACAACGCAGAGCCAGACACGATCGCTACACTTAGCGCCGTGACCACCGGTTACATTCGGATAACAATTTTGATATTCGAATATTCGTGTGCGCCGCCGCCGAGCGTCACCGAACGTCGCCGAACGCTGCCGAGGCTGTAGCACGCCCCGGGCGGCGCTGAGCGTCCCCGAACGCTGCAAGCGTTGCCGAGGCTCCGGTTACATTGGGATAACAATTTTGATATTCAAATATTCGTGTGCGCCGCCGCCGAGTGTCGCCGAACGCTGCCGAGGCTGTAGCACGCCACGGGCGGCGCTGAGCATCCCCGAATGCTGCCGAGCATTGCCGAGGCTCCGGTTACATTCGGATAACAATTTTGATATTCAAATATTCGTGTGCGCTGCCGCCGAGCGTCACTGAACGTCGCCGAACGCTGCCGAGGCTGTAGCACGCCCCGGGCGGCACTGAGCGTCCCTGAACACTGCCGAGCGTTGCCGAGGCTCCAGAACGCCGTAATGGTTCAAGTACGTGGACTCGCCGACTCCGGCACAAACCGAACATTCGCCGAGTATTGGATCCAAATATCCGAAGCACAGATACTGCTATCCGGACCAGCCCTAGACTTCAGATGATTTTATTGTTTGGTGCAGCGATGAGCTTTGCCTCAGTGGTTTCAGAAGGACTGATGGTGTAGATCTGAGCAGCCTCAGTTAGTAGATCATCTCTCATCCTAGTTTAAAGCTGCTGTTAGATAAATGTTCTAGATTCTTTTTTTTTTTTTTTTAAACTTTATTTGTCAACTAAATTGGCAATTAAATTTTCACATATCCCAGTTGGCGTCAGGGGTCCAACAGTGGGGTAGAAACAGTAGGTAGAAACAAAGAGCTGAAGCCTCATACAAGCTCATCCTGACAAAATCCAAACATCAACCAGCGACATGTCGGCGTCAAAATGGTAGAAAAGAAACAAACTCGGTGTGTTTTCACAAGTGATAGACCGACTGCTGAGGCACACGTATTAACATCGTTATTCATATTAGCCAGTTATTGCTAAATTAAATACTCTACGTCAGGTCTGATGCAGCCTCTTTTCTCTGTCTGTTTCACTCTGTGGTCTCAGAAATGTCTCGAGCAGAGAAAACCGAACAAGAAACACAAACCAGGAATTAACTTCTCTAACAGTTGCTAATGCTACGCTAACGGCTAAATTAGAAGGCAGCCACAGATTAACCTGAAACATAGTCTGGAAACAGTAATTAATAAAGCTTTAAGATCTGAGCTTTAGTGGGCAATAAAAGGGACAGAACAGTGAAATATTAAGAAAACAGAAGAACAGCAGATGGAACTGTAGGAGACAAATCTCAATGGATCGATCAGTAAACAGAAGAGAGCATCGTAGCGTCCTGTGATGTTCTGGCAGCATCACTCCTGTCGCTAGGAGAAGAAGCCTGGTTATGAATGACAGATTCCCTGCTATCAAATGCTGATAAAGGAGAACATTTAATGTACATGATTTCAAATATTGCTATTGCTAAATATTACTTCAGATTGCTTGTTTTTATTTTATTTTATTTTTTTGTAATGTGTAGTAGATGTTACCTATTCTATTTTATTATTATTATTATTACTACTATTATTATTGTTATTATTATTTTTATCTTTATTATTATTTTTAACTTTATACTGATTACTTTATTACTTTATTTTATATCTTACTTGTGCTGTCCTTTTCCTCTTTTATCACTGTCCTGAGCTACTGTGACAACAAAATTTCCCTTGTGGATGAATAAAGTCTGTCTCAGTCTAACTCTAAGTCTAAAAATATTGGTGGAGGATCAATAATCTGCTTCGGTCCTGAAAAACCCTCCCCAGTTTTCACTTCTGTCCTGTGCAGTTAAAATCAGCCTGGTTTCAGCTTCACGTTGGCTGAAGCTGCTTCTGGGTGGATCGTGACACAGTCAGAGCGAAAACTTTGTTCAAACAGGCCGAACACTGAGGGACTGACGCTGAGTCATCGCTGAACTCCTTCGTGTCACAACAAACAGTGGAATCGAAACGCTTCTGTCGAGGACTCTGCTGAGGAATGGTCCTGAATCAGACGCCGGGGCTCTTCTTTGTGCCTGGTGATGCTGGACGGCCCGGCTGCAGCTGTCTGCGGATGTGCGACGGTCGAGGCCGAGCGTGTTTTTGCGTCGAGGTGAAGTCATCGGGACGTCACCCAGCAGCCGGGTCGCCCACAGATCGATGACAAACAGCGTTTCCAGAGCTTCCACCGCCGAGCGGCTGAGTTTCCAGGCGCTGACTCAGCCGTGGCTGCAGCTGCTGGGGGGATTCCCTCTGACATTAACCCTTTGTTTCATGTGTGTCGGCAGCTTCCAGGCCGAGGCGGTGGAGGAAAGGTGTCTAGGTGAGATGAGTCTGAGCTGGAATCCCCCGCCGGGGTTTACAGGGACTCTCTGATTGAAGGTGGAATGATCGATTTCACATTGACTAACAGGCTTCCAGTCAGAGCGATCAATAACCAGGTTTTCATGTCCACGTTCGTCCCGCCTCCGCCTTTATTCTCTGGTGTCTAATCCTTTCTACATCAGTGTTATTGGACCGTTTTTGACTCTCAGTACTTTTATACTACTCAACTTTTATACCAACAGTTTTATCATTTAGACTTTTGAGATATATTTATGTGACATTTTGGTTTCTCAGTTGTTTTTACATATATTTTACCAGTTTTATATCATCAGACTTTTGGTTTTATATATTTCAGCAGCTTTTTTTAAATTGTTTTTGACTTTTGATTTGATATATTCCAACAATTCTTTTATACTCGACTTTCCTTTTAATATATTTAAGCATTTTATAATTTTTCACTTTTGTTTTAATACATTTTTCAAAAGAACTTCAACCTTTTTTCTGTTTAGTTTTGATGTTTATTACTTGTTTTTTTTAATATTTCTAACTAATTTTATATTTTTTGGGACTCTTTGTTTTTATATATTTTTAGTTTGGACTGTCGGTCATTCACTGACATTATTTTTATCACTGTGATAAATAAAATCCGGTTAATTCATGCGTCACATTTTAAAGCAGCTGGAGTTTAATTAATTTGTAAACTCAACCTGAATATATATGAAATATTAAAGCAAAAGCAGGACAGAGCAGCTCTACTGGCTTCTAAAGTGACATAAATGTAAAATATTTATATATTAAAACCAGTCAGAGCAACCAAAAGCCACTGAAAGCAGAATTTTTCTTTAAAGAGAGACTTGAGTTCAGTCTTTCTATTGTTTTCTTGACTCTACTGCTGCCTGTGTGGACTTAAATGCGTATCTATTAATAATTTCAGCTTCAGTAATTTCAATTTCTGAATTTATTGTTTAACTTTACACTTATTTTGACCTGATCTAACTTCTCCCACTGGGTTTGTATTCATTTTTTCTCTTTATTGTTCAGTTTTCATCATATAATTTCAATTTTTAGATTCACATTTTTTATTTTTTCCAACTTTGAGGGTTTTATAATTGCATTTATTCATTTTTAATTTTTTTTAGCTCATTATTTTCAACTTTAATCATTTTGTCAGTTTGTTTATTGCTATTTTTTCTCTTTTTTCTTTCATGGCTACCTGCAGTGTGGATTTTTTTTGTCATTTTATATTGGAATATGTGTTTGTGTGGGAAGGTTTTAATCAATAATGGATCAATAACGGTTCAAATATGTCCACAACAGATTAAAACACCACAAGACAAAAGTAGAGACTGACATAACGTCTTGTTTCTGTTTGTTTAAATTGAATATACATCGATATTTCTCTAGTTTTTTCTTGATATTTATCCATCTGGAGGTTCCCAACCTGTGGCTCAGGGCCTCTGAAAAGGTCCCCTGATCAGTGACAAAACAGAGGATGATTTTTCTGACTCTTAATAAATTAAACGAACAAGTTGTGACCCTGTGGGCTCCTCAGACGTCTGAAAAACGTTAATCTGAGGAGTAGAAACCACTGAACCCGAAGGCCAGAAGGTCAGACAGCAGAGAGTTAATCAGCCTCCCTCCCCCCTCCGACACATTTTCATATTTCACATTATTTGGACGCATTCAGGAAATAGATTGGACCGTTTTTAGCACAATGGCCGACATTGTGCTTCTGTTTCCAATCAGATTTTTATTTTGGGCACATTTGCATTTAACCTCTGCTGAACCAGCTCGGCGGTATCTTTCCTCCGGCTGCAGAAACTCAGTCGAGAGCAGATTGCACAGCTCATTTCCGTCTCCAGATATGAGTGGCGTTCGAGCTGCAGGGAGCAGATATTGACTGATTGAGCCGTCTGTGGGCGAGCTGAGTGCTGCTGCAGCTACATTAGCTCCCATTGTGGGCAGCTAAATGGAGGGCGGACTGGAAATCGCTGGGAGGGAATTCAGGGGAAGGACAGTAAGCCGTCCACTTCCTGCTGCTCGCTGTGTAAACCTCCCGGCATCATAATGGGCTTCTATCAGGACACATTGTGCTGCAAATAGACGGATATTACTGCGTTATTGTGGTTTGTTGCTGCAAAGTTAACTTTCGGCAGCTGCGATCGGGGTCAACAATAGTTTTTCTCTTTTTCATTTGCCGCCTGAAAGATGGAGCGTCGAGGAAGATCATCCCGGCGCTCCGTCAGTCGTCTGTGGATTTAAAGTCGAACACATGGTGCAGACGTTGACAGTTTTCTGCAGTAAAGCGCGATTCCTGTCACTTTGGAAAATGTTGTGGAAATCATTAGAGTAATTAGCAGGGTTAGGAGTGGAAATGCTGTAGGAGGAGTGTGCTCTCCTTCCTCCTCTCAGTCTGGCTTCTGATCATAATTAACCATATCAAAGGCTTTGACTGGGGTGACGCAGCATCAGGGGACAAAGAGACGTAGTAAAAGCTCACATCTGACAACAAACCAGTGAATTATTTCCTTTATTTAGTGTGAAAAAACAATCTGTTTTCAGCAAATACCCAGATTCAAATTAAACAGGTTATGTTCTCGATTCATCATGAGGTGAACATGAGTCCGAAACTTTGGTTTGTACGGCAAACAAACAGCATAACCGTGTAAAGTTCGTACGTTCATTTCTCATCTAAAATTTGTGCATATTTGTAGTTTTCATAGATATAACACTTGTACATGTCATACTAGTAGACTTAATGCTCATACAGTAGGGGTGTAATGGTACACAAAAATTATGTTTCGGTTCGGAACCCTCTGGAGTCGATGGATGCGCCGGCGTCAAAATGACATGACCGTTTTAAGATGATGTAGCAGCAAGACGCAGCTTCGCTAAATCTCCGTTTCAACTTGTGTCCAAAGTGTGGATTTCAAACTATCTACAAGTCTTTGAATTGTGTTGATCGGCCAAGTAAAACCAGAGTTATGACAGATAATAAACACCATACTTTCTCCACGTTTGGAGCTCCTTACAGCTTTGGTCTGGTCCACTTGTTTTACTCCTTTTTCATACTTTACCAGGAAACGCAAGTGATCCCAGACGGGTGGTTTTAACCACGGCGGAGCGTCTTCCGGCTCCGTTAGCATTAGCCATACACACAGAAGGAGAATAAATGGTGCGTCACATCCTGTGTTCCCCTGGAAACTCCTACTTGTTTTTAGTTCCTCAATACTGTGTAACTGTGAGACGGAGAAGGTCCAACACAACTGTGGGCACTACGAGGTTCACAATTAAATCAATTCTGTACATTGGCCATTCTTAATAGTCTTAAAATGTTTGTACCGCGGTACACTTCCGAAAGTGCCTGTACCGAACGGTTTGTTTCGGTTCGGCGTATTGTTACACCCCTATCATACAGGATTGGAAGCTATAATATTTATACATGCTACATTTATAGATGTAACACTCGTGCATGTATTATTTGTAATATTCATAATTTCGTAGACGCATTGCTAATGTGTTTTTTCTGGACCTAATGTTCGTACACGGAATTTTCATAGACATATTGCTCATATTAACTTCCATGCATGTAGACTGTTATATTTGTACATGTTTTATTTGGAGACACACAGGTAGTACATGTGATACTTAACATTCATAGATGTGATGCTCACACATGTTATTTGTAATGTTCAAAAATGTAGCACTCGAGCATGTACTCTTCATATGTGTAACGTTCGTGTTTGTTCAAAGACGTAAACGTTGCACTTACAACATTAGTAGGTGTAGTATTTGTACGTAAATGTATAATTTGCGCATGTAACCCTTGTACACAACCCTGATGTTACGTTTACGAACAGTACTTCAATGAATATTACTTCTACGAATGCAGGTGTACTTATTCATGGAAGTGCTGTTCGTAAATGTAATAGTTGCACATGCAGTGTTTATGGAAATCATGATCATTTGTAATGTTCATAGCTGTAATATTCTAGATGCAGAGCCGGCTCATCTATTAGGCAATGTAGGTGAATTCTAAGGGCGACGTGGCCTCCAGGGGGCGCCACAAAATTGGGAAAAATTTCACCTTCAATATATTAATAGTAATTAGTAGTTCTATTAAAACTAGTAATTACCGTTAACTATTAAAATGGAAAAGCTCACATTGATTCAAATGATGTATCTGATGTAGGGGGGCACCACATTGGGTAGGGCCGGCTCTGCATAGACGTGATGCTCATACATGTAAGACTCGTACATGTGTGTCATGTCTGTAGATGTAACATTCGTACATTTTGTATTCATAACCACACAACTTGTAAATGAAGAGCTTGTACGCAGAGCCGGCCCTACCCAGTATGGTGCCCCCCTCCATCGGTGATTCACGTACGCTTGCAAAAGAAATCAAATAGCATTGTTTTGTAGTAATATTAACTGGTTATTACTTTACATTTGAATCAATGTGAGCTTTTCCATTTTAAGAGTCAATAGTAATAACTAGTTTCTACATAATTATATTGAAGGTGAGTTTTTTCCCAATTTTGTGGCGCCCCCTGGAGGCCACGGCACGCTTAGCATTTGCTTATATTGCCTAATGGGCGACTCGGCTCTGCTTGTCCACCTGAAATTCTTTCCTTTAATGCTCATACATGTGATGTTTGTAGACGTAGGACTCGTAGATGTGTGTATCGATATTGTTCAAGAAAATGGTGTTGTATGATAGACGTAGCATCAGTTCACGATATGATCAATATGGTAACACTGGCTCTCCTGTCTCCATCAGGTCAGTCAGCCTCCCAGCGTTTTACTGGTGGAGGCCTTCTACGGCGGCTCTCACAAACAGCTGATCGACCTGCTGAAGGACAACATCGACGGCTGCTCCGTGTTCACGCTGCCCGCCAAGAAATGGCACTGGAGGGCGAGAACGGCGGCGCTGTACTTCAGCCAGACCATCCCCAGCTGTCCGTCATACAGGTGAGGCTGACACAGGTGACATCACACAGGTAACCCTTCAGCCTGACCTTCAACACAAGGACTGAATGATGTTTGCTTAATATTATGGTGTGGTGGCCATGCCGCCTTGTGGATGCCCGATCCCGTCAGATCTCGGAAGCTAAGCAGGGTTGGGCCTGGTCAGTACCTGGATGGGAGACCGTGAGGGAACAGCAGGAAGCCTGGGTGGATGCAGTGTGAGAGTGAGTGGTTGGAGGGGCCGATAGCAGCCTGGCCTCCGTCAGTCAGGGCAGCTGTGGCTACATACATAGCTTAGCACCATAGAGTATGGAGTGAATGAATAATGCAATGTTGAGTGTCTTGAAAAGCGCTATATAAAACCAATGCACTAGTATTATTATTATTATGATGTGTGGTACAATTTTTTTTTTTTACCACCATCAAAGTGCGACTCAAACGAGCAGAACAGCATGAATTTATAATAAAGCCACTGACACACATTTTAAACTGAAAATAATGACACATGGTTGTATTAAATTGAAGCCTTTGCCTCGATATATGTTGTTGT
The DNA here is from genome assembly GCA_024666655.1 of Dascyllus trimaculatus. Classification (NCBI taxonomy): domain Eukaryota; kingdom Metazoa; phylum Chordata; class Actinopteri; family Pomacentridae; genus Dascyllus; species Dascyllus trimaculatus. The sequence goes on from CM045456.1 coordinate 5,028,512, forward strand.
GTTTACCCAAATCTGTGCAACGGAAGTGGAGAAGGTAGCATGACCTGTAGGCATAGAAATCAGGAAATATGTTGCTGCATTGTCTGATTTTGTTCAAAATATACTTATTTACAAGCCAAAACCAAGTTCTGTCAATTAATCTTCATGTTTTCATGTTTTCAGACTTGAAATTCTCTATTTTGAATCAAGGTGCATTGTTGAGATTTTAATTCTGCTTTGAAATAGGATAAATGTTCAGTTCTCCACTGAATATTTTAGCATGTGACAATCATAGATGCAATGATAATGCATGTAATATTTATACAAGTAATGTTCATGCAGGCTCTATTCATACATGTAACGTCTGTACCTGTCCAATATATACACATAATGTTCGTAGACGTAAGAGTTGTACATACATTGTTCATACACATGATTTTTGTACATATATCATTCATATACAAGTAGTTGTGCAATATTATTCGTGTACGGGATGTTTGTGCATCCAGTATTCATAGATGTAATGTTCATGCACGCCCTCTTCAGTCATGGGTTGTTTGTAGCTATAATATACATCCATGTAATGTTCATAGATGTAGTGTTTGTGCATATATTATTCATGCACATGGTGTTTTTGCATGTAATATTCATAGTTGTAATGTCCATGGATGTAATAGTTGTAGAAGTAATGTCCGTGCACGTACTATTCATGCATGTAATGTTTGTAGCTGTCAAGTACATACACATGATGTTCATAGACATAGTACTTGTACATGCATCATTCTTAAAAGTGACGTTTGTGCATGTATTATTCATGTACGAGATGTTTGTGTGCGTAATATACACAGTTGTAACGTTCATGGATGCATTATTTGTACATGTTTTGTTCGTGCACGTACTTTTCTAACATATAACTTTTGTAGCTGTAAAACACGTACGCGTGATGCTCATACATGTAGCACCTGTTACATGTATTATTAGTATAAGTGACCCTTGTTTATGGGCTATACATGTAATGCTCATGCGTGTACACTCTATTCTTACATGCAACTTTTGTAGCTGTAAAACACGTACATGCAACGTTTATAGATGTTAGCACTTAGTATTGTATTGTAGTATTGTATTATATAGTACGTGTATTACTAGTATATATATGACATTTGTACATGTAGTATTCATAGGTGTAATGGTCATGCATTATTATTCGTAGACGTAATGTTGGTGCACGTGTTATTCATACATGTAATGTTTGTAGTTGTAATGTTAATACAGGTGGTGGTTGTACATGTGGTATTCGTACATGTGATATTTGTACACATTATATACATATATATGTTATTCATAGATGTTATGTTCATGCACGTACTATTTCCACATGTAATGTCGATAGACGTAGCGGTTGTAGATGCATTTTTCATGTACGTAACGTCTGTGTATTTATTACTCATAGTAGCAGTGCTCATGCATGTATTATTTGTGTGCATAACATTCGTGCACGTATTATTCATACATGTAACGTTTATAGCTGTAATACATGAACACGTGATGTTCATAGACATAGTACTTGTATATGTATTATTAGTGTAGGTGACCCTTGTGTATGTACTATACATGTAATGCTCATGCGTGTACGCTCTATTCTTACATGCAACATTTTTAGCTGTAAAACACACATGCAGTGTTCATAGATTTAGCACTTGTACATGTATTACTAGTATATATATATATGACATTTTTACATGTAGTATTCATAGATGTAATGTTGGTGCACGTGTTATTCATACGTGTAATGTTTGTAGTTATAATGCGTAATGTTAAGAAATGTAGTCCTTGTACATGTGGTATTCGTACATGTGATATTTGTACACGTAATATACATATGTATGTTATTCATAGATGTTATATTCGTGCACGTACTATTTCCACATGTAATGTCGATAGACGTAGCGGTTGTACATGTATTTTTCATGTACGTAACGTCTGTGTATTTATTACTCATAGTAGTAGTGCTCATGCATGTATTATTTGTGTACATAACATTCATGCACGTATTATTCATACATGTAACGTTTATAGCTGTAATATATGAACACATGATGTTCATAGACATAGTACTTGTACATGTATTATTAGTATAGGTGACCCTTGTGTATATAATATACATGTAATGCTCATGCGTGTACGCTCTATTCTTAAATGCAACATTTCTAGCTGTAAAACACGTACATGCAATGTTCATAGATGCAGCACTTGTACGTGTATTACTAGTATACGTGACATTTGTATATGTAGTATTCATAGGTGTAATGATCATGCACGTGTTATTCATACGTGCAATGTTTGTAGTTGTAATGTTAAGAGATGTTGTGGTTGTACATGTGATATTTGTACATGTGATATTTGTACACATTATATACATATATATGTTATTCATAGATGTTATGTTCGTGCACGTACTATTTACGCATATAATGTTCATAGACGTAGCGGTTGTACGTGCATTTTTCATGTATGTAACGTATGTGTATATATTACTTAGTAGTAGTGTTCACGCATGTATTATTTGTGTACAAAACATTCGTGCACGTATTATTCATACATGTAACGTTTATAGCTGTAACATTTGAACACATGATGTTCATAGACATAGTACTTGTTACATGTATTATTAGTACAGGTGGCACTTGTGTATGTAATATACATGTAATGCTCATGCGTGTACGCTCTGTTCTTACATGCAACATTTGTAGCTGTAAAACACGCACGTAATGTTGAGAAATGTAGCCCTTGTACATGTGGTATTCGAACATGTGATGTTTGTAGACATAATATACATATATGTTATTCATAGATGTTATGTTCGTGCACGTACTATTTCCACATGTAATGTCGATAGCCGTAGCGGTTGTAGATGCATTTTTAATGTACGTAGCCTCTGTTTATTTATTACTCATAGTAGTGCTCATGCATGTATTGTTTGTATACATAACATTCGTGCATGTATTCTTCATACATGTAACGTTTATAGCTGTAATATATGAACATGTGATGTTCATAGAAATAGTACTTGTATATGTATTATTAGTATACGTGACGTTTGTGCATGCAATAATCATGCTTGTATTATTTACAAAAGTAATGTTTGTGTAAATATTATTTATATGTATAATGTTTATAGGAGTAATACACAAATACACATTGTTAAGATATTCAGCGCTTGTACATGTGATATTCGTATACGAGACATTTGTGCATGTAATATTACGTGTTATGCTTGTACGTATTTCTGCAGACATAATACTCGTACACGTGCTCCTAAATGTGATTTTTGTGCATACAGAGATCATAGATGTTTGTCATTTAGTGGTGTTCGACCTAACAAACACTCCCCTGCTGTAGGAGTGTTAAACTGTATACCTCAGTGATGTTTCTGTAACTGAGGCAGTGAAGCTGATCAGCAGGATTTGACTACTGGTTTCAGAAACTCAGAGGTTTTAAACTGCTGACTAATATCTGATCATATCTGTGACCAGGGATCAATATGAGATCAGCATAAGTTTTAATGCCTCGGCTTTGATGTGTGTGCGATAATAGACCCACTTCATTCTGTTGTTTCCGCGGCTGACTCATTCTGCGATTGTGTTTTTAAAAAGGGCATCAAGAACAACAATGATTCACCGTTTGATTTCCTCCATTTAAATGTTCACAGGCTGCAGGGTGACATTATCAGACCTTTAATGCGCCTCGACATCGGCGACGTCCGAGCTTTCTTTTGCTTGTCAGAACCCAGTGACATCGAAAAATGAAAAACTGTGAACACGGTGAGGCGTTTTCATGAGTGATTTTCAGTTTGAGGCTGTAAAAAACAGCAGCTCTGCCACAGAAACCTGATATTTCTGCTGGAATCACTCAGTTTGACCTCAGATCTTCTGTGAAATGTTTCTGAGAACAACCTCGGATGGGTTTGTTTCTCTGCGACGGAGCACGTTTGACTCACTGCAGCCATGCTAACCGCTAACAGCAAGCAGATCTGTGAAGTTGTACTTCCACAGTAACCACAGCGCTTTGAACTAAATGCCAACACGCTAATGCTTCTAGCAGGTGTGTTCGCCATCTTAGTTTAGCATGTTAACGTTATTACAGATATTTGGCCGTAAATTTGGGTTAGGGTTAGCCCTTGAATGCATAATGTTTGGTCATGAAATACTCGTACACATTATGTTTGTGTCTATGTAACGTTTGTTAGCATAATACTTGTAATGTCAGTTGAAATATGTTGCTTGTATGTAAATGTTTAAAGATATAGTGCTCATACAGGCAGTTTTTGTATTTATAGCCTGATGTTGGCAAACCTCCTACTCGTGCCTGTAACACTTGTACACAAAACGCTCATATGTATAGTCTTGGTTGTTGTACTACTCATCTATATAATGGGTACATTTTGTAGATGTATCACTATTTTTAGTGTAATTTCGATGTAAGCCATTGTGATTGAACCTCCCCATCTCCACCAGCCTCTTCCTCCTCAGTTTGCTCTTTAAAACAATCGGCTATAGGCGCTTTATCATAGTGGGATAGATTGTTTGACTCATGCAGCGTGGAGACCGCCTAACCAGAAAAGAAGAAAACGTCCTGCTTTTAACCACAATGACGAACATAGCAGTTACCTGTGCCGCTCAAATCAGACTAATGAGCGCGCTGCACGAATGCAGCCACGTGAAACATGCAAACACAGATGAGCACGTGTGTCCGTTTGGTTCAGTCTGGAGCCTTGGCAAGACTGAAATGTAGTCAACATTACACAGAACAGCACAGAACCTGTCAGTAAATCCCTCTGTGGAGGCTCCAGATCCAGAGCTTCTTTAGATAAATCAGAACACAAACAGTTAGAGAGTTTAATCTCAGGAGGTTAAACCAGATCCTCCTCAGTCCACATGGATTCACTGAGCTCTGCTGAGGGTCTCAACCTGCCTCTCCACAGGAAGAATCGGGATATTCTTGGCTGCCAACGGAGTAAAAATAACTCATCTGGTTTGAGTCAGAACGGTTCCTGTTCCACTCTGCTACCGCAGGTCCAGGAAATGAGTCTAATCCAGGTCTGGAGTCTGAGCGACGGCTCGTGGAGAAGCCACATCAAAGTCCAGCATCCTGAGTTAAAATGGGAGGTGATGGAGGGGAGGCGATCCAGAGCTTCAAAGCTCCAGAGCACCGATGAGATTAACCCACTGAACTCCAAAACGTGCCAGGGAGTCGGAGAGACGTGTTGTCTTTTTAAAAATCCTGACTGTTTTTAGCCAGCAAGGTGAATTATTCTGTAGAAACAGAACAGGTCTTTGGATTTTCAACTTTTAGACGGTCCTTGGTGTATTGTGTGTCACATGTGGCTCCATCAGGTAAAATAACAAAAACAAACTTAAAATTATGACATTTTATCAAATTTGCTGTACTCTACGTCTCATTTAAAATGATAATAATAATGCATTGGTTTTATATAGCGCTTTTCTAGACTCTCAAAGACGCTTTACATTGCATTATTCATTCACTCCATACTCCATGGTGCTAAGCTACGTATGTAGCCACAGCTGCCCTGGGGTAGACTGATGGAGGTCAGGCTGCTCCATCGGCCCCTCCGACCACCACCAACCACTCACTCTCACACTGCATCCACCCAGGCTTCCTGCTGTTCCCTCACGGTCTCCCATCCAGGTACTGACCAGGCCCAACCCCGCTTAGCTTCCCAGATCTGACGGGATCCACAAGGCGGCACGGCCACAAAATTCCTATTTGCTATAATCAGATTCTGCATAAACCAAAAATTTCTTCTCTCCTCTTTCCAATGATTCTCCATGACTGACTCAGCTGTGACCTACAGTCAAAAATTCAAGATGAACTGCAGGCAGTGTTTCCACAGACAGACTGAGAGGAAAGTCAAACCTACTGGTCCAATAAAATAAATGCAGCATGGCTCAGAAACAGTGAACAGAGGAGCGAGTTGATGGAAGATGCATCCAGCATGGTGAAACATCTTTCTACAGCTGATGAGCAGAGTAGAAAGGGAAAGATTGTAGAGGCTGGAAACATGGAAATAGTTGAATATCTACAACATGTGGAGACAAAATGACCACAAAGAGAACCGAAACAACAAAAACGGGACACAAAATGATAAAAAAAGAAAAACGAGACACTAAATGAGCACAAAGGACAAAAGATTCCCCTTCAAACAACCAAAACAAGATACAAAAGGACAAAGACGAGAATAAATGGCAAGAATAAGACACAAAGCAAAACAAGACGAGACACAAAATGACCACAAAGGGACAAAAGTGTCCCAAAGACACATTAAGCATTCAATACGTGACACAAAATTATAAAAGCAAGACATAAAACCACTACATTCTGCACGGTGAAACATCTTCCCACTCTCTTTGTGTTTTTACAGCCTCTGTAAAAATGCAGATAGTTAAATATCTATAGTATGTGGAGACAAAACCACCATGAAGACACAAAACTGTCACAGATGCACATAAAGTGACCAAGACGAGCCACAAAATACCGGACAGGAAACAGAACTTTCTCTCAGAGTCTGTACAGGCTGTAAAAATGTCAGTAGTTAAACATTTATCGTATGTGGAGCCTCCATTTGTTTACAGTGTCATGGTGTCTTCACATGTAACTCTTGGTTCTCCTCTGCAGGGTCCTGTTCAGCAGCTCGGTTCTGAACCTGTGTGAGCTGGTGGCTCTCAGACCGGATCTGGCCCGGCTGAAGAAGGTTCTGTACTTCCACGAGAACCAGCTGGTTTATCCGGTCCGCAAAGACCAGGAGAGGGACTTCCAGTATGGATACAACCAGGTGCTGTCATGGTAAGAACCTGTCCTGTGGATCGTCCATTGATTCATTGATTAAAGCACAGATCTAGTTCTAGTTGCATCGATTCTACATGAAATGCAGCTCATCTGAATGTTTTCAGACCTGGGGATTTTTCTCTTTACACCCTCAAATAATCTCTTACCAAACTTGTTTAATGCTTGAATATCTCCAGAAATAAAACTCCCACAGCCATGGAATCTGGTGAGGACACAGACGACTGAATGGCTCCGGCAGAATACAAATTTTATTCATCGGTCTGAGGTTAAACTGAGGTTTTATTGTGGCCTCAGAAAACTAAAAGTACAGTCTTTGGGTAATTGGAACCTTGTCTTGTTATTCTTGCCTCACATCAAATTCTACTGATGTTAAAAGTTGGTAAAATGCGGACCAAAGACTGTATTTTTAGTAGAAATATAGATACAAGCACATACACCGATCAGGCATAACATCATGACCACCTCCTAATATTGTGTTGGTCCCCCTTATGTGGTCCAAAATGCTTTGAACCATTGGACCAGAGGACCTCTCAGGGTGTCCTATGGGGTCTGGAACCAGGACGTTGGCACTGGATCCTTTGGGTACTCTGGCTTGTCCAGTGGGGCCTCTGTCCATCAAACTTGTTCCACTGCATCCTGTTGATGCTTGATCAGAATGGGCTGTAGGAAGTCTGGAGGTCACATCAACATGTTGGACCATTGTCATGTTCCTCTACATGTTCCTGATTGGTTGATGTTGTTTCCATGTGGTGGGGTGCATTTTCCTCCAGTGACATTTGGGGTTTCCATTAGCATGAGGGAGTGTGTTTGTTGTGGGACGATGTTTATTTGGGTGTCTAAAGCCCTATTCTCTCGGGATAAGTATTACCTGGGGAACCCGTGTAATAAATAAATCACCCCCTTACGTCAGCTTATTATGTGTCCCATTCTCACGGGATAACCAAAGTCAGCTTTTCCCCAAGATTTTACCGACTTTCCCTATATGATGTCAGCGCGTTACGTATTGCATAACATCCGCTCAGCGCTCACTTTGTTTTCACCACGGCTTGTTTGGAAATGAACAGTGGTAACAGAAATACAGCAGCAACTAACAGCAGCAGTTTTAGAATTATATATATATATATTTGTATTTTACTTTAACTTGGGGTTTGTTGAGTTGCACACTTTATCAATCGAGTCGGGGAATGACGTTCACTGATGCAGCCGCTGCTTGAAAATGTTCTCGGTTATTGTGTTAGCTGTGTATTACAGTAGGCTAAAGATAGAAAACATTATTCTTACCACACACTGTCCGGCAAGTGAGCCACCATTTGGAGATGAATTTGCTCCTTCTTGTCTTTTTTCTCCATACGTGACGGGCCGATAAGCTCTTACCGGCCCTGGACCTAAAAGCTCCTCTAAACCCTCCAATGCAGCCTCCATCATTCGCCAAAAATTAATAAAAATGCGTCTAGTAAACAAAAACCGCCAAAACGCCTGTGGGGTCCCGCCCATTTCTGGCCAAATTCAGCCAAATATAGTAGGTAATTTTCCAGGGAATTTTTACTTCCCAAACTACCAACATGGCCGATTCTCATTGAATTAACATCACTGACGACCTCAGCAATTATTACAAATTACAACAGGTCCCCAGGTAATACTTGTCCCGTGAGAATCGGGCTTAAGTCTGATCAAGGTTTTCCATCAGAACACCACATAGTACCAATATGATCAATGCTATTCACTTCACCTGTCAGTGGTGTTTACACTTACAGGATCTTTATAGGACCACCATGGGTTGAATATTTAGGATTTTTTTTCATGTTTTCACTGCTAAATAATTGAAAATGTGTCCTCTGCTGGAGCCATTCAATCATTCTGATCTACTGGAAACTATCCTGCCTGTGTCGTCACCAAATTTCACGACTGTGGGAGTTTTATTTCTGGACATATTAAACCCTGAAAATGGCTTCACAGGTTTTTTTTTTAAAATGAAAATACAAAAATTTCCAGCTCTGAAAACGTTAAATTCGTCTAAATTCATCCCAAATATAGGGTTTACAATGAAATAAGTCTGTGTAAGTTTGTGACTTTTCACGAGCTACAGCTGATTATTGATTATTGATCTGCACAGTGTTTAAAATGTGCATAACGAGCGTAATAAACTATATGACATAAAAATGAAAAGGCGCTGTCGGTCTCCGGCCTCCTCAGCTGCAGTTTGTCTTCATGAGGCTGCGTGTGATTGGTTAACGAGCTGGGCCGACATGATTGGTTAATTGCCCGGGCTGACATGGTGCTGTGTTTAATTGAAGTGGCTCTAGTTGTCATTAATCAGACGTCTAACGGTAACGAGGGGCTCGCCGCGGAAAACTGATTGTTGTTGATCTGCAGGGCGGCTTGTCAATAAGCAGCAGCCTCTCCATCTCCGCTAACGTCGTTAGAGCAGCATTAAATAACACAACACGGATCATTAAGAGACGTGGGATTGGACGGAGGCCAGCTCGCTGCACTAATCTGAGTTACAACACCGCACTGTGACACCGTGAGCTCACAGAGGCCTCGGGCAGTTATGCAGAATTAATCGACCTTTAAAATCACCCATCTGTGAACAGATATCTGCTCTGATCAATCAGAAGGATGCGCTCAGATGTTGTGATTTTACATGTGAGATTATTTAGCATGCAACACGCCATTGTGGAGGAAAAATATTCTCATTGATGAGGCGTTTTTATGTTTTTTTAATGCAGTTTCTGGGTGTTACATTTTTTTCTCACTGTAAGGAAATGTTCTGGTTATTTTGATGATTTTCAGCAGGTTTTGGGCTTCAGAGGGTCAAAAGTATCTTCCGCTAATAGACCTAAATAACTCTGCTTTGCTGTTCCACCTGTACTTACCTGCCTCACTGTCCCTCAGCCTGGTGTCGGACGTGGTGGTGTTCAACTCGCGCTTCAACATGGACTCCTTCCTGTCCTCCATCCCCTCCTTCATGAAGAAGATCCCGGACCACCGGCCCAAAGACCTGGACCGCCTGATCCGCCCCAAGTGTGTGGTTCTGAGCTACCCGGTCCAGTTCCCTGATGTCAGCAGGTCAGTGTGGTCCTGGTCCTGAGGTTAGTCCTGCCCTCGGTGTTGGATTCGACTGCAGCCAATAATCAAATATTACTACGTCGTCTACATTAGATCCTCAAACAGCATCTACAGTCAGAGAGGAGAAACTTTAACAACAAGTAAAGTGTGTTTCTTCAGTCATTTACTGAACAGAAGTATCAATAGATGTGTTGTTCTTCTGTGTAAAGCGTTACTTGCCATTGGCATTAGAAGCTAATGTCACCTCTTTCCCAGAATACCATCTTCTTCTGAAAATTTACACCACTCTCCCATGAATAGCTCCTTTAGTTGCAGATATTTGAGGGTCTTCTTGCGTGTTCGGCTCCTTTCAAATGTCCTCCACAACAATTCAGTGATTCAGTGACGTGGATCTGTTCGCATACTGAGGATCTTTATCCTGTTAAAAGGTCACTTTGGACAGTCAAAGGGGATAAACCTGAACACCACAAGTAGAAGTAGCGTATATATTTAGTTATATGGTATTCAACAGTCTGTGCATCATATGTGGAATTTAGTGGTATATTTGGTATTTACCAGTGCATATGGTGTTTGACAGTGTATGTTTTATTTAACAGTGTATACAGTATTTAGCAGCACATATCGTATATAACAGTTCATTATATGATATTTAACTGTGTTTATGGCATTTAGCAGTGTATATAGTATATAACAGTGCATTATATGGTATTTAGCAGTGTATTTGGTATTTAGCAGTGTATGTGGTATTTGACAATGTGCAGTTTTTGGTATTTAGCAGTGTATATAATATATAAAACAGTGCACTATATGATATTTAGCAGTGTATTTGTTTTTTAGCAGTGTATTTGGTATTTAGCACTGTGCTGTATATGGTATTTAGCAGTGTATGTGGTATTTAGCAGTGTATTTGGTATTTGATAATGTGCAGTTTTTGGTATTTAGCAGTGTATGTGGTATTTAGCAGTATATTTGTTTTTTAATAGTGTATTTGGTATTTAGTACTGTGCTGTGTTTATGGCATTTAACTGTGTATGTGGTATTTAGCAGTGTATTTGGTATTTGATAATGTGCAGTTTTTGGTATTTAGCAGTGTATATAATATTTAAGACAGTGCACTATATGATATTTAGCAGTGTATTTGTTTTTTAGCAGTGTATTTGGTATTTATCACTGTGCTGTATATGGTATTTAGCAGTGTATGTGGTATTTAGCAGTGTATTTGGTATTTAGCACTGTGCTGTATATGGTATTTAGCAGTGTATGTGGTATTTAGCAGTGTATTTGTTTTTTAATAGTGTATTTGGTATTTAGTACTGTGCTGTATAGGGTATTTAGCAGTGTATATAGTGTGTAACAGTACACTATATGATATTTAGCAGTGTATTTGGTATGTAGCAGTGTATTTGGTATTTAGTACTGTGTATGTGGTATTTAACAGTGTATGTGATATGTAGCAGTGTATTTGTTTTTTAGGAGTGTATTTGGTTTTTAACAGTGCACTATATGGTATTTAACTGTGTATGTGGTATGTAGCAGTGTATTTGGTATTTAGTACTGTGCTGTATATGGTATTTACTGTGGTGTATGTGGTATTTAGCAGTGTATTTGGTATTTAGCAGTGTATTTGTTTTTTAGCAGTGTATTTGGTATTTAGTACTGTGCTGTATATGGTATTTACTGTGGTGTATGTGGTATTTAACTGTGTATGTGATATTTAGCAGTGTATTTGGTATTTAGCAGTATATTTGTTTTTTAGCAGTGTATTTGGTATTTAGTACTGTGCTGTATAGGGTATTTAACTGTGTATGTGGTATTTAGCAGTGTATATAGTGTATAATGGTGCACTATATGGTATTTAGTACTGTGTATTTGGTATTTTGTACTGTGTTTGTGGTATTTAGCAGTGTATTTGGTATTTAGCGGTGTTTGTGGTATTTAGCAGTATATTTGGTATTTAGCGGTGTTTGTGGTATTTAGCAGTGTATTTGGTATTTAGCGGTGTTTGTGGTATTTAGCAGTGTATTTGGTATCTAGCGGTGTTTGTGGTATTTAGCAGTATATTTGGTATTTAGTACTGTGCTGTATAGGGTATTTAACTGTGTATGTGGTATTTAGCAGTGTATATGGTGTATTATGGTGCACTATATGGTATTTAGCAGTGTATTTGATATTTAGTACTGTGTATCTGGTATTTAGTACTGTGTTTGTGGTATTTAGCAGTGTATTTGATATTTAGTATTGTGCTGTATTTGGTATTTAACTGTGTTTGTGGTATTTAGCAGTGTGTCTGCTAGTATCAGTGGCGGCGGCTGCAGGATGACTCTTCTTCTCCCCTCCAGTGTTTCTCAGCTCATTTTCAGATGCTAATGTGTCTGATCCAAAGCAAACTCACAGAGTGTAAGTAAGTGATTATATGCATGGCCGACAATCCCTGCACACGCCCGCGGTCCTCCCATCAAACACCGAGTCCGGCTCTTTGAAAATATAAAACGCTCTCAGAGACAAACGGGGGAGGAGGAGGAGGAGGACGAGGAAGAACACAGCGGCCCACAGCCAACGTCTTCCTCTGTTTTATCATCACCATGTGGACACGGCGAGGCCTGATCAATCGCTGTGATTGGATCCACAACAGATGTGAGCTCCAGCTACACTAGTGGTTTACAGTTACTCAGAAGCTGAGCTCTGATCTCTGAAGTTTAACTTTGTGTTTTGTAAATCAGGGGAAAGATACCAGACTGATACCAGCAGTGTTGTCAGATTCACCCTGCAGGTGTTCCGACCTCCAGCGTTACTGAAAACGAGCTGAGTGGATTGAAGAAACGTCGAACTGAAACCGAAGTTTACGCTCAAGTTCACCTCAAGTCAGACCGGAACCTTCAGTGGGACCAGATTATGAAGTGGGACCTTCAGTGGGACCAGATTATAGACTGGGACCGTCAGTGGGACCTGATTATGAAGTGGGACCTTCAGTGGGACCAGATTATAGACTCGGACCTTCAGTGGGAACAGGTTATAAACTGGGACCTTCAACAGGACCAGGTTGGAAACTGGGACCTTCAGTGGGACCAGGTTATAGACTGGAACCTTCAGTGGGAACAGGTTATAAAGTGAGACCTTAAATGGGACCAGGTTGGAAACAGGAACCTTCAGTGGAACCAGACTACAGATTGAAACCTTCAGTGGGACCTGGTTATAGACTGGGACCTTCAGTCGGACAAGGTTATAAATTAGTGGGACCAGGTTATAGACTGGGACCTTCAGTGGGAGCAGATTATAAAGTGGGACCTTCAGTGGAACCAGGTTGGAAACGGGAACCTTCAGTGGGACCAGGTTACAGACGGGAACCATGAGTAAGACCAAATTATAGACTGGGACCTTCCATAGACCAGCATCTTAAATGGTAGTAGGTTATAGATTGTGCCTTTCATTGGAACCAGGTTATATACTGGGACCAGGTTATTAACTGGGACCTTCAGTGGGACCAGGTTATAGACTGGGACCTTCAGTGGAACCAGGTTATAGACTGGGACCTTCCTTAGACCATGACCTGAAACGGGAGTAGTTTATAGATTGTGACCTTCATTGGAACCAGGATATGTACTGAGACCTTCACTGGGAACAGGTTATAGACTGGGACCATCAATGGAACCAGGTTATAGACAAAGGTCTTCACTGGAACCAGGTTAGAGACTGGGATCTTTAATAGGACCAGGTTGGAAACTGTGATCTTCAGTGGGACCAAGTTATAGATTATGACCTTCAAAAGGACCAGATTATAGACTGGGACCTTAAATAGGACCAGCTTATAGACTGGGACCTCCAGTGGGATCAGGTTATAGACTGGGACCTTCAGTGGGACCAGGTTACAGACTGGGACCTTTGGTGAGACCAGGTTATACACTGGAACCTTCATTGGAACCAGGTTATATACTGGTACCTTCACTGGGACCAGGTTATAGACTGGGACCTTCAGTGGGACCAGGTTGGAAACTGGTCCCATTTACTCTGTTATTGCAGTGAAAACATGACAAACAGTGTTTCATGATGTTTTACCGCTTAAAGATCTATAGGGAGCTCTAACAGGCAAACCAGGGCTGATTGACTGATTAATTATTAGTTGTTGAGCAGAAAACTATGAGGGTTGAGGTTCTAGACTGCGTTCCTGATAGAAAACACTGACTGGTGATTAGTTTTTCCTTGTTCTACTCTTGGCTTCAGTCTGCAGGTTGTTTCTGAGGTGAAGAAAAGCTGCCGTCCCAGCAGCAGCAAACAAACGCCGTCTTTTTGTGTTTCGTGGAGGCGGTGTGCTGTGTGTGAATGCTGCCAGGCCTCTTTGGCCTCTTTGTGGTCGCTGTGTTTGCGGTATCCATCTATCAATCGGCCTTTGAGCGGCGGGCTGCTGTAATTGAATAGTGATTGACCCGAGGCAGCAGAGACCTGCAGCGGGACACAAAGACGTCACATCCATCACGGCGAGCAGCGGGACGCCGACTTCTCCACGAGTATTGTCAGAGTGAAATCAGATCAATGAGGACGCCACGTGATCAGCAGGTGCCTGAGCGCCTCCAGCTTTTCTTCTTCTCTGCTGCTTTTTTGTGCAGCTGCTGGTCGTCAGGTGGCGAGCTGCAGGCGGCGATCTGATTCCTAATGAGCAAGGATTTGTTGCTCCCGCAGAAGTATCAGCTGTAAACAAGTTTCATAGTTACAGTCCTGCTGTGGGTGGAAGATTCAGTTTTATATCAATCAGCTGTTTGGTCTTTAAAATGTCAGAAAATTGAGAAAAATGTCTTCAGTGTTTTCTAAAAAGTTTTGTCCTAAGATAATCAGTTTACTGTCAAAGGGGGGAAAGAAACCAGAAAATATTCACATTTAAGAAGCTAAGATCAGAGAAACGACTCAACGAATCGATTATCAAAATATGACAGCTGCAGCTCTACATCTGGATGAAAATGAAACTAAAATTAATTCAGTGAGGCAAATATTAAAATGAGAACTGTGATGGAGTATTTTAGTTTCATCAGTTTGTAAAAATTAAATGATAATGTTAAAGACAGATTAATGAACTAATGTTAAAGTTTGATCAGTTCGACCTGTTCTACTGCCGTTATTTAAGAATCTCTTTCCATTCTTATTCCAGTCTATTCAGTCGTCGTCGGATGTCAGAAACACATTTATGAACTCAACAAAAAGCAGCAACAAAGCAGCCGAGACAAACTGCTACCATACAGGCAACGTTTATAAAAGGCTGATGTCAGGTCATGAATATTGTCGTTACTTACAGGAAGATGAACCAAATCAGAGCTTAAAGTAAAAATGAAATGAGATTTCATCAAAATGACTTAATTCTACATACCTCATGTGTTTAAAGGGGGACGGTTGCGCTTGAAGGGGGACTGTTGCGCCTAAATGGGGAAGTTTGCCTCTGAAGGGGGACCGTTGAGTCTAAAGGGGGACGGTTTTACCGAAAGGAAGAGAGTTGCCTCTGAGGGGGAACAGTTGCGTCTTAAAGGGGAGGGTGGCATCGGAACGGGAACGGTTGCACTCGAAGAGGGACGGTTGCGCTAAAAGGGTGATGGTTGCCTCTGAAGGGGGACTGTTACACCTAAAGGGGGACGGTTGCATCTTAAAGGGGAGGGTTGCATCTGAACGGGGACAGTTGCGATTAAAGGGAGATGGTTGATTCTGAAGGGGGAGTGTTGCACCTAAAGGAAGACAGTTGTCTCTGAAGGGGGACGGTTGTGCCTAAAGGGGGAACGGTTGCCTCTAAAGGGGAACAGTTGCATCTTAAAGGGGAGGTTTGCATCTGAATGGGGACAGTTGCACTTAAAGGGAGATGGTTGATTCTGAAGGGGCCGGTTGTGCGTAAAGGAAGACAGTTGTCTCTGAAAGGGGACCGTTGTGTCTGAAGGGGGAAGGTTGCCTCTGAAGGGGAACAGTTGCATCTTAAAGGGGAGGTTTGCATCTGAACGGGGACAGTTGCGTTTAAAGGGTGATGGTTGATTCTGAAGGGGGACTATGGCGTCAAAATGGGGATGGCTGTCTCTGAAGGGGGACGGTTGTGCCTAAAGGGGGAAGGTTGCCTGTCAATGGGAACAGTTGATTCTTAAAGGGGAAGGTTGCACTTGAAGAGGGACAGTTGCGCTTAAAGGGAGATGGTTGCCTCTGAAGGGGAACAGTTGCGTCTTAAAGGGGAGGGTTGCATAGGAACGGGAACGGTTACACTTGAAGAGGGACGTTTACAAGGGTTAAAAGGGTTTAAAGGGTGATGGTTGCCTCTGAAGGGGAACAGTTGTATCTTAAAGGGGAGGTTTGCATCTGAACAGGGACAGTTGCGCTTAAAGGGAGATGGTTGCCTCTGAAGGGAGACAGTGATGTCAAAATGTGGACAGCTGTCTCTGAAGGGGGACAGTTGCGCCTAAAGGGAGAAGGTTGCATTTGAAGTGGAAAAGTTGCGTCCGAAGAGGGACTTTTGTATCTAAAGGGGGATTGTTTTCTCTAAAGGGGGACAGTTGCGCTTAAAGTGGGATGGTTGCATCCGAAGGGGGAGTTTTGCATCTGAAGGGGAACGGTTACGTCTAAAGGGGGACGGTTGCATTTAATGGATGATGGTTGCATTTGAAGGGGGATGGTTGCTTCTGGAGGGGGACAGTTGCATCTGGAGGGGGAGAGTTGCATCTAAAAGAAGATGGTTGCCTCTAAAGGGAGTCGGTTTTGTTCCTCTCAGCTTCAGACTGAGATCCTGCCCACACAGTAACTGAGCTGCAGTGAATTGTGACCTTGATGTTTAATCAGAGGTGATGTCATCATTCCGATCAGCGTGGCTTTATCAATAACTTCATCCCCCCTCCTCCTCCTGTTTTTATTGGCTCCAGTCAAACGTCTCATTTGTGAAATGGATCATTGAATCAAGTTTTCCAAAGGAAGAAGGAGGCAGAGGCACGAACACAGCTGAGGCTGAAGCAGAGCAGAGCACCGTCCACTTCTGTTCACCTCTGTCTGTCTTTAAAACAGTGTTTTAACGCAGAACTAAAACGTCTGTTAATGCAAACCTTTTACAAATGGAAGTTGAAATGCAGAAGATAAACAGTGACTGCAGAGTTCACAAATTAAACTGATTTGTATTAAACATTTCTCCTTTCCAAAAACTGATATTTGATGATTAACTAACCTTTGAAAAACAGACTATTTAAAAAACAACTCCTATAAAACGTGTTCATGCCCCTGGAGTTTTCCTTTCATCTTCCCCTTTTTGTTTTTGACATGAATTCACAAAGATTCTTTCATGTCAGGGTGAAAACATTTCTACAAAGTAATGTCAAATAATTAAAAATGTAAAATAAGAAAATGGAAATGGAAAGGAAGGAATATGTCACATGTATAAACCTACCTAGAGCAGGCCGTCTTCAGAAACTAACCGAGCAAGAAAGAGGTCAGTGTGGGAGGCCACAAGACAAGTATGACTCCTCTGAAGGAGTTAGAAGCTTCAGCAGCTGAGAGTGGAGAGACTGTACAACTGTTGACTGTTCTTCACCAGTCAAAGCTTTATGGGAGACAGAGAGAAAGACTCTGTCGGAAAAAGCTCAAGTTTAATCTGGACTAGAGTCACCAGAAGACATGTGGGAGACTCTGAAGTCACCTGGAAGAAGGTTCTTTGGTCTGATGAGACCAAAATGGAGCTTTTTGTCCATCAGACTAGATGCTATGTTGTATGATGGACACAAAACACTGCACATCATCACAAACACACTATCCCCACAGCAAAGCAAGGTGTTGGCAGCATCATGATTTAAAGCATGGTAGTGGTAGCGTCATAACGTAAAACCATGATGGTGGCTGCAACATGATGTGAAGCATGGTGGTGGTAGCATCATGATTTGAAGCATGGTTGTGACAGCATCATGATGTAAAGCATGGTGGTGGCAGCATCATGTCAAGCATAGTGGTGGCAGCATCATGATGTGAAGCATAATGGTGGCAGCATCATGATGTGAAGCATGGTGATGGAAACATCATGATGTGAAGCATGGTGGTGGCAGCATCATGATGTGAAGCATGGTGATGGAAACATCATGATGTGAAGCATGGTGACGGAAGCATCATGATGTGAAGCATGGTGGTGGCAGCATCATGATGTGAAGCATGGTGACGGAAGCATCATGATGTTAAGCATGGTGGTGGCAGCATCATGATGTGAAGCATGGTGACGGAAGCATCATGATGTGAAGCATGGTGGTGGCAGCATCATGATGTGAAGCATGGTGACGGAAGCATCATGATGTGAAGCATGGTGGTGGCAGCATCATGATGTGAAGCATGGTGACGGAAGCATCATGATGTTAAGCATGGTTGTGACAGCATTGTGATGTGAAGCATGGTTGTGACAGCATTATGATGTAAAGCATGGTAGTGGCAGCAGCATCATGATGTGAAGCATGATGGTGGCAGCATCATGATGTGAAGCATGGTGGTGGCAGCATCATGATGTGAAGCATGGTGGTGGCAGCATAATGATGTGAAGCATGGTGGTGGCAGCATCATGATGTGAAGCATGGTTGTGACAGCATTATGATGTAAAGCATGATGGTGGCAGCATCATGATGTGAAGCATGATGGTGGCAGCATCATGATGTGAAGCATGATGGTGGCAGCATCATGATGTGAAGCATGATGGTGGCAGAATCATGATGTGAAGCATGGTGGTGGCAGCATCATGATGTGAAGCATGGTTGTGACAGCATTATGATGTAAAGCATGGTAGTGGCAGCAGTATCATGATGTGAAGCATGGTGGTGGCAGCATCATGATGTAAAGCATGGTTGTGACAGCATTATGATGTAAAGCATGGTAGTGGCAGCAGCATCATGATGTGAAGCATGATGGTGGCAGCATCATGATGTGAAGCATGGTGGTGGCAGCATCATGATGTGAAGCATGGTGATGGAAGCATCATGATGTGAAGCATGGTGGTGGCAGCATAATGATGTGAAGCATGGTGGTGGCAGCATCATGATGTAAAGCATGGTGGTGGCAGCATCGTGATGTGAAGCATGGTGACGGAAGCATCATGATGTGAAGCATGGTGGTGGCAGCATCATGATGTGAAGCATGATGGTGGCAGCATCATGATGTGAAGCATGATGGTGGCAGCATCATGATGTGAAGCATGGTGGTGGCAGCATCATGATGTGAAGCATGGTGGTGGCAGCATCATGGTGGCAGCATCATGATGTGAAGCATAGTGGTGGCAGCATCATGATGTGAAGCATGGTGACGGAAGCATCATGATGTGAAGCATGGTGGTGGCAGCATCGTGATGTGCAGCATGGTGACGGAAGCATCATGACATGAAGCATGGTGGTGGCAGCATCGTGATGTGCAGCATGGTGGCGGAAGCATCATGACATAAACATAAACGGCTTGGCAGCATCATGATGTGGCTTGCAGAAGTGGTGGCATCATGATGTGAAGCATGGCGGTGGCAGCATCATGATGTGAAGCATGGTGGTGGCAGCATCATGATGTGGGGATCGCCACAGGCTTAATCCTGTAACTGCAGCCAAAGGTGCATCTCCTAAATTCTGCCTTGAAGGGGGTGGTTACTAAGCAATCACTTATTGTGCTTTTAGTATTTGTAATTTATTGACATTACTTTGCAGAAATCTGATTTCACTTTGACAAGAAAGAGTCTTTATTTGTACATTCGTGTCCAAAAAGCCAAATAAATGGTCCATCAAGGTTCTTGTTCTGCTGTAACTGATGACCTGCTTGTTATTTGTTTCAGGCTGCTGCCCAAACACAAACTCCTCCGCCGGACTGCACATGGCGATGACCAGAAACCTGCTAGTGATCAGGATCCACATCAGTCCACATCTGGACCCTCAGCAGATCCACATCAGTCCACATCTGGGCCCTCAGCAGATCCACATCAGTCCACGTCTGGACCCTCAGCAGACCAGGACCTTGTTGGTGAGGTGGACGCTGCAGACCAAGTGCAGCCTCTGCACATCGTGTGGCCTCACAGGTGGTGAGTTTCAGTTTCATCACCAGACGTGTTCAGTCGACACAAACTGAACCAGCTGCAACATTTTTTTATTATTTTATGATAGAAAAGATTTAGAAAAGATTAAGTTTAGATTTAATGTCTGGATGTTTGAGACAGGAGTGAGCCTTTCCACAAACACAACCTGAAAGAGACTCTTTATCCAGATTTGTTTTTTTCAACCAGCTGTTGATGATCATTAAAGAAATACTATATCTCTATATTATGTTATTTATCTATATATTATACTTTTATTATGAAAATAGAATCAGCGTTTATAAAAGTCTGATTGCGATTAAAACACTTGTGGACTGTTGACATTGGTAAAAGAAAAATAATATGCAAAAACATAATAAAAATTGTTTTCTTTTAAAAAAATGTTAATGTTATTAAAAAGAGAAAAAGGTAAATGTTAGTTGTGGGTCAGAGTTAGATTGACACTTGAAATCACTTTAAAATAGTCTTAAAATCAGCAGTTCAGCATCATAAAATCAGTTGAAATCATCGTCTAATTGCGGCTCGGTGTCAGATTGCGACGCAGATTCTTAGGTAGGGATTCGGACTGTGGGTCAGAGTGGTGCAGGTTGTGGTTCAGGGTGTCAGGTTGTGGTTCAGGGTGTCAGGTTGTGGTTGCGGTTCAGGTTGCGGTGCTTCGCCTCAGCCTCACCTTGTGTTGTATCAGTAACAAAGCAGCGCGCTGTAATCTGCCGTGAGCGGACAAACACAGATGGATTACGGCTGCAGCCACGAGCTGCCGGCTGTGATTCTGAAATGAGGATTTCCACAGAGCCTTCTGTTAATCTCTGATTGAAGCTGCATCTCATCAGGTTTTGGGTTTAATCTGTGGGTGGCCTGGATCCTCAGATTACAGCCCGTCTTACTGCTGCTGCTGCTGCTGCTGCTGGGGGGTGAACAGCTGTTCCAGGTGTAGCTGCTGCAGCACCGGAGCTGGTTGGTAAATCTGTGGGGCTTTATGTTGATCAGGATCAGCTTTTACCTCCAGAGGACTGGAGTCTGATTAGAAACAAACAAACAGCAGATTACACAGTTTAACATGACCGAGCTCTGATACCTGCTGCTGCTCCACCAGAGTCCAGTCAGACGTCACAGTTTAGAATCCGCTGCTGCTCATAAACACATGAGACAAACATAAACATGA
Organism: Dascyllus trimaculatus; assembly: GCA_024666655.1. Taxonomy (NCBI): domain Eukaryota; kingdom Metazoa; phylum Chordata; class Actinopteri; family Pomacentridae; genus Dascyllus; species Dascyllus trimaculatus. The sequence continues at coordinate 5,049,622 of CM045456.1, forward strand.
AGACCTGAATGCCTCAGCAGACCTGCAACCATCACCAGATGACTTCTGCAAGTCCCGAGTCATGACATGACCAGAGACCTCTCCAGGTGTCGGATTATGACAAGTCCTACTCCTATTCAAGTCCCGAAATTTCTGTAAATACCCGAGTAATCCACAAATCCAAACTCGTGACATCTCCTGAGTCCCAAATGCTCAACAAGTCCAGAGTCGTGACAAGTCCCAAGTTCTCTGCCAGTCCCAGGTCTAGACAAGTACCAAGTCTTCTGTAGATCCTGAGTCATGATAAGTCCCAGGTTGTCTACATGTCCCTAGTCATGACACATCAAGTACCAACTCCTCTGCCTCTACAAGTTCAGAGTAATGACAATCCCAAGTTCTCTGCCAGTCCCAGGTCTAGACAAGTACATACTTCTTTACAAGTACCAAGTCTTCTGTAGATCCTGAGTCATGATAAGTCCCATGTTCTCTACATCTCCCTAGTCATGACACATCAAGTACCAACTCCTCTGCCTCTACAAGTCAGGAGTCATGACAAGTCCCAAGTCATTTGCAGGTCCGGAGTCATGACAAGTCCTGAATCCTCAACAAGTCCAGAGTCATGACAAGTCTCAAGTTCTCTGCCAGTCCCAGGTCTAGAAAAGTACGTACTTCTTTACAAGTACCAAGTCTTCTGTAGATCCTGAGTCATGATAAGTCCCAAGTTTTCTTCACATCCCTAGTCATGACACATCAAGTACCGATTCCTCTGACTCTACAAGTGCAGAGTCATGACAAGTCTCAAGTCATCTGCATGTCCGAAGTAATCCATAAGTCCCAACTCATGACATCTCCTGAGTCCCAAATGCTCAACAAGTCCAGAGTCATGACAAGTCCCAAGTTCTCTGCCAGTCCCAAGTCTAGACAAGTACGTACCTCTTTACAAGTACCAAGTCTTCTGTAGATCCTGAGCCATGATAAGTCCCAAGTTCTCTACATGTCCCTAGTCATGACACGTCAAGTACCAACTCCTCTGCCTCTACAAGTCCAGAGTCATGACAAGTCCCAAGTTCTCTGCCAGTCCCAAGTCTAGACAAGTACGTACTTCTTTACAAGTACCAAGTCTTCTGTAGATTCTGAGTCATGATAAGTCCCAAGTTGTCTTCACATCCCTAGTCCCCTACAAGTAAAGAGTCATGACAAGTCCCAAGTCATTTGCAGGTCCGGAGTCATGACAAGTCCTGAATCCTCAACAAGTGCAGAGTCATGACAAGTCTCAAGTCATCTGCATGTCCGAAGTCATCCATAAGTCCCGAGTCGTGACAAGCACAACTTCTCTGCATCTACCAGAGTCAGTCCAGAGTCATGACAAGTCCCAAGTTATCTGCCAGTCCCAAGTCTCGACAAGTACGTACTTCTTTATAAGTACCAAGTTCTGTAGATCCTGAGTCATGATAAGTCCCAAGTTCTCTACATGTCCCTAGTCATGACACATCAAGTACCAACTCCTCTGCCACTACAAGTTTGGAGTCATGACAAGTCCCAAGTCATTTGCAGGTCCAGAGTCATGACAAGTCCTGAATCCTCAACTAGTGCAGAGTCATGACAAGTCTCAAGTCATCTGCATGTCCGAAGTAATCCATAAGTCCTGAGTCGTGACAAGTACAACTTGTCTGCATCTACCAGAGTCAGTCCAGAGTCATCTGCAAGACCCGAGTAATCCACAAGTCCCAACTCATGACATCCCCTGAGTCCCAAATGCTCAACAAGTCCAGAGTCTTGACAAGTCCCAAGTTTTCTGCCAGTCCCAAGTCTAGACAAGTACGTACTTCTTTATAAGTACCAAGTCTTCTGTAGATCCTGAGTCATTATAAGTCTCAAGTTCTCTACACATCCCTAGTCATGGCACATCAAGTACCAACTCCTCTGCCTCTACAAATCCAGAGTCATGTCAAGTTCCAAGTTCTCTGCCAGTCCCAAGTCTAGAAAGTACGTAATTCTTTACAAGTACCAAGTCTTCTGTAGATCCTGAGTCATGATAAGTCCCAAGTTCTCTACATGTCCCTAGTCATGACACATCAAGTACCAACTCCTCTGCCACTACAAGTATAGAGTCATGACAAGTCCTGAATCCTCAACAAGTGCAGAGTCAGGACAAGTCTCAAGTCATCTGCATGTCCGAAGTAATCCATAAGTCCCGAGTCGTCACAAGTACAACTTCTCTGCATCTACCAGAGTCAGTCCAAAGTCATCTCCAAAACCTGAGTAATTGACAAAACCCAACTTACGGCAACTCCAAAGTGCAAGTCTTGAATCCTCAACAAGTCCCGAGTAATGACAAGTCCCAAGTCATGTGCAGGTCCCGAATCATGACAAGTCCTGAGCCCTCTGCAATGCCTGAATATTCGTCAAGTACCAACTCATAATAACTCCTGAGACCTGTGCACCTCCGGAATCCTCAACAATTCCCGAGCCATGAGAAGTCCCAAGTCTTTCGCAGGTCTCTGCAGTCCAGACCCAGACTCATCTCCAAGTCCTGAAAGCTCTTCAAGTCCCAAGTCCTCCATAAGTCTTGAGTCGTGATAAGTCTAGAGTCTCTGCAAGTTAACAAGTCCCAACTCATGACAACTTTGAGTCTTGTGCAAGGCCTGACTCCTTCACAAGTCCTGAGTTCTCTTCAGGTCCCAAGTCATGACAAATCCTGAATCCTCTACAAGTCTCAAGTCATGATTAGTCAAGTACTAACTCCTCTGCCTCCTCAAATCTAGAGTCATCTGCAACACCAAGTCCCAACTTTTCTGCAGGTCACAAGCCATGACAAGTCCTGAGTTCCCTGCAGGTCCAGAGTCATAGTCCTCTTTAAGTCTCAAGTCATGACAAGTCAAGTGACAACTCGTCTGCCTCTGCTTGTTTGAACTCAGGAGATTCATCACAGACGGAGTTTCACATGTTTACAGAGCAGGACTTCACTGGACTTGACAAGTGTTGCAGGAGCACTGGGAGCAGAGCATCGTTGCACAAGGACACACTTCGACGGAGACGAGGGTTACATTTAATTACGGCTTTTGATTTTTTTTTAGGGGCAGTCTCTGGACTCGTTAACCAAAAGAGACTGGATTCCACCTCAGAGCAGCTCTTTACGTCACCTCATGAATGAATGCGTCTGTTTTATTTGCGTAAACTGATGTCGAGTGTTTCACAGCAAAACGTGTTTAGACTTTCCTGCCGAGTGTTTGACGGTAAAACGTGTTTTGGTTATTTTACTCTCAGTCTGTGTGTTAATGAGCTCGGCCTCAGTTTCGTGCTTTTCACGCTCACATTGTGAGTCTCAGTAAATACTGTTTGAATTTTAAAATGCACCTCTTGGGTTCAACATGAAGCAGAATTTTTAATCACTCATCTGTAAATGAGACCATCAGAGTTTCTTCTTCTGGTTCCTGATGCATATTAATGAGCGCGCTGGCCTCCACTGAGCATGCTCAGTGCTTCACGCAGGGTATCTGCTCTGATTCTCACTCGAGTTCATGTGGATTCATCTGGGAGCTCAGCGAGGAGGGACCATGGTGAGGATGATGAAGATGAGGATGATATTAAGGGTGATGATTGTGGCGATGAGTGTGTTTGTCTTCTCAAGATTTCCTGACATTAAATACCATATCTTGCTTTTTGAAAATTCAGCTTCATATTAAACAGGGCTGCAGCTGACAACTATTATGATCACTGAATAATCAAGTATTCAGACTATGAATAGCGCAGTTACTGAACAGCTCAGAGACACACAAAAGACACTAAGCAACTAAAAAAAGGCACAAAATGGACTGAAAATAGACACGAAACAACCAAAAAGAGACACAAAATTACTAAACAGACACAAAATGATAGAAAAGATGTTGATTATTTTCAGAGTTAATCATTTAGTTTCTCGAATGTCAGCCTATAAAGAAAACAAACGACCACAAAGACGCAAAATGACTGAAAAGAGACAAAAAGGGTGATTTTATGGGAAACAAAATGAAATCTCGTTAATTAAAATAAATAATTCAACAATGTCTGTTATTTTCACAGGTTCGCTACTAAGCTATAAATCCTGAGGTCTTAAAATACCTAATTTTTCTGTCACATGTGAGGAGCTAAAAAGAAAAAGAAGTTTGGATTGAGACCATTTTCATTAAATATGAGTTTGGACAGATTTGTGAATTTAATGACAAAGTGTAGATTTGAAACTTCAGTTCCATATAGAACATAGCTGAGGCTGACAACTATTTTGATCGTTGAATAATCAAGTATTCGGACTACGAATAGCACCATTACTGTACAGCTCAAAGAGACACAAACTGACTAAAAAAGACACAAAATGGCTGAAAAACAAATTTACTGAAAATTAGGGCTGTTCTGGATAGTAATTGCCATTCTTTGAATATTCGGGTCCAGTTAATGACGACTATTCGAATAATCGATGACGACAACACCGGAGTTGGCAGCTCCGTGTACTAGAACCATGGTGGTGTTCTAGAGCCTTGGTGGCGCTCGGCAATGCTCAACAGCGTTTTACAGCCTCAGCGACGCTCGGCAGCGCTCAGCAACACTTGGCAGCACTCGGCAACATTCGGCAGCACTCGGCCACACCTGATGGTGGCAGACACGACTATTCAAATGTCAAAATTATTATCCGAATATCATCACAACGAACGAATACTCAGATATTCGGATATTAAGATATTCGGATATTTGAATATTCAAAGATTCAAAGTTTTTATTGTCATGTGCACTGCAAAGAAACACGTTTCCCTGTGCAATGAAATCCTTACTTTGCTGTTCACTCAGGATACCAGCAACAAGTATAAAAATAGTACATAAAAAATAAAATGGAAATAAAACTATGTAAAATGTATTTAGTGCAAATAGGATGTGCAAAAATGTAAAATTTAAAAGTGACATTCCAAAAATTAACAATGGTTAGAAGAAGATAAGTACAATTTTCAAATATATGGATTTTAAAAGTGTCCTTAGTGTGATCCGGTCAACTGTTGGGGATTCTGATGGCAGTGGGGTAGAAAAATGCGGGACCAGCCCTAAAAAATAGACACAAAACAACACAAAGAGACAAAATTACTGAACAGAGACACTAAATGACACAAAAGAGGCTGAAAATTCGTGTTAGTCGTGTAGTTTCTAAGACGTTAGCCTGTACAGAGACAAAAAATTACTTTAAAAAGACACAAATGGGCTAAAAATTGACACAGCCCGACTAAATGGAGACACAACCTGACTTAAAAAGGCATAAAATGGCTGAAAGGTGACAGAAATTGACGTAAAATAGACACAAAACAATCAAAATTGCTTAAAAGCGACACAACTTGACTAAATAGAGACACAGACGACCTGAAAAGCAACACAAATGGCTGAAAAGTGACTAAATAAAATCATGTGACTCTGATTGAAGATAAATTAACTCAACAAGGCCTCTGTTTTTCACAGTTCATCATTTAGTTTCTTGATTTATAGACTGTATCTGCTGAACTATGAATCCTTTGGTCTTAAAATATCCAGTTTCCTGTCACATGTGAGGAGCTGAGATCAGAAGTTTGGATTGGAGGAGTTTGAGATGGTCTCAGGTTGTGTGTTCGGGCTGAATCTGTGTTTGAACTGTGTCACTGTATAAATGCGAACATGTGGTTCATGCTGTTAATTAACAGTGTTGGAGGGGGGAGGACGGGGGAGGACGGCAGCCCCGTTATCTCCCCCTCTCTCAGCCTTTGTCCTCTCCTGTATCAGCGCTCAGGGATGGAGGATTGGTGGCTCACAGAAGGAGTTAAAAAGGTTTCGGGGAAATGAGGGAATTATCTCGGTGTCCGCGGGGAGTCGAGCTGCGAATGAGAAGAAATAATCTGCTCGCTAATACGTCACCTTAGGAAATCACCGCTCTGCTGTTTGACCTTCACACCGCCGCTCGCTGCTCACGGCTTCAGAACCGACTGGGATCAGGTGGAGACGGGTCGGACCACCAGCACCTGAACGTCACACCTTCATCACCGAGCAATGTTGTTTAAAATCAGAGTGGGGGCGTCCCAGTACCTCAGCTGGTTCCATACCTTTCCTGTCTGGAGTGAATCAATCTTCACACAACCGCAAAGCGATCCTGTTAAAACTAATAGAAAACTAAATAGCTCGCATTTGTCTCAAAAATTCCCCGGTTGCAGAGCTCTATCTCATTAAACCAGTTTGTTTTGAAGACATGAGCTCGGGTTGGAGGTCATTAACCTACACAGAAGTCTTTGTCTTGGTGCCCGTTGCTAGCAAAACCCCCACAATGCTCTCTGCTTACCAACATGAACTGTAGTCTGAGTGACGCCTCCTCTGGTCTCTACAGTATTAAACAGTAAGAGGCTCCACCTGGTGGTACAACCAGGTACTACAGCTAATCTACAACACATGTTCTAATATGCGTGTTCTTTATCTGGTGCGTAATCAGTTATTATATTTTAATTGATTAAACTGACAGCAATGAATCGATCGATCTTCATGCTTCCGCTTGGTGTTTAAATCAGTGTGTTTGTTTTAAGGGAACACGACAAAAACCCTGAGCTGTTCTTCAACACTCTGCTGAAACTGAAGGAGAGACGACTGGACTTCCATCTGTCGGTGCTCGGAGAGACATTCACCGACGTACCAGGTAGAAACACGCGAAACACACAAATGTAACGCACACTCACACATCAAACACGCAAATATAAAACGCAGTGACACATCAAACACACACATGTTAAACATACGTCAGACATTCACACGTGTTACGCACATGTTTAAAGTGTCTTTGTTGAAGTTCCTTCGGTGTTCATTGATCTATAAATGTTGTCTTCCTGCAGCTCCTCAGTAAAGATTAGTTATTTTTGGCGCAAAAAATGTCCCAAGCACAGAGTGAAGATGAAAGTCAGAACAAGACTGAAGTCAAAAATTAAAACTATAATTGCAGTCCGAGACAGGACTCAAGATCAAGTCTTCTATAAGTGCTAAATCTCAGCACCACCACCATTTAAACTGGATGATAATGCGCCTACTGAGCTACTAGAAGGTGGAGGAGTTTCCTACTTGTCTATGTGTGGAGGAAACAAGCACTGGTATCATCCAGACGACCAGGATCGAACCCCTAATCAATCTTTTCAGACTTCTTAACTGTAGAATCCAAAAGCTTTGACGTTGAACAGTTACTGGACGTAAGTCTGGTTCTATGTAGGAAACATAACAATGGAGGTTTGTTATGTTAGAATATGTGGTGAGTTTACGCCGTTATTGATGAGAACATTGAGATAACTTTCTGTCTGGCATCAAGACCCAGACAGCCCTTTCTTGGGCCTCTCAGAAGAAACTACCTTGGAGCAGGACCTTTGTTCTCCCCTGAAAATGACGGTCCGACATGGTTCCTGTGGTCAGAACATGCATGAAGGTTCAAGCTGGCCTGAAATCATCTTGAAAGGAGTTTGACAGGGATGTTTCTGTGGTCAGAACTATAATGATAATAATAATGCATTAGTTTAATATAGCGCTTTTCTTGACACTCAAAGATGCTTCACATTGCATTATTCATTCACTCCATACTCCATGGTGCTAAGCTACGTCTGTAGCCACAGCTGCCCTGGGGTAGACTGACGGAGGCCAGGCTGCCAGTCTGCTCCATCGACCCCTCCGACCACCACCAACCAACCATCTAGGTACTGACCAGGCCCAACCCCGCTTAGCTTCCCAGATCTGAAGGGATCGGACATCCAGAACGCGGTATGGCCACCTGACAGAGAGGTTTGAGCCACTCTAAAGGGATCCTGAAAGAGGTTCCACAGGGATGTTCTCTGGTGGGAACAAACTCAAATGCTCAGGCCACCCTAAGACGACCCTAACAGGTTCTACGGGGACGGTTCCTGTGGTCAGAACATGCATGAAGGTTCAGACCACTCTAGAATTACCCTGAAAGTAGTTCTACAGGGATGCTTCTGTGGTCAGAACTGACAGAGGTAAAGAGATCCTGACAAAGGTTCTACAGAGACGTTTCTGAGGAGGTTGGAACAAACACAAAGGTTCCACAGGAATAGTTCTGCAGTCAGAGCACTTGAAGGTGCAGGCCACCCTAAAGACATCCTGAAAAAGGTTCTACAGAGATGTTTCTAAGGTCAGAACAAAGGCAAATGTTGAGACCGACCTAAGATGACCCCAAGAGAGGTTCTACAAAGAGGGTTCCTGCGGTCAGAACATTCATGGAGGTTCAGGCCACCCTAAGACGACCCTAACGGAGGTTCTGCAGGGACGGTTCCTGCAGTAAAAAACAGCCTGGTCTGTCTGGTTTGTAATTCAGGTGCTTCCTCAGTGTGTGAATCCACATTTCTTCATTCAGGTTATCGATACAGAACATGTACAACAGCAGATGTTGAGCCTCTTTGACGTGGAGGAACCCAGAGGAGAACCATGGAGCTCACCTTTTCCTCACGTCCTGTTTAGTTTCCAGCTGAAAGTTGGTGTTGGTTGTGTGAGAGCAGCTCTGCCCTCAGTTTCAGGTGAATCATCCCCTGCAGGTCAGGGACGCCGTTTAATCGATGGTATCATCAGCTGATGATGCGATAATGAGCATGTGTGTGTTTTAAGGTAATGATCAGACACACTCTGAGATATTGAGGCGTAAAGTTTTAGTGCGGCACAAACAGCCGACTGTAAATCAGCTTCACGAGCGCAGCCAGGCAATCACATTAGGACGACTTTAATGACTTTGATTTTGTTAATAGGGTCACAGTATTGATTCTGTTCACCTGCTGCAGAGCTGCTGTCACAAACTCTGCACTCTTAGATCCTTAATATTAATAATTAACCAACAGAACGTCTGCACACTTAATCTGCCGCCTTTAATCTTCAGCAGCAGCTCCGGTTCCTCTTTAGATTTAACTGCATACAGATTAAAGTTCATCTTGTTTCTCCTCCTGCAGAGATCTTCTCCGAGGCCAAACGTCTGCTGGACTCTCACATCCTGAACTGGGGTTACCTGCCCAGCAAGGACGATTACCTGCAGGTGTTGTGTCAGGCCGACATCGTCGTCTCCACCGCCAACCATGAGTTCTTCGGCGTCGCCATGTGAGTCCCTGATTTCTGTTTTCATTCACCACTAAGAACATAAACAGTATTTTCTTCAGTTCTGTAAAATATTTTGCCTGAATTTTGAGAAATTTTAAACACTTTTAGAGCTGGGAAATTTTCGCCCTTCAATATCTCCAGAAATAAAACTCCCATTGAAATTTGGTGAGGAAACAGACAAAATAGGTTCTAATAGATCTAAATTGTCAAATGGCTCCGACAAAGACACATTTTTATTTAATGGCCCTTCAAAGCTAAAAAAAAAAGTGGAAAATGTTCAAATGAGGGTGGTATTGTTATCCCAGAAAGTTCCTGTAACTCTATATATATGGGTGGATCCATGTTTCCTACTGAAAATACAGTCTTTGGTTGACATTTCACCAACTGTTGAGGCAAGACAAGGTTCCAGGTTTTAGATTTTACGACAAAATGGTGATGAGTCCATTTTAAGGGGCTGCATGGTGGCTCGGTGGCTCATTTTTAAATTACCGGAATGACGTCATATTTGCCAGTATTAACCGATGATTATCGAACGCCGATATTATGGTGCATCCCTAGTTATTATATGTGCGAAGTTACAAACTCATTCAATGTTGTCTTCATGTTGAAATTTAACAATATATAAGGCTTAAGTTGATCCAAAATGGACAGTTTTGTGTCATTTTGGACATTTTTTTTTTGTCATTTTAAAAGGTTTTAAGTTATTTTGGACAGTTTTAAGCGGTTTTGGTCAGACTTCGATGTTTGGTTAGCATGACGTTTATTTAGCATTGTTAGAATTTCATGTGAGGCAAGTATGTCAAGACAAGGCTCCAGTTTTTTGATATTTTGACAAAATTATGATGTGGACTGATTGATAGAAGCACAAAAACTGGTGTTCACAGGGTTCTACATAGTGTCATACATGTTCGAAGTTACAAGCTGCTTCCATGTTGTCTTCATGTTGAAATTTAACAACATATGAGATTAAATTTGCCTCGGATGGATGGATGGATGAATAAATGAATGGATGGATGAATGAATGAATGAATGAATGAATGGAGGGATGGATGGATGATGGATGGATGGATGGATGGATGGATGGATGAATGAATGAATGGATGGATGGATGGATGGATGATGGATGGATGGATGGATGGATGAATGAATGAATGAATGAATGGATGGATGAATGAATGGATGGATGGATGGATGGATGGATGATGGATGGATGGATGGATGGATGGATGGATGGATGGATGGATGGATGGATGAATGAATGAATGGATGGATGGATGATGGATGAATGGATGGATGGATGGATGATGGATGGATGGATGAATGGATGGATGGATGGATGGATGATGGATGGATGGATGGATGGATGGATGATGAATGAATGGATGGATGGATGAATGAATATGGATGATGGATGGATGGATGAATGAATGGATGGATGGATGGATGGATGGATGGATGGACTGTTGGATGGATAGATGGATGGATGATGGATGGATGGATGAATGAATGAATGGATGGATGGATGGATGAATGAATGGATGGATGGATGGATGGATGGACTGTTGGATGGATGGATAGATGGATGATGGATGGATGAATGAATGGATGATGAATGGATGGATGGATGATGGATGGATGGATGAATGAATGGATGGATGGATAGATGGATGATGGATGGATGGATGGATGGACTGTTTGATGGATAGATGGATGGATTGATGGATGGATGGATGGATGATGGATGGATGGATGAATGAATGAATGGATGGATGGATGGATGATGGATGGATGGATGGATGAATGGATGGATGGATTGATGGATGGATGAATGGATGAATGAATGGATGGATTGATGGATGGATGAATGGATGAATGAATGAATGGATTGATGGATGGATGGATGGATATTTTACTTGGTTTTGGTTCCCAAATAACAAATAAAGTAAACACGGTGCAGCAGCATATTTCCGGAATTCTGTCCAAACAGACACAGACTTGCCTCACTATGAAGAGATGTCCATCTAAAAACAAAATAATTTATAATAAAGCTTTTTTTATTGATATCACGGCTAATATACAAAAAAGTGTTATATTAAATAATAGAAGATCTGGATAGAATCAACTGTTGTATTTAAAACAAGATACAGGATCAATAGCTGGTGCTCATAACGACCAAAATAAGATAAAATAGTTGAGTTTCACCTCAGCCTTCAGTCAGGTGGTCTCATCACATCAGAGACTCTTTGAAACCAGCAGAGTCCAGCAGAGTCCTGCAGGTGAACTGAGACTTCAGTCACCTGAGTTCTGCAGCTTCGGCTCTGATCAGGTGGATCTGAGCTGCAGGCCGAACAGCAGCGGCCAATCAGGCGCCACGCTTTGTGAGCAGCGGCCAATCGTGCCGCTCCGTCTGATCTCCACCTGATTCATGTCTGGGCTCGGTTTGCAGGCGACGCTTCTTATTGATCTGCGAGGAGTCGAGTCCACAAACACAAACACGGCAGAGTCTGCAGGAAAAACAAGCGACTCCACAGAAGAACAAAGTGGAGTCCAGCGGTCTGAGCAGAGTTACAGCTCGAGTTCTTCAGCTCACCTTTAAACTGACCCTTCAAAGCAACACAGATATCACACAGCTACGTTATTCAGAAAAGCTGTTTCCATGTTCCGTGAAGCTCAGAAACTCCTTGTAGAAAAAGTTAAAAACCTCCCTCAGAGAGCAGGAAAACTTTTAAGACAAAACTGAGGATGTGTTTGTGAATGTTGTGGTTTCCATTAAGTTTTATAATGAAACAGTTTGGAAGGGGGTTAAAATACATCACAGAAAACGCAGCTACATAAGCTAACAGACAGTAAGCTAATGGAACAAGGGTAACAGACCATGAAGTGAAGCTATGACAAAGTGGAGCTAACAGACAGAAGCTAACAGAGGAGCTAACACATACTGGAGCTAACACAGTTAAGCTAACAAACAAAGCTAACACACAGTGAAGCTGATGGTTAAGCTAACAGACTGTGAAGCTAACAGATACAGGGTAACAGACAGTGGAGCTAACAGATAGTGAAGCTAATGGACAGAGGCTAACAGACCGTGAAGTGAAGCTATGACACAGTGAAGCTAACAGACAGTAGCTAACAGACAGAAGCTAACAGACAGGCGGGCTAACCGACAGAGGAGCTAGCACACAGAGGAGCAAACAGACAGAGGAACTAACAGACAGAGGAGCTAACACTCAATGAAGCTAACAGACAGTGAAGCTAACAGACAGTGAAGCTAACAGGCAGTGAAGCTAACGGACACAGGCTAACAGGCAGTGGAGCTAATAGATAGTGAAGCTAATGGACAGAGGCTAACAGACCATGAAGTGAAGCTAACAGACAGTGGGGCTAACACACAGTGAAGCTTACAGACAAATGCTAACACACACTGAAGCTGATGGTGAAGCTAACAGACAGTGACAGTAATGGACAGAGGCTAACACACTGTAAAGTAAAACTAATAGACAGTGAAGCTAACAGATTTGAAGCTAGTAGACAGTGGAACTAACAGACAGTGGTGCTAGCAGAAGGTTAACCTAACAGTCAGAAGCTAGCAGATAATGGAGCTAACAGACAGTGGAGCTAATGGACAGAAGCTAACAGACCATGAAGTGAAGCTAACAGACAGTAGATAACTGACAGTCTCGCTAATAGACATAAAGCTTAAACACCATTAAGCTAAGACACAGTATACCGAACAGACAGTGGAGCTAACCGACAGAAGCTAACAGGCAGTATAATATTGACAGCAGAGCTAACAGACAGTAGCTTACAGACAATGGAGTTAACAGACAGTAAAGCCAACAGATAAATAAAATGAATGGAGGTATTGGCAGTATCTGCAATGACTGTCGACCTCTCACTGTTCCACTCCGCTAATGAATCCTGAGCTAATTATACTCAGAAAGAAGAAGAAGAAGGTTTTCCCAAGTGGGTGTTGGTGTATTTGTGTTTGTCTTTGATCCAGAGTCAGCAGGGACCAGGACCGAGCCCCCCTCTACGGCGCTCTGCTGGTCCTCATCTTAGCTCTGACTGTACAAACACTCTGATTATCCAGGATTATATGGAGAAATGTGTTTTAATATTGACTTCTGTGGGAGTCCATCACAACATGGATCTGTAATGATGACATACTAGCAGGCTAACATGCTAAGTATTAACATTGCTAATATGCTAATATTTTCTGAGTGTATGTGTGCTCCTGTACTGATTTATTATTTTAAAATGCTAGGGGATGGAGATTTGAACACAATAGGCCAACAAATTAAAAGCCTTAGCACAGCTCAACAAAATAAAATCATAATTTTAGGTCAGCAAAATAAAATATCCTCATGTTGACAAAATAATATCCCCATTTCAACCAAACAAAAAAGCCTCCAGCTCTGGTCAACAAAATAAAAATTCTAATCAACAAAATAAAAGTACTAATTATGCTTTAATTTGTAATCAAATAAAAGGTTATCACTGACAAAATAAAAGCATGACTTCAACTCAACAAAATAAAAGCACTTCACATTAACAAAATTAAACCATGAGGTCAGATTAGCAAAATAAAAGCCCAAATTCAGCTCAGAATAAAATAAGAGCTTTAGTTCAACTCAACAAAATAAGAGCCCCAGCTGTCACAGGTGTATGTAAAGCAAAGTTTTGTATGTGTAAACTTCATGTAAACAAATAAAAGTCCCATTTGAGCCAAATTAAACCAGCCTCAGGTCCAATCAACAAAATAAAACTGCACAACCCTAACAAATTTGCGTTGACAGAATAAAAGTCTGGCTTCTGCTTAACAAAATAAAAGCATGAGCTCAGATCAACATAATAAGGGCCCCAGTCTGTTAAAGCACCAGCTGTCAGAGGGTCAGTGAGGTAGCTGCTGCTGTGAACTAGTCTGTCGGAGTAGAAACAGTAGAACCGTCTGTATTTGGGGCGACACTCTGATCCTCATTAATGCTGATTGTGGTTCCATGTGATTAATCCGGGTCATCAGCTGAGTCCGTTAACGCCCCGCAGCCAGGATGGAGTCATCGAGTCCAGTTACACATCACATAATTACATCCGAGATGAACCGCCTCCAAACATTTACGTCACTGAACTGAAGCGACCCCTGACACCACGGCAGCTCTGACCTGAACCATCAGAACCTCTCAGAACCAGCGGCGTCTCTTTGTACTTTAACTGTACAGGTCTGAAGGTGCTGGCTGTGTTTTAATGTGTTGCAGGTTGGAAGCCGTCCACTGTGGCTGTTATCCTCTGTGTCCAAAGGCGCTGGTGTATCCTGAGATTTTTCCAGGTAAACACAACTGGACTGCCTAGACCACTAATGCAGCACACTACCTGTACTACACACCTGAGATGCTGCTTGTTGTTCTTCCTCTCTCTCTTTATTACAGCACAGCACCTGTACTCCACACCTGAGCAGCTCTGTAAGCGGCTTCAGGGACTCTGCAGGAGGCCCGACGTCGCCCGAAGACAAGTTGTCGCGGTAGCTACACAAAAATTGAGCCACACATGTGCACAAACACTGCACTACATGTCCCACAATGCACCTGAACAGTGTCTGTCATCAGATTGAATGGTCCATTTGAACTTTAAAAATAGTTTCAAGGTCCTGTTAGCTCAGAGTTAGCTTCGTACAGTTAGCTCAGAATTCACTGCAAAGTTCTGTTAGTTAGCTTCTTAGGGTTAGCTCAGAATTAGCTTGAAAGTCCTCTTAGCTTAGTTCGCTTCCTAAATTTATCTCAGAATAGGTTTCAAGGTCCCGTTCCCTCAAAGTTAGCTTCATAGACTTAGCTCAGAATTAGCTTCAGGGTCCTGTTCGCTCGGAGTTAGCTTTGTAAAATTAGCTCAAAATAGATTTCAAGGTCCAGTTAATGCAATTAATCTCTTAAAGTTAGCACACAGTTACCTTTGAGGTCATGTTAGCTTTGAGTTAGCTTCTTGGAGTTTGCTCAGAATTAGCTTCAGCATGCTGTTGACTCAGAGTTAGCTTCGTACAGTTAGCTCAGAATTCACTGCAAGGTTCTGTTAGTTAACTTCCTAGGGTAAGCTCAGAATTAGCTTGAAGGTCCTGTTAGCTTAGTTCGCTTCCTAAATTTATCTCAGAATTGGTTTCAAGGTCCCGTTCCCTCAAAGTTAGCTTCATAGAATTAGCTCAAAATTAGCTTCAGGGTCCTGTTCGCTCGGAGTTAGCTTTGTAAAATTAGCTCAAAATAGATTTCAAGGTCCAGTGAATGCAATTAATGTCTTAAAGTTAGCACACAGTTACCTTTGAGGTCATGTTAGCTTTGAGTTAGCTTCTTGGAGTTTGCTCAGAATTAGCTTCTGCATGCTGTTGACTCAGAGTTAGCTTCGTACAGTTAGCTTAGAATTCACTGCAAGGTTCTGTTAGTTAACTTCCTAGGGTTAGCTCAGAATTAGCTTGAAGGTCCTGTTAGCTTAGTTCGCTTCCTAAATTTATCTCAGAATAGGTTTCAAGGTCCCGTTCCCTCAAAGTCAGCTTCATAGAATTAGCTCAGAATTAGCTTTAGGGTCCTGTTCGCTCGGAGTTAGCTTTGTAAAATTAGCTCAAAATAGATTTCAAGGTCCAGTGAATGCAATTAATGTCTTAAAGTTAGCACACAGTTAGCTTTGAGTTAGCTTCTTGGAGTTTGCTCAGAATTAGCTTCAGCGTCCTGCTGGCTCAGAGTTCACTTTTAAAGTTAGCTGAGAATTTGCTTCAGCGTACAGTTTGCATAATGTTAGCTTCTACGTCCTGTTAGCTTAGAGTTAAGTTCTGTCTCCAATTAGCTTAGAGTTAGCCTCTAAATCCAGTCAGCTGAGAATTAGCTTCTAGCTCCTGGCTAACTTAGTCAACAGGATACAACATGTAGCCCTCAGTGTCACAGATGGAACCAACCTGGTCATGAAAGGCTTTTATTTTGTAAGAGAGAAACAGTCAGATTTAAAGCTAAAGGCTGTAGAGCTGCAGATTTATTGCTCCTTTAATTTTTATGGTTCTGGTTCTGCAGGTTGACACCTCCTCCTACTCCTGGGCCGCTTTGAAGCCAAGGTTCCAGACTTTACTGACAGACGAGCGTCCCTGAACGCACCATGGACATCTGGGGGTCCAGTGGTTTGGATCAGTCCGGGTCATCTTTGCCTCCTCTAATCTCTCAGTCAGAGCGGGTCTGGACCTGTTAATGTCCCGTCTCCTGAGCACAGACTGTCAGTGTTTGGAGGGTTAACGTGTTGAATCTGTCATGTTTCAGAGGCGGAACCACTTCATGTTTCTATGCAGATTCCTTTTATTCTTCATTGGACTGAGCTGCAGCTAGAACCTGCTCCCTGAGCTGCCTGGTCCTGGTTTCAGTTCTGGTCTTGGTTGTGGTCCATTATTATCAGACAAGTTTGAACACAGTTCTGTATTTAAAGGTAGATTTTTTTAGCCTTTTTTTAATGATGTCACACTTTCTAAGAAACTATTTTAACAACAAGGAAAACTTTTTTACATTTAAGTTTTTAAAAATGAAGTCAGTAACATTTCATCCTGTTTGGATCGAGTGAAATGGATCAAATAAAACGCTTATCTTTAAGAAAAAGACTCGACTGAAAGTAGTGAGTTGTGTTTGTAGTCCAGAATCAGCTGCTGGATTGTGGGTGATGGAGTCAGAAATCCTGAAAACATCACATTATTGTCTATTGTCCCTGAACGCATCGAATTGTTGTCTGTTGGCACTTACCACATCAAGCTCTTGTCTGTAGTCCTTGAATGCCTCACACTGTCGTATGTTTGCCCTGAACGCGTCAGATTGTTGTATGTTGACCCTTGAACGCATCAAACTCTTGATTCTGAGCGCATTGCCCTGTTGTTTGCTGTGCCTGAATGCATCACGCTGTTCTCTGTTTTCTCTGAACTCCTCATGCTGTCGACTGTTCTTGAATGCATCACGCTGTTGTCTGTTCACCACGAACGTATCACAGTGTCGAGTTGACCCTGAGCACCTCACACTTTCCCTGAACGCATCACGCTGTTCTCCATTGTCCTTAAACGCAATGCGCTGTTGTCGGTTCTCCCTAAACACCTCATACTGTTCTGCTGTTGTCTGTTGTCCTTAAACGCATCGCCCTGCTATAAGTTGATCTTGATCGGATCATGCTGTCGTCTGTTGACTCTGAACGCATCACGCTCTTGTATGTTGATTCTGAACGCCTCATGCTGTTGTCTGTTAACCACAGACGCATCACACTGTCGTTTACTGTCCCTGAATGCATCATGCTGTTGACCCTGAACGCATCATGCTCTTGTCTGTTGCTCTTGACTGCCTCACACTGTTGTATGTTGACCCTGAATGCATCACGTTGTTGCATGTTGATCCTGACCGCATCACACTGTTATATGTTGATCCTGAACGCATCATGCTGTTGTCTTTTGACCCTGAGTGCATCAAACTGTTTTCTCTTGTCCTTGAAAGCCTCACACTGTTGTATGTTTACAATGAACATCTCACACTTTTGTTTGCTGTCCCTGAATGCATCATGTTGTTGTATGTTGACCCTGAGCACATCATGTTGTTTTTGTCTACCCTGAACGCATCACACTCTTGATTGCTGTCCCTGAATACATCACACTGTAGTCTGTTGATCTTGAATTGATCACGCTGTTGACCCTGAACGCATCTCGTTGTTGTATGTTGACCCTGAATGCATCACGTTGTTGCATGTTGATCTTGACCGCATCACAGTGTTATATGTTGATCCTGAACGCATCATGCTGTTGTCTTTTGACCCTGAGTGCATCAAACTGTTTTCTCTTGTCCTTGAAAGCCTCACACTGTTGTATGTTTACAATGAACATCTTACACTTTTGTTTGCTGTCCCTGAATGCATCATGTTGTTGTATGTTGACCCTGAGCACATCGTGTTGTTTTTGTTGACCCTGAACGCATCACACTCTTGATTGCTGTCCCTGAATACATCACACTGTAGTCTGTTGATCTTGAATTGATCACGCTGTTGACCCTGAACGCATCTCGTTGTTGTATGTTGACCCTGAATGCATCACACTGTAGTCTGTTGATTTTGAATTGATCACGCTGTTGACCCTGAACGCATCACATGGTTGTATATTGACACTGAATGCATCTCGTTGTTGCATGTTGATCCTGACCGCATCACAGTGTTATATGTTGATCCTGAACGCATCATGCTGTTGTCTTTTGACCCAGAGCGCATCAAACTGTTTTGTCTTGTCCTTGAATGCCTCACACTGTTGTATGTTTACAGTGAACATCTCACACTGTTGATTGCTGTCCCTGAATGCATCACACTGTAGTCTGTTGATCTTGAATTGATCATGCTGTTGACCCTGAACGCATCTCGTTGTTGTATGTTGACCCTGAATGCATCACACTGTAGTCTGTTGATTTTGAATTGATCACGCTGTTGACCCTGAACGCATCACGTGGCTGTATATTGACACTGAATGCATCTTGTTGTTGTATGTTGACCCTGAATGTATCACATTGTTGCATATTGATCTTGACCGCATCACAGTGCTATATGTTGATCCTGAACGCATCATGCTGTTGTCTTTTGACCCTGAGCGCATCAAACTGTTTTGTCTTGTCCTTGAATGCCTCACACTGTTGTATGTTTACAGTGAACATCTCACACTGTTGATGTGCTGTCCCTGAATGCATCACACTGTAGTCTGTTGATCTTGAATTGATCACGCTGTTGACCCTGAACGCATCTCGTTGTTGTATGTTGACCCTGAATGCATCACACTGTTGTATGTTGACCCTCACTGCATTACGCTGTAGATTTTTGACCGTGAACGCCTCAAGTAGTTGTATGTTGACCCTGAACGCATCACGCTGTTGTCTGTTGTCCCTGAATGCATCACACTGTAGTCTGTTGATTTTGAATTGATCACGCTGTTGACCCTGAACGCATCACATTGTTGTATATTGACATTGAATGCATCTCGTTGTTGTATGTTGACCCTGAATGCATCACATTGTTGCATGTTGATCCTGAGCGCATCAAACTGTTTTGTCCTTGAATGCCTCACACTGTTGTATGGTTACAGTGAACATCTCACACTGTTGATTGCTGTCCCTGAATGCATCACACTGTAGTCTGTTGATCTTGAATTGATCACGCTGTTGACCCTGGACGCATGTCGTTGTTGTATGTTGACCCTGAATGCATCACGCTGTAGATTTTTGACCATGAACGCCTCAAATAGTTGTATGTTGACCCTGAACGCATCACGCTGTTGTCTGTTGTCCCTGAATGCATCACACTGACTCTTTGGTGACGTAGAGTTTCAGGCGGTGGCTGGAGGTGGTTGTCGGTTGCAGCGGTGAACTGAAGCGTTGGAGCGTGCTCAGTGGTGGTGTCGCTGTGGATCTGTGCTGCGATGCGTTCGCTGTGCGTTAGTGCTCCTCAGCGTTTCGTGCTCTGGCCTGAGGTCGGATGTGGAGTCACGCGGCCTGCTTCTTCGTGTGAACGCAGGAGATGCTTCAGTGCAGCTGCAGGAGTTGAATCAGTGAACGCAGCCTGCAGCCGCAAACTGCTCAGCGAGCTCAGCTTCAGCGTGTCAAACAGAACCAGCAGAGAGGCGACTTTTCTGCGTCTTTAAACACATCTGGAGGCGTTCCATCAACTTTCAGGAACATGAATGAAGCGTTTTATATCCACCGTTTATAATGAGATTCCAATCTTTATTTCTGATGACAGACTCGATCCTCGTCAGCGTGGAGGAGACCACAAATCCTTTATACACTATTTTTCCCAGCTGCTCTTTGCTGGAGTGGTTGCTCTGTCTTTCTATTTAAAATACCCCAAAGGTGGATTCAAGTCAGAATACGCACTGTCCAGGTCGTAGTTTTGCTTTGAACGTCTCGTATCCTCAGACATTCATGGTGCGTCTATACATGTCCTCAACGCCTTTTGAACTCTTGCAGCCCCATATCATCACACTCCCACCTCCGTGCTTCACTGTCAGGACTTTGCTTTCACTGTGGTGGTCCTGGTCAGGTTCACACCAAACATGCTGGAATCCATCTGAGCCCAACAAGTTCATCTTGGCTCCGTCAACACGAAACCAAAACACTTATAGCTTCAAAAACGTTCTTCATAAAGACGGAGCTGTTTCAGTAAATGTGTCCGTCCACATGAATTCACTTGATACGCCTGTAAACGATGTAAAACACACGCCAGGCCTGTTGGTGGCGCTACGACGCCGTAACAGAAACAAGCGGAAACAGGCGGCGGGACTTTAGGCATGAAGAAATCTGTATAGGATGTAAACATAGAACATGGCGGCCGCAAATAGGAGTGGACGAGCTGGTAGGACTCTAGTCTGGACGGACGATGAGGTGGAACTATCAGCAGGACATACGCAGCTCTATACGGGGACGTTGTTGACGTCGTTTTCTGAGTTTGGAGCATCTATGGAGAGGTGGAGCTATGAAAAGAAGCGGACTGGGCGTAACAACGGTGACACGTAAACCGTGTTTTCAGATCTTTGAAATCGATCCTTTCTGAACCTAGGTCCCAGAGTGCAGACGATACACAGGTCTGATGAAGTATTTGTGCGTTTAGGGTCCGTGTACATCACGGCCATTCGTTTTCTTAATTTGAGATTTCAAAATAAAAACGAAAAATAAACTGTTTCCCGTTTTTTTTCAGTGATAATACAAAACGGAAAACGGGCCGTAATCCATTATCTATTATCCGTTATCCGATTTAATTAGATGTGTTTGTAAATGGAAATTAAAATTAAAATACACCCATGGAAAACTTATTTCTCTACTTCCTGTTGGTTTTGGCTCCGTGACCCGTCTGACTTCTGATGAGGAAGGATCTGGTATCTAAAGCTCCAGTGTTAGCTCACTGTTAGCAGACCTTGCTGTGTGCCGTGGCCTGATGAAGACCCACTGTGGGGTCCAAACGTTGCTTGGCTCACATTGTTCACTATTTCACAGTGGACTTTTCACCAGTGTGGGGTTTATTTGTCCCTTTGGAGGGACCTTGTGGTGCCGCTAGCTCTGCCGCTAGCGCTAAATCGCTAGCGTTCAGCTGCTTTTGGGGACGTTTTTGGGGAGGTTTGGAGGTTTTCTGTTACTTTAGCTGGTGAAAAGTCCACTGTGAAATAGTGAACAATGTGAGCCAAGCAACGTTTGGACCCCACAGTGGGTCTTCATCAGGCCACGGCACACAGCAAGGTCTGCTAACAGTGAGCTAACACTGGAGCTTTAGATACCAGATCCTTCCTCATCAGAAGTCAGATGGGTCACGGAGCCAAAACCAACAGGAAGTAGAGAAATAAGTTTTCCACGGGTGTATTTTAATTAATTTCAAATTACAAACACATCTAATTAAATCGTATAACGGATAATGGATGATGAATTACGGCCCGTTTTCTGTTTTTCATTTTGTATTATCACTGAAAAAAAGGGAAACGGTTTATTTTTCGTTTTTATTTTGAAATCTCAAAATAAGAAAACGAATGGCCGCAACGTACACGGACCGTTTGTGCTCGTCTTCGTGTGGACGGGGCCTTGGTCTCATCTGACCAAAGAAAGTTCTCCAACATTCATCAGGCTTCTTGTCATGTTTCTTAGCGAAGTGTTTGTTGTCCGTCCGTAGAGGCTGATGTCCTGAAGTGTCCTTCAACTGTCTGAAACTCTGATTTCCACTGATAGTTCCTACTTTAGAAATAATGCAGGTATTGAGAGCTGGTACAGTTGAGAATAATTTGATATTAAGGTGATATTAGACTGGAACAGAGGTGTCTAAAGACTTCAGACTTTAAAAGGAGATAAAGGCATGAAAACACAAATAGTATCAGTCGGAAACCTTCAATACTGTGGGAACATTAATACAACAAACCAAGCTCTAGAAGGATGCACACTGTAGTTATTTTTTGAAAAGTCATAAGAATAGACTATATAAGTGATCATCAATGACAATCACAAGAACATTATGAAGAAAAAGCAAGAAAAAAAGACATAATAATTAGTAAAACGGCGACAGAATGCCACCTGATCCAATTGAAAATAAACCATTTCATATCGTATGAATAACATTTCCATTAAAACTCCCGGAGCTCCAATAAAAGGGATGTAATGTTAAATTTAAGGGTGAAAATGTTGGTTTAAGGTGAACAAATGAAACTCGGAGACAAACAGCAGGGAGGCGCTTTGGTTTGGAGGCTTTCTCTGAAAACTGTTGGATTATCAACAAAGAGCAGTGGCAGTAATTTCACGCTTCAGGAGCGAAGCCGGTTTCCGTCTGCAGAGCCCCGATTGTGGCTGCGACACCTCCAGCGCCGACCTGAAATATCCTGCCGACGTCTTCGTGAACCGCAGCGGCTTTTATTCACCGTCCTTTGCTTTAATGGAACGTCTCGTTTTCCAGCGTCGGGTTCTGGTGTTCAAACGCTGAGCAGTTTTAATTCCACGCGAAGTCAAAGAAATCTGTCAGACAAGTTTCCCCCGACCTCCTCAGAATCAGCTGATTCTTCATCTACGGTAACTTTTGTATATTTAATGAAGCCGTGTGGAGTTTTACCTTCCTGCAATGAATAGTTACAGGCCCTAGAAGTACAGAGGTGGATCCAAATTCCACCCTTTTAATGGACTTTTAAAAATCATTTCTGAGCCTCTTAACTTCATCAGTACAGCAGATAGACAAGTGAAATGTTCAGGACTGAAAATCGTCTGAAAACAAATAAAGACAGGGGCCAAAAATGAAAGAAAGTGGACTAAAGGACACCAGAAAACAGAGACTGAAAATGACAGAATGGAGTGGACAAAAACTACGGAAAATGGTGATTAAAAACAAAAGAAAAAAGCGACTTAAAGATGTCAAAACAGTGAATGAAAACTAAAACAAGAGATAAAAAGGACTGGAAATGACTGAAATGAGGAAACAGTGACCGAAAATGACAACAGTGACTGAAAATGACAAAATACAGTGACTGAAAAGGGCATAAACACACTGAAAACATCTGGAAAAAAGGACTGAAAACAGCAGAAAACTGTGACTAAAAAAGACAGAAATCAGCAACCGACAAACAACAGAAAATAGCAACTGAAAACGACAGAATACAGTGAGTAAAAAAATAACAGAATATAGCGACCAAAAACCACTGAAAATGGTGATTGAAAATGAAAGACAACTGTGACTTAAAATGTCAAAACAGACTGAAAACAGCTTAAAATGACAGATACAGTGACAGAAAATAACTGGTTCTTGAAAACTGTTGATTAAAAACGAAATAAAAAAGAAACTTAAAATGTCAAAACAGAGACTGAAAGTTTAAACAAGAGATGAAAAGGACTGGAAATGACTGAAATGAGGAAACTGACTGAAAATGACAACAGTGACAGAAAATGACAGAATACGGTGAATGAAAACGACAGAAACAGACTGAAAACTGCAGAAAACTGTGACTAAAAAAGACAGAAATCGATAAACAAAAAACAACTGAAAATAGCAACCGAAAATGACAGAATACAGTGACTAAAAACAACCAAAAATGATGGAAAAGAGGAACTGAAAAGGGTACAAAACAGTGGCTGAAAACAACTAAAACTGACTGTAACCTACAGAAAATGTCAAAATGGCAGCTAAAAATAACCTAAATGTGACTAAAAAGAACTGAAATGTGTGACTTAAATGTCAGAAAACAGTGAATGAAAACGGCAGAAAACAGTAACTGAAAACAGCTGAAATCAGTGACTGAAATCTAAAGAAAACAGGGACTGAAAATGAAATGTGTGAAAATGACAGAGAACAGTGAGTGAAAACAGGCAGTGTGCTGGTAACAGTGTTTCCTCTGTTATCTGATGTCAGCTCGGCTTTAATAAACGCCTCCGAGTTCAGACGTGTTAATCAACGCCGTGTTGGAGGCGGAGACGTCGTTTAACCGTTTTGTGGAGCAGAAGTAAAATCAAACCTCGTCGCCGACATCAAAGCATCAAAGCGGCTCATCTTTAGACCTCGTCGCCGACATCAAAGCATCAAAGCGGCTCATCTTTAGAGCTGCAGCAGGTTTAAACGAAGGCGGCTTCAGAAGTCGCTGCTCCCCAGAGACGCTTAAAGGTGCAGCAATTAGCTTCATGTCGGCCGTACGGAGACGAAGGAGGAGGCTGTCCTCGCGTGACTCGCTCACAAGTCGTCAACGTGCTGCTGCTGCCATGTTGTAACGGGCTGCTGGTTGGAGATCAGGACGCCTTTCATCTCACTTTCTGTTTCAAGTGAAGCATCAACGACGAACGGCTGAAGACCAACGGCCTGAGTATGAAGGCACTGTTGCACCTTTAAACGTGAATTAAACAGGACGACTGACTCAGCAGAGCAAGATAAAGTGAGGAATCTACAACAAGAAACCATAAGGATAAGAATTCAACACATTTTGACAGTTTTCATGTGCAGTTTGCTTGAATTAAACGACTTAGAATGAAAATTTAGCTTAGAAGAGAAAATAAAAGTCAATACAGGGACTGAAAAGAAATAAAAGTGTCTGAAAAGGACAGAAAGGAGGAACTGAAAATGTCAAAATAGCAACTGAAAACAACCTAAACGAGGGACTGAAAACAACAGATAACTGCAACTAAGAATTACTGAAATCAGCAACATGTCAGAACACAGTGACTGAAAATGAAATGAAAACTACACGAAACAAGAAGTGAAAAGTCAAACTTTATTGATCCCTGACGGGAAGCAGCAGATATAGAATACCCCTGAATAGCAGCTGCATCATTAAAATAACAAACACATCTGAAAACAGCATCACCACAACTGAAAATTTATCAAATCGGAGACTAAAAATGACAGAAAACTGGGACTAAAAAGGAAACAAAACAGTGACTAAAAACTGCAGAAGGTGGTGATTAAAAACCAGACATTAGTGACTGAAAAGGTCAAAACGGTGACTGAACACAGCTGAAACAAGGCACTGAAAATGACTGGAAACAGTGTTGGAAAACGATAGAACACAGTGACCTGAAATCATAGAGCACAGTGACTGAAAACGGCAAAAAAACGGACTGAAAACAACCGAAAGTGGGCACTGAAGCATGTGAAAACAGCAACTAAAAACTAAACTGCGACTGAACATTACTTAAATAGACATAAATGTCAAAAAACAACAGGAAACGGGGAACAAAAACGACTAAAATCAGTTACTGAAAACAGCATAACCCCAAATCGGAGACTGAATATAACTGGGAAATGACAGAAAGCAAGAACTTAAAAGGGGCACAAAACAGTGACTAAAAACAACTGAAATCAGTGAGTGAAAACTATAGAAAATGGTGATTGAAAATGACGAAACTGAGACTAAAAACAGTTTAAATTAGCAACTGAAAAGGACTGAAAATAATTGAAATCAGTGACTTAAAACGACAGATAACTGCAACTGAAAATGACTGTAATCAGCAACTGAAAATGTGAGAAAACAGTAATAAAAATGACAGAAAACAGTGACTGAAAATGTCAAAACACGGACTAAAAAGAAATGAAAATGACTGAAAACAGTGACTGAAAACAACCAAAAGCGACAGAAAACGGTGACGGAAAAAAATTGGAGTCAGTGGATGAAAACTAAAAACAACGGTTAACCGCAACTGAAAATTGCTGAAATCAGCAACTGAAAATGTCAAATGGGGACTAAAAAGGACTGAAAATCACTGGAAGCAGTGACTGAAAATGTCAATAAAACATCAGAAAACTATGACTGAAAATGAGAGAATACAGAGACTAAAAACAACCAAAAATGAGGGAAAACAAGAACTGAAAAAGGCACAAAACAGTGACTAAAAACAATTGAAATCAGTGACTGAAAACTAAAAACAATGGATAACTGCAACTAAAAACTTCTAGAGAACATCAGAAAATAGTGACTAAAAATTACAGAAATGGTAACCGAAAATGACACGAAACAGTAAGTGAAAAATTAAACTTAATGGATTCCTACTGCTGAAAAGAAATGAAAATTACTTAAATCAGCAACTCAAAAAGTACAGATTACAGTGACTGAAAGCAACCAAAAATGATAGAAAACAAGAACTGAAAAGGGACACAAAACAGTGACTAAAAACAACTGAAATTAGTGACTGAAAACTAAAAGTGACAGATAACTGCAACTTAAAACTTTTTGAAAAGGCATGAAAATTACTGAAATTGGCAACTGAAAAAGTACAGATCACAGTGAGTGAAGACGACATAAAACAGCGGCTGAAAACAAACTGAAAATGACACAAAACAGGAAGTGAAAAATTAAACTTAATGGATTCCTACTGCCGAATAGAAATGAAAATTACTTAAATCGGCAACTGAAAAAGTACAGATTACAGTGACTGAAAACAACAGAAAAGAAGAACTGAAAAGGGACACAAAACAGTGACTAAAAACAACTGAAATTAGTAACTGAAAACTAAAACTAAATTTTTTTTTGAAAAGACATGAAAATTACTCAAATTGGCAACTGAAAAAGTACAGATTACAGTGACTGAAAACAACCCAAAACGACGGAAAACAAGAACTGAAAAGGGACGCAAAACAGTGACTAAAAACAACTGAAATTAGTGACTGAAAACTACAAACAACGGACAACTGCAACTAAAAACATTTTTAAAAAGATTCCTGGTGCTGAAAAGACATGAAAATTACATACATCTGCAACTGAAAAAGTACAGATCACAGTGAGTGAAAACAACAGAAAACAGCGGCTGAAAACAAACTGAAAATGACACGAAACAGGAAGTGAAAAATCAAACTTTATTGATTCATGAGGGGAAGCAGCAGATGTAAAATCACCTTAAACAGCAGCGGCAACCTCAACAAACACACCTACAGATTACTCTGTTATGAGTACTTTAGGTACTGTTGTACTTCAGTCCAGATTTAATGCAGTACTTTTACTTCTAGCCGAGTATTTCTACACTGTGGTGCTTCTGCTGCTCATCAAACACAAACCATCAAACGGCAGCAGAAGAACTCGGAGCCTCAGCTGGTGTTTGCGAAGTGTTTTCCAGGAGGGAGGTCATGAAGCTGTTCGCCTCCCCCGTCCTCCCCCGTCCTCCCCCACCAAGATTTAGTGAAACTCTCGACCACAAAAGCCCGTTTAAGTCTGTCACTTTCCCATCGTTCCCAGTCCTGCCGCCAAGCCCCGAGACATCTGATTTAGGGAATAATAAAACACAGAGAAATGGTTTTCCCATAATTACAGAGAGCGTTATCTCGGCACGAGAGAAGAAAGGAGCGGATTCCACAGCGAGACTCGGCGTCGGCTCTAAATGGAAAGGCAGCGTATGAAAGTGTTTCTGGCTGATTTGAACCTGATGTGTGCCGGGGACGCTCAGAGGGACGCTGGGATTCTCTGAGATCAATAAAACTATCAGATTAATCACTTCAGAGTCACGCTAAACATCGCGTTTGCAGAAAAAAAGTAGGGATCTCAGCTCTTTGCTCTGCTCTGTTATGGTTTGTTTGACTCGGATTTCAAAATAAAAGCTCAACATTTTTTTTGCCTGTTCACGTTCAGGAGTTTAACTAACAGATGTGAGCGCAAAAATCCCCCAGCTGATCGATGACATCAGTGGAATAATCTGATCGAATCACAACATTTCTAAAATGTTATGTTTAAATACGCTAATTATACATTCTCTCTTTAAATTCAAGATCAGAAATGTGAATGTTGTTGAAATCGGCTCCAAAAATCTGGTTTAATCTGTCAACAAAATGCAGGAAGTTTAAGAAAAATGTCAGA
Organism: Dascyllus trimaculatus; assembly: GCA_024666655.1. Lineage (NCBI taxonomy): Eukaryota > Metazoa > Chordata > Actinopteri > Pomacentridae > Dascyllus > Dascyllus trimaculatus. Next base: position 5,077,508 of record CM045456.1, read on the forward strand.
AATATCGTAAATCTAAACAATAAATAAGAAATCTAAAACAAATTAGAAAATTCATGTGTGTCTCTTAAATGTAATAAAATAAATAATAATATTAATAATAATAATAACAATAATAATAATAGTAATAATGATAATAAAAATAATAGTAATAATAATAGTAATAATAATAATAGTAATATAATAATAAAAGTCACAATATTATTAATAATCATAGTAATAATAATAAAAATAATAGTAATAATAAAAATAGTAATAATAATAAAAAATAATAATATTAATAAAATAATAATAATAATACTTACAAAAGTTATTTGTAGAGTCAAAGTTTTTTATAGATTTGGGATTTTTATCACTTAATAAATCCAAAAATATCGTCAGCAGCCAAACAATAAATAAATAGATAATTTTTCTGCGTGTCCTTGGTGATGAAATGTTCTATAAATCGGGCTGTGAGTGATTTATGAACAACAGAATAGAGACAGAAATAAAAGTGGAAGGTTTGGATGTGAGCGCGGCTAAAGTGGAGATCTCTGGATCAGAATCTGGGGAACAATCACGGCTAAAGTGTCCAATAATGTTAAATTCAGGGGAAAAAACAAAGCAGGGAAATTAATAAATATCTTTTAAAGTAAATAAGATATCGAAAAATAAAATAAAATTCCTGTAAGTGGGAAAAGACTCTAAACAATGTCTGAAAATTGTTCATAAAATAAAAAAAACTAAAAAGTCCATCTACAAAAGTAATAAAAATATTAACAAAATGTCCAGTGAGGTAAAATCTCAGACATAATGTGATAGATAATGACAGACAACAGGCACTAAAAAATCCATACAGTGACAAAAAATAGGGACTGAAAATGACAGAAAACAGTGACTAAAAATTACAGTGACAAAAAAGTGTTCAAAAATGGCTTTAAACAGTGATTGAAAATGACAGACAGTGACAGAAAACAAGGATGGAAAATGACATAAAACAGTGTTCAAAAATGGCTGTAAACAGTCACAAAAAATGACAGAAAACAGGGACTAAAAATGACTGAAAGCAACACAGTGTGTATACCCCTGCAGTTTTTAAAAAAAAAAAAAAAAAGATTTTTCTATGAATCTTTTTAGTTTCCAGTGACTAAAAATGACAGAATAACAACTGAAAATGACAGACGATGACACAAAACAGTGACTGAAAACAACAGGAAACAGTGACTGAAAATGACTGAAAACAACAGCGTGCATCTCCGTGCAGTTTCCAAAAAATATGTTTTTCTGTGAATCATTTTTAATTTCCAGTGACTAAAAATGACATAAACCAGCAACTGAAAATGACAATGATGCAAAACAGGGACTGAAAATGACAGAAAACAGTGACTAAAAATGACTGAAAACAAAACACTGTGTACCTCTCTGCAGTTTTCCAAGAAGCTGGTTTTTGTATGAATCATTTTTAGTTTCCAATGATAAAAATGGCATAAAATAACAACTGAAAATGACAGACAATGACACAAGACAGGGACTAAAAATGACAGAAAACAGTGACTAAAAATGACTGAAAACAAAACACTGTGTACCTCTCTGCAGTTTTCCAAGAAGCTGGTTTTTGTATGAATCATTTTTAGTTTCCAATGATAAAAATGGCATAAAATAACAACTGAAAATGACAGACAATGACACAAGACAGGGACTAAAAATGACAGAAAACAGTGACTAAAAATGAGAGACAATGATAGAAAATAAGGACTGAAAATGGCAGAAAACAGTGACTTAAAAAAGGACCAAAAACAACAGCGTGCATCTCCGTGCAGTTTTTAAAAATCAAGTTTTTCTATGAATCACTTTTAGTTTCCAGTGACTAAAAATGACCTAAAATAGCAAATGAAAATGACAGAGATTCAAAACAGGGACTGAAAATGACAAAAAAAAAACAGTAACTAAAAATGACTGAAAACAAAACACTGTATCTCTCTGCGAGTTTTCAAAAAGCTGATTGTTTATGAATCATTTTTAGTTTCCAGTGATTCAAAATGCATAAATTAGCAACTGAAAATGACAGACAATGACCAAAAACAGTGACTAAAAATGATTGAAAACAACAGCGTGCATGTCCCTGAAGTTTTCCAAAAAACAGGCTTTTCTATTGAGCATTTTTAGTTTCCAGTGACTAAAAATGACGTAAAATAGCAACTGGAAATGACAAAGAGACAAAACAGGCACTGAAAATGACTGAAAACAGTGACTAAAAACGACTGAAAATGACAGCATGCATCTCCCTTCAGTTTAAAAAAAAAAACAACAGATTTTTCTATGAATGTTTTCAGTTTTCAGTGACTAGAAATGACATAAAACTAGCAGTTGAAAATGACAAAAAACAGTGACTAATAATGAGAGACAAAGGTAGAAAGTAGGGACTGAAAATGACAGAAAACAAAACACTGTGTATCTCTCTGCAGGTTTCCAGAAAGCTGTTTTTTTATGAATCATTTTTAGTTTACAGTGATTAAAAATACATAAATTAGCAACTGAAAATGAACGACAATGACAGAAAACAGTGACTAAAAATGAGAGACGATGATAGATAATGGACAATATGGACTGAAAATGACAGACAATGACCAAAAACAGCGACTAAAAACGACTGAAAACAGCAGCGTGCATCTCCCTGCAGTTTTCCAACAAAAAAAAAAAGTTTTTCTATGAATCTTTTTAATTTTCAGTGAGTAGAAATGACATAAGCTAGCAACTGAAGATGACAAAAAACAGTGACTAAACATGAGAGACAAAGGTAGAAAGCAGGGACTGAAAATGACAGAAAACAAAACACTGTGTATCTCTCTGCAGGTTTCCAAAAAGCTGTTTTTTTAATTAATCATTTTTAGTTTACAGTGATTAAAAATACATAAATTAGCAACTGAAAATGAAAGACAAGAAAAGAGGGACTGAAAACAGTGACTAAAAATGAGAGACGATGATAGATAATAGACAATATGGACTGAAAATGACAGACAATTACCGAAAACAGTGACTAAAAACGACTGAAAACAGCAGCGTGCATCTCCCTGCAGTTTTCCAGGAAAAAAACTAATTTTTCTGTGAATCTTTTTAATTTTCAGTGACTAGAAATGACATAAAACTAGCAACTGAAAATGACAAAAAACAGTGACTAAAAATGAGAGACAAAGGTAGAAAGCAGGGACTGAAAATGACAGAAAACAAAACACTGTGTATCTCTCTGCAGGTTTCCAAAAAGCTGTTTTTTTAATGAATCATTTTTAGTTTACAGTGATTAAAAATACATAAATTAGCAACTGAAAATGAAAGACAAGAAAAGAGGGACTGAAAACAGTGACTAAAAATGAGAGACGATGATAGATAATAGACAATATGGACTGAAAATGACAGACAATTACCGAAAACAGTGACTAAAAACGACTGAAAACAGCAGCGTGCATCTGTCTGCAGTTTTCCAACCAAAACAACTAATTTTTCTTTGAATCTTTTTAATTTTCAGTGACTAGAAATGACATAAAACTAGCAGCTGAAAATGACAAAAAACAGTGACTAAAAATGAGAGACAATGGTATAAAGTAGGGACTGAAAATGACAGAAAACAAAACACTGTGTTTCCAAAAAACTGTTTTTTTATGAATCATTTTTAGTTTACAGTGATTAAAAATACATAAATTAGCAACTGAAAATGAAAGACAAGAAAAGAGGGACTGAAAACAGTGACTAAAAATGAGAGACGATGATAGATAATAGACAATACGGACTGAAAATGACAGACAATTACCGAAAACAGTGATTAAAAACGACTGAAAACAGCAGCGTGCATCTGTCTGCAGTTTTCCAACAAAAAAAACTAATTTTTCTATGAATCTTTTTAATTTTCAGTGACTAGAAATGATATAAGCTAGCAACTGAAAATGACAAAAAACAGTGACTAAAAATGAGAGACAATGGTAGAAAGCAGGGACTGAAAATGACAGAAAACAGTGAATAAAAACAGCGTGTAGAAACAGTGATTCTGACAGACCGGCCTCCATCTCGGATTCATTCGTCGGGTTTGTTTCTGGGTCTTTCTCTGCCGTCGGCGTTCGGGTTCCTTTAAGCAGAACTTCCTGTGGATCCAGTTTGTGTATTCTGGGATGCAGGTCGGACCACAGCGGTTCTTCTAAAAGCGTCAGTCAGAACCCGGAGTCCTGGAGGACGGCTGCGGCTCCGAAGGTGGACCTGAACCCTGCACTTATCTCCTTTTGGAACCATGTGGGTGAGAAGCCTCCTTCCTAGAAGAGGCCTCGGCAGGAAGGTGTCTCCTGGAGCCGGTGGAGGCTTGAGGCCTGGCAGGGCGACAGGCTGCGGGCCGGAGGGTTCTGGTGGATCTGGGCCTGGATCGGGATGAAGAGCTGTGGTGAGGGCGGCGCTCCAAGCTGTCAGAGGCCCACAGAGGACGCTCAGCATAATTGCATCCAAAAGGTGTTGTCAGGACGCCAGCAGGGCTGCAGCCGCAGAACGTCAGAGGAGAAGCTGCCGACTAAAAGCTGCAACACGACGATTTACAGTCTGAACACAAGCAGAGCTAAAAACGGACAACAGGACCAGAACCAGGAGACTAGATCCCTCTGAACATCTTCTTTATTGATCAACCCTCTGATGCAGCAGCTTGTCTCAGTCTCCAGTCACCTCATGGAAACAGAAGAACCTCGAAGTAGCAGAGAAGAAACAGTTAGAATGAAGCAGATCATCGAAACAGGAAAACATCTTTCAGTCTTCATTTCAAAACAACCGTAATCAGCTCGTCCACAGACGTCACTGAGGCTCCACACCCTGCAGATATTTAACTAATTACAGACAGTTTGTCTGCCTCCCAGTTTATTGGTGTCTCAGTTTCACCATGTTGTGTCTTGCTTTTGTCATTTTGTGCGTCTTTAGAACAGTTTTGTCAACATGTGGTCATTTTGTGTCTTGTTTTAATTTGCTTGGTGTCAATGTTGTCATTTCATGTCTCAATTCTGTCATTTTGTGTCTCATTTTTATCATTTTGTGTCTCATTTTTATCATTTTGTGTCTCGTTTTAGTCATTTTGTGTCTCGTTTTCATCATTTTGTGTCTTGTTTTCATCATTTTGTGTCTCGTTTTTGTCATTTTGTGTCTGGTTTTAGTCTTTTTGTGTCTGGTTTTTATAATTTTGTCTCGTTTTTGTCAATTTTATGTCTCATTTTCAATATTGTATGTCTCTTTTTTATTATTTTGTGTCTCATTTTTATCATTTTGTGTCTTGTTTTTGTCAATTTATGTCTCATTTTTATAATTTTGGACTCATTTTCATTATTTTGTGTCTCATTTTTATCATTTTGTCTCATTTTTATCATTTTGTGACTCATTTTTATCATTTTGTGTCTCATTTTTATTATTTTGTGTCTCATTTTAGTCATTTTGTGTCTCATTTTTATTATTTTGTGTCTCGTTTTTATTATTTTGTGTCTCGTTTTTGTCATTTTGTGTCTCATTTTTATCATTTTGTGTCTGGTTTTTATAATTTTGTCTCGTTTTTGTCAATTTTGTCTCGTTTTTATAATTTTATGTCTCATTTTCAATATTTTATGTCTCTTTTTTATCATTTTGTGTCTCGTTTTTGTCAATTTATGTCTCATTATATAATTTTGAGACTCTTTTTCACCATTTTGTGTCTCATTTTTATAATTTTGTCTCATTTTTATCAATTTATGTCTCATTTTTGTCATTTTGTGTCTCGTTTTTATAATTTTGTCTTGTTTTTATTATTTTGTGTCTCATTTTAATTATTTTGTCTCATTTTAGTCATTTTGTGTCTTGTTTTTGTCAATTTATGTCTCATTTTTATCAGTTTGTGTCTCATTTTTGTTGTTTTGCATCTCATTTTTATAATTTTGCATCTTTAGGACAGTTCTGTCTTTTTGCGGTCATATTGTGTCTTGTTTCTCTTGTTTTATGTCATTGTTGTCATGTTGTGTCTTGTTTTGTGTCTCATTCTTGTTATTTTCTGAAATATCAGGATTTTAAGCTCAGATTTAGTTAAATTTCCCGATGGATGTTGGTCGCACGTGATACGTTCAAGGACAGGTTTTTACAGTTTCTGACTATGTCATTAATTTTTTAAATAATTAATTGTTTTCGATCTTTGTTCATATGTACAAAATAGTGCAACATAATTTCTCAGTTATTCAATGAAAGTAATTTAAATTTAGGGACAAACAGTAAAATGGCACATTTAAAAATAAAAAAATAAAATAATCATTTAACTGATCACTGTAGGTGAGTCCAGGTGATCCTGATCCAGTCGGTTACCTCAGTGACCCGGTTCCTCAGAACTCTATGGGATCCAGATCTACAGAGGAGCCTTCAGGTCAGTTTGTGTTTGATCCGGATCAGAGTGACAGAAAACAGAGTCCAGATCAGCCTGAAGCCTCCTTCAGATCCTCCAGGACTCACTGATTCTGACCCAATTAGTCTGAACCCTGAAGGCAGCAGAGCATCATGGTCCGGCTCACTTCCCCTGTCAGACCTCCAACCGTTAATTAATCAGCGTCTTCATGGAGGGACGACAGTGATCCAGATCTCATCAGTCCTGCTGCCGGCACTGAGCGCGCTCAGTCCGTCCTCCACACGCCTCCGACCTCAGGCGTCGTTCAAACGTTTCCTCGCACAGACGGAGCCTCGTCGACGTTCTCGTGTCGGAGAGGAAATTTAGAAGCAAAACAAGGAACCTGCAGAAATAAAAACAAAAACGGAGGAATCACGTTTTTCTTTCTTTGTGACAAAAGAACTGATCCGTGACGGTGACGACACGCCTGCAGCCGCTCCTTTGAAGGGAAGTGGCGACTCGATACGGCAGATTCACAGGAAGGAATTCAGTCTCAGTGGTAATAAGAGTCTGTTCTGCAACTGAAAATGACAGAAAACAGCAAATGAAAATGACAAAATAGCGACAAAAAATGACAAAAAAACTGAAAGAGACAGAAAACAGTGACTTAAAACAGCAACTGAAAGCAGCGACTGAAAACGACAAAAAAAGCAAATGAAAATGACAAAATGGCGACTGAAATTACAGAAAACTGAAAAAGACGAAAAACAGTGACTTAAAACAGCAACCGAAAGCAGCGACTGACAATGACAGAAAACACTAACAGAAAATAACAAAAAAAACAGCATCTGAAAATGACAGAAATCAGCGACTGAAAATGACAGAAAACAGTGACTGAAAATGACAAAACAGAGATTAAAAATGATAGAAAACAGTGGCTTAAAACAGCAACTGAAAACACCAATTGAAAATGACAGAAAGCGAAAACATTGCAACTAAACATGACAATAAAATCAATGACAGAAAACTGAAAATAACAAAAAAACAGTGACCGAAAATGACAGAAAAAAGTGACTTAAAACAGCAAATGAAATCCAAGAAGGAAAACAACAGAAAACGGCAACTAAAAGCAACAATAAACAAAAACTGAAAATGACAAAATAGCGACTGAAAAATGATAGAAAACAGTGACTTAAAACAGCAGAAAACAACTGAAAACGATGAAAAAAGTGACTGAAAATGACAAAATGGTGACTAAAAATGATAGAAAACAGTGACTTAAAACAGCAACTGAAATCAGCGACTGAAAATGACAGAAAACTGCAACTGAAAACAACAAAAAACAGTGACTGAAAATGACAAAGTAGAGACTAAAAATTATCAAAAACAATTACTTCAAATGGCAACTGAAAACAGCGACTGAAAATGACAGAAGGCAGTGACAGAAATGAAGAAATGGCGACTAAAAATGACATAAAACAGTGACTGAAAACAACAGAAAACAGCAACTAAAAATGACAAAATAGTGACTAAAAATGATAAAAAAGAGTGAAAACAGCCTCTAAAAACAGCAGAAAACAACTGAAAACGATAAAAAAGTGACTGAAAATGACAAAATGGTGAGTAAAAGTGATAGAAAACAGTGACTTAAAACAGCAACTGAAATCAGCGACTGAAAATGACAGAAAACTGCAACTGAAAACGACAAAGTAGAGACTAAAAATTACCAAAAACAATGACTTCAAATGGCAACTGAAAACAGCGACTGAAAAAGACAGAAAACAGTGACTTAAAACAGCTACTGAAAACAGCGACTGAAAATGACAGAAAGCAGTGACAGAAATGAAGAAATGGCGACTAAAAATGACATAAAACAGCGACTGAAAACGACAAAAAACAAACTGAATGACAAAATAGCGACTAAAAAATGATGGAAAACAGTGACTTAAAACAGTGACTGAAAATGACAGAAAACTGACTGAGGATGGCAAAATGGTGACTAAAAATGATAATAATAAAAACAGTGACTTAAAACAGCGATTGAAATCAACAGAGAACAGCACCTGAAAATGAAAATAACTGAAAATAACAAAAACGTGACTAACAATGATAGAAAACAGTGACTTAAAACAGAAAAGGAAATCATCAACAGAAAACAGCAACTAAAAATGAAAATAACTGACTAAAAAAGACAAATAGTGACTAAAAATGAAAGGAAACAGTGACTTAAACAGCGACTGAAATCATCAACAGAAAACAGAAAATGATTTTTAACATCATTTTATTTATATTAAATATACATTCATTCATTTTTTGCAAAACTACAAACTAAAAAAGCTAAAAATGAAACAACAGATTCCTTAAAACGACAGATCTTTTCAGGCTGTGATTCTCTGAGTGACAGACTTGAGCTTCAGTCGGTAAACGAGCCGACCGGCTGCTGATCTGAGCTCTGCTGAGGCTCTGCAGGTTGAAGCTGGACGTTTCGTGTCTGTTCCTGGATCAGCTTCACTGGAGCTGATAAATATCGGTGCTGATGGTGTCGCAGCCGATGAGCTTCAGCGCCGAGGCTCCGTAATGAGCTGCAGGAATATTCATGACACGTCGCCTCGGCCTGATGGCATATGGCAGCACAAGATGTCGGCCATCACACGCCATTAACCGTTTAGCGGCCGAGTCGAGGAAGGTGACGGATCCGTCCTGATCCTGACCTCGATAACAGAAACACCCCGAGGCTTCAGGACGAACACACAGAGTTTAACTACCTGCAGACGTCTGACGATCATCTGACCGTAGATCTCAGACATCAGTTCACATTAAATAAAGAATAGGAATAATTAAAGGATAAGAACAGAGTCTTTGGATTCGTTGGGTTTTCATGTGTATTTCTGAAGGGTCGTAAATTTAGCTCTAAATCAGACACTAAGAAAACACAACAAAGAAACGTGTGGCTGAAAATGTGACAAAAAACACATTAAAAAACAAAAATGGTGAAAAGGATAAACAACATCTGTAAAATAACAAGATTTTTAGCAATTTAAAAGCAGTTAAACTGTCATTTTAAGGCCACATATAGTAAAAGAACAGATTAATATTTAAAGTTACAGTAGGTCACCTTCTGTAAGTTGCGCTAATATGTATTAGTCAGCCTTGATGTGTATTTAAGTCAAGTAAAGTAATATTTTACATGGTAGAAACTAATGCTGGTCCCGAATATCCGAATGTTTTTCATTGTTGTTGTATTCCGATAATAATTTTGATATTCGAATAGTCGTTCGTGCCGCTGCCAAGTGCCGCCGAGCGTCGCCAAACCCGCAGACCGACACCACAGCACGAACCGAATATTTGAATATTCAGCGATTATTGGATCCGAATGTCCGGAGCACAGATACTGCTTTGCTGCAACACTTCACTTCACCTGACAGCTGTTACACTTCACTTTACATGACAGCTGCAACACTTAACTTTACCTGACAGCTGCAACACTTCACCTGATGGCGTCAACACTTCAGTTGATCTAACAGCTGCAACACTTCAATTCACCTAAAAGATGCAACACTTTACTTGACATCTGCAACGCTTCACTTTACCTAACAGATGCAACACTTCACTTCACTTTACCTGACAAATGCAACACTTCACTTCATTTTACTTGACAGCTGCAACACTTCACTTCACCTGACAGCTGTAACACTTTACTTCACTTTAGTTGACAGCTGCAACACTTCATTTCACTTCACCTGACTGATGCAACACTTCACTTCGCCTAAAAGATGGAACACTTCACTTTACTTGACAGATGCAACACTTCACTTTACTTGTCAGCTACAACACTTCACTTTACTTGACAGGTGCAACACTTCACTTTACTTGACAGCTGCAACACTTCATTTCTCCTGACAGCTGATATACTTCACTTCACCTGACAGCTGCAACACTTCACTTCACTTTACTTGACAGCTGCAACACTTCATTTCACCTGACAGCTGCAACACTTCACCTGACAGGTGCAACACTTCACTTTACCAAACAGCTGGAACACTTCACTTCACCTGACAGCTGGAACACTTCACTTCACCTGACAGCTGCAACGCTTCACTTTACTTGACAGCTGCAACACTTCACTTCACCTGACAGCTGTAACACTTTACTTCACTTTAGTTGACAGCTGCAACACTTCATTTCACTTCACCTGACTGATGCAACACTTCACTTCGCCTAAAAGATGGAACACTTCACTTTACTTGACAGATGCAACACTTCACTTTACCTGTCAGCTACAACACTTCACTTTACTTGACAGCTGCAACACTTCATTTCTCCTGACAGCTGATATACTTCACTTCACCTGACAGCTGCAACACTTCACCTGACAGCTGCAACGCTTCACTTTACCAAACAGCTGGAACACTTCACTTCACCTGACAGCTGCAACGCTTCACTTTACTTGACAGCTGCAGCACTTCACTTCACCTGACAGCTGTAACACTTTACTTCACTTTACTTGACAACTGCAACACTTCACTTCACTTCACCTGACTGATGCAGCACTTCACTTCGCCTAAAAGATGGAACACTTCACTTTACTTCACAGATGCAGCACTTCAGTTTACCTGTCAGCTGCAACACTTCACTTTACTTGACAGGTGCAACACTTCACTTTACTTGACAGCTGCAACACTTCATTTCACCTGACAGCTGGAACATTTCACTTCACCTGACAGCTGCAGCACTTCACTTCACTTTACCTGACAGCTGCAACACTTCACTTCACCTGATGGTGACAACACTTCAGTTGATCTAACAGCTGCAACACTTCACTTTACCTGACAGCTGCAACACTTCACTTTACTTGACAGCTGCATCACTTCACTTCACCTGACAGCTGCAACACTTCACTTTACCTGAAGGCTGCAACACTTCACTATACCTGATGATGACAACACTTCAGTTGATCTAACAGCTGCAACACTTCACTTTACTTGACAGATGTAACACTTCACTTCACTTCACCTGACAGCTGTAACACTTCACTTCACTTCACCTGACAGCTGCAACACTTCACTTTATTTGACAGCTGTAACACTTCACTTCACCTGACAACTGCAACACTTCACTTCACCTGACAGCTGCAACACTTCACTTTACTTGACAGATGTAACACTTCACTTCACTTCACCTGACAGCTGCAACACTTCACTTTATTTGACAGATGTAACACTTCACTATACCTGATGATGGCAACACTTCAGTTGATCTAACAGCTGCAACACTTCACTTCACCTGACAGCTGCAACACTTCACTTTATTTGACAGATGTAACACTTCACTTCACCTGACAGCTGCAACACTTCACTTTATTTGACAGATGTAACACTTCACTTCACCTGACAGCTGCAACACTTCACTTTATTTGACAGCTGCAACACTTCACTTTATTTGACAGATGTAACACTTCACTTCACCTGACAGCTGCAACACTTCACTTTATTTGACAGCTGTAACACTTTACTTCACTTCACCTGACAGCTGCAACACTTCACTTTACTTGACAGCTGCAACACTTCACTTCACTTCAGAGTCTCTCCATTTCAGAACCGTTTCTTCGTGTTCGGTGTTTCTGAAACGCCTGCTGTGTTTCTCTCGTCTGTTTAAAGTCGTCCGTTATTCGTTAAACAGATTAAAACATTAATTTTCCTGCTTCTGTCTGAGAAGTCGAGGAAAACCACAGCGAGAAATTAATCCTCTCTGCTGAAACGATATTGTTTTACAGGACGCTCCACGAGCCGACATGCTTACGTAACCCTAATTTCTTTTCCCTCATCCTCTGAAAGTTTGCTGAGGCCACAGTTAACAGGCCGTTAATATCTAAATGGGTCGCCGCTGCCTTTTACGTTGATTAGTTCTACTATTTTTCTAAATAAATCACATTTTCTCCTGCAGACGGTTTTTAATTGAGCGGACGGACGACGAGCGGAATGAGAATCAGGAACGACGCGAGGAGAAATAAATGACTTTGTGTTTCGTCACCGGAAAACACAGAAAACAGAAGTTTCATCATTTCTCGTTTTAATTGTTCCGTTTCTTTTTATCTGCCGTCGGAGTTTTAAATCTTGCTCGGATGCTAAAGGAGAGTTCTGACGTAACCGCTCAGAGTTTTAAATTCATTCTGACTGCAGATTTTTAGGTTTTTACCTCCAGAGTTTGTCATAATTACGAGTTAAACAGTCGGATTCTCTTATTTTTTATGGAGCTTTCTTTAAAGGTGGTAAAATAAGTTTAGGATTTTTGTTTTCCTTTGCAAGCAGCTCGGAGATACATGAAAATAATGTTAAATAGACGAGTTTAAATGATGATAATCGTTGGTGCTACACTATATTTCCAAAAGTATTTGATCACCCATCCAAATGATCAGAATCAGGTGTCCTAATCACTTGGCCTGGCAACAGGTGTATAAAATCAAGCACCTAGACATGCAGATGTTTTGACCAACATCTGTAAAAGAACGGGTCGCTCTCAGGAGCTCAGTGAATTCCAGCGTGGAACTGTCATAGGATGCCACCTGTGCAACAAATCCAGTCGTGAAATTTCCTCCTAAATATTCCACAGTCAACTGTCAGCTTTATCATAAGGAAATGGAAGAGTTTGGGAACAACAGCAACTCGGCCACCAAGTGTTCGGCCACGTAAACTGACGGAGAGGGGTCAGAGCTCCAAACTTCATGTGGCCTTCAGATTAGCCCAAGTACAGTACGCAGAGAGCTTCATTAATGGGTTTCCATGGCAGAGCAGCTGCATCCAAGCCGTACATCACCAAGTGCAATGCCAAGCGCCGGATGCAGTGGTGTAAAGCACGCCGCCACTGGACTATAGAGCAGTGGAGACGTGTTCTCTGGAGTGATGAATCACGCTTTTCCATCTGGCAATCTGATGGACCAGTCTGGGTTTGGAGGTTGCCAGGACAACGGTACATTTCGGACTGCATTGTGTGAAATTTGGTGGACGAGGAATTATGGTGTGGGGTTGTTTTTCAGGAGTCAGGCTTGGCCCCTTAGTTCCAGTGAAAGGAACTTTGAATGCTTCAGGATACCAAAACATTTTGGACAATTCTATGCTCCCGACCTTGTGGGAACAGTTTGGAGCCCCTTCCTCTTCCAACATGGCTGCCACCAGTGCACAAAGCAAGGTCCATACAGACATGATGACAGAGTCTGGTGTGGATGAACTTGACTGGCCTGCACAGAGTCCTGACCTGAACCCGATAGAACACCTTTGGGATGGATTAGAGTGGAGACTGAGAGCCAGGCCTTCTGGACCAACATCAGTGTCTGACCTCACCAATGCGCTTCTGGAAGATGGTCAAATATTCCCATGAACACACTCCTCAACCTTGTGGTCAGCCTTCCCAGAAGAGCTGATGCTGTAATAGCTGCAAAAGGTGGACCGACATCATATTGAACCCTATGGGTTAGGAATGGGATGGACTTAAGTTCATATGTGAGTCAAGGCAGGTGAGCAAATACTTTTGGTAATATAGTGTATGTCTGTCATAGTTCTGGGATAAAATCTAAAAATAACACTAAATCAAATTTTTGATTTTGCAGGCGTAAAGTTGAGGCTTCATCAGAAACACCGTCATCCCTCATCTCACTGTATCGCAGGTTTTTAAATTCTATATATCTAACTTTGTATCACGGATTAAGAATATTAAATCAAAATAAAATGAGCAGACAAAGACTCGTATGGAAAACGCAGCTACAGCCGCTTCCTCTTGAGCTAGTTTGCCCACGTGAGATGCTACACGGCACGCTATTGGCTGATGGATGGGAGGCGACCAATCAGAGCGCTGTGTTCTGTATCCTGGGCTCTGATTGGCTCGAAACTTTTTATAATCTGAGTGTTTTGACTTGTTTCATCACAACGTTGTTGAGTAAATGTTTACGATTAAAAGTATTAACGCAAAGTTTGACTGATTTTCTAGAAACAGTTTAAATTTTATCTCATTATTTAGTTTTACAATCTCCACCTCCTGATCACAGATATTCTGATCATCCTAAAACAAAAATACTTTCTATGGTCAAAAGAAAAATGTGATGAAGAATCTCTAAATGTACGAGTCGTGTCGTTTTAATCTAAAACACTTTTAGGTAAAGTTCTGACAAATATACATTTTGACTTATATCTAAAATTTTGACTGTCTAATCTGAGTTTCTGACTTTTCGAATATCTTAAATATCAGTTTTATTATTATTACTGAAAACTATAAACTGTAAAAACATAATAATTACAAGGAAAGTGTAAATCTTTATATTTAAATCACCTTTTAAGACGTTTGAAGGCTTTAAAAAAGGAAAAAAAATATGAAATGAGTTTAAACGCTGTAAAGAAATGTGCAAAAAAAGACTAGAAAGAGAAGCAAGTGGAGCCAAGTTAACTAAAACACATTAAAGTCAAAAATTTATTCACATTTTTCTCCATTTTCTGACGATTTAGAGACCAAACAGCTGATTGATTCATCTAGAAAACAACCAGCTGATTGATCAATAATGGAGGCAGGTTTAGGATAAACATTCATCAAACCAAACTCCATTTAAAAAAACTCTAATTTAAATCCAAACAGAGAATTTAAGATATCAATCCTGATTTTTTGCTCTGATTTTGGTCTCCTCCAGCAAGTTTTAGAATCAGGAAGTCACTAAAACTATTTTGTAATCAGTTCTTTAATAATGAGATCTAAATTCTGTTTGCAGCTTCTTCAGTGTGAATATTTTCCTCATCAATGACAGCAAACTGAAGATCTTCCCCAGCAGCAGAGGCTCATGGGTATTGTAGTGCGGTCTACTGGTTCTACTGGCCTCCGGTTTGGACTGCGAGCGTCGTCGGTTCGCGGCAGATAATCTCCCGATGAAAGCTTCACATGTGAAAGTGCTGATGGGAAAGTTTTCCTCATGAGTGACGATGAGGATTTCGCATCTCATCAGACACTTTCATCGCGGAGTGCGACTCCACAATCTTCAAGCGGGGAGATTAAAAAGGGGAATTACAACATAATCTTAAATAATCCAAACAGCACGGACACTCGAGTGCAGAGTTATTCTGAGGTCTGACAACACTGTCAATCAACACCCGGATTACAGTTAAAATTAGCACGAAAACTTGCTGTTAATTTGCGCCGTGGCCTGGCGGAGCTGATTAATCTGCAGGGAGCTTCCACAGATCAAACCGTGATTAAACACATAATGGCTTTAATATTTGCGCCGATGGAGGAATCCGTGTTTGCTTTGTGTTGTCAGGAGCTTCTGTAGGTCTGACACAGATTAGAAAGTGAAAGTCTTTATCTTACGTTCTGCGCCTGCGGGGTCATCTTCATCCTTATGACAGGCCAGAACCACAATGTGCCGCCAGATAAATCAGCTGCTCCCCCGAAAACGCAGGAAAGGAAATGTTGTCACGAAGCCGGAATCTGTTGACATTCAGTCAAACTGTGTCTTTAAAGCAGCAGAACTGTCTGAGAGCAGCTTCTGTCTGCAGAGAATCAATAATGAACAGACAAACGTCATGATGATACTGAAGAAACTAAAATTAGACAGATTCTCAATGGAGTTCTGAACTGTGATCTTCTCTGTTTCTAAGCAGATTTAGAAGCATGTAGTCATCTATACCGTTCAATTATATGTTAAATAAGGGCTTAAATGTCAATTTAATCAAGTTGTTCTTAAAAAATATTTTGAAACAAATGAAAACGTCTGTCTGTAGTTTATCACGGATGTAAAGATAAACATTGTTCGACCAAAGAAACCGAAAAAAGGACAGATTCTCAATGGAGTTCTGAACTGTCTTCAAGTGGTTTTCTGCAGGTTTATTCTGGTGGATTCTCTGCAGTAGATCACTTTTAATCTAAAACCAATCAATCAATATTTGGTTAAATTTGGCAGATTTCAGTCAGGATTTGACAGAAACTAAGAATATTTACCCCAGTACTGCAGTATTGTACTTTAACACAATTTGAAGACTCCTTTCTGTCTTAAAAGTTTAGAAATTGCAATTTTAAAAAACAATTAAATCAATTAAATATATATAAAGTTAATATTATTAGATTCATCTTTCGACTTCAGGGATAACTGTGCAATATGTTTTAAAAACTACCGTTCCCATGATGCTTTGGGATGCTTTTGTTTTGATGTTTTTTAGCCGATATATATTAAAATTCAGTCAAACTGTCCCTTTCAAGCAGCAGAACTGTCTGAGAGCAGCTTCTGTCTGCAGAGGATCAATAATGTCCGGACAAACATCACTGAACACTGTGAAACTGAATGAAACCTAAAAACAGACAGATTCTGAATGGAGTTTTGAACAGTGGATTCTGAACAGGACTTATGGATATGCATTCAAAATGTATCCTGTACATCTCTATTATAAACAAGAGCTTAAATATTAATTAATTTAACTGTTTCTCTAAAAAATACTTTGGGACAAATAATTCAGTCACTGATGTACAGACAAACATCTCTCATCACCATGATACTGAAGGAAACTAAAATCAGACAGATTCTCAATGGAGTTCTGAACTGTCTTTTCTAAGCATGTTTATTCTGGTGTATATCACAGATAATGACATCCTCAGGTGGTAAAAGTGAATCTGAACATACGTGTTTAATGTGTGTGAGTGTAGTTCTGACTCTTAAAGCAGAGTTTTGGTGAACGGCATCGTTCAGCATCATGCAGAGCTTCTGACTTTCTGTCCGGTTAATCGCTTTTCTCTCCTCGGAGTCAGAAACAGGATCAAGCTGAGACCAAACGTCTCTGGGCTTCGTGTCCTCGTCTGAAGAGTTGAAAGTTGGAGGGTTTGAATCGATTTCTGGGGATTAGCCGAGTGTATGTGAGGTCTGCTGCAGGCGAGGGTTCAAATCTGCAGAAAAACCCTCCGTCTGCTTGTTTTGGGCCGAAAGGACTCATGATGCTGGATGACCCAAACACTGATCCACTCGGCTTCTCTACAAACTGATCACACTGAGCCGCTAACCTCTGTTTATGTCGCTGTGTTAGTAAAAAAAAAGATATTTCTGCAGCGAATAAACAGTTATTTACAATAATAGAAATTAAAAGATGAAACTAGAATTAAAGGTAATATTACAGTGACACTTAGTTTAACTGTTTTTGTTTCTCTGCTCTGCCGAAGCCGAAGCCGTGCTAAGCTAACATGAAGCTAACTGTTCAAAAGTCCTTTCATGGTGACTTCTGGACAGATATAATGACCTATAAAAATAAGATTATCCTTATATCACGTTTTGATGCTAAAATTACTTTGCTTATGTAATTTTTTTATGCTAACATAACTTTGCTATGCTAACATTGTTTGCTAGCACATTATTATGCCAACATGAAATTTGAATGCTAACATAACGGTATATGCAAAAGTAACTCATATGCCAGCAATGGTTTTATGCTAATGTGCTAACACACATTTTTTGCCAACATGACATTTTTAACGCTAACATACCTGTATATGCAAAATTAACATTTCTATGCTAACAATGTTCTTATGACAATGTGCTAAGATACATTTTATGCCAACATGACATTTTTAATGCTAACATAGCAGTATATGCAAAAGTAACATTTCTATGCCAGCAAAGTTTTTATACTAACGTGCTAAGACACATTTTTTGCCAACATAACATTTTTAATGCTAACGTAATGGTACATGCAAAAGTAACGATTGCATGTTAGTAATGTTTTTATGCTAACGTGCTAAGATACATTTTTATGCCAACATGACATTTTTATTGCTATCATACCAATATATGCAAAGTAATATTTTTATACTAGCGTGCTAAGATACATATTAATTCCAAAATGACATTATAGTAGCTAACATACCAGTATATGCAAAAGTAACATTTCTATGCTAGCAATGGTATGCTAACAAGCTAAGATACAATGCCAACATGACATTTTTAATGCTAACATAGCGTTATATGCAAAAGTAACATTTCTATGCTAGCCATGTTCTTATGCTAACATGCTAAGATACATTTTTATGGCAACATGACATTTTTAATGCTAACATACTGGTGTGTGTGCAAAAGTAATGTTTATATGCTAGCAATGTTTTATGCTAATGTGCTAAAATACATTTTTATGCAAACATGACATTCTTTAAGCTAACATAACAATATATGCAAAAGTAACATCCATGCTAGCAATATTTTTATGCTAACGTGCTAAGATACATTTTTATTCCAACATGACATTTCTAATGCTAGCAACGTTTCTATGCTAGCAATGTTTTTATGCTAATGTACTACTTCCTGCCTACTTTTTTTTAGAAAATGCCAACATAACACTTTCAATGCTAAAATTATCTCTTTTTTTAAACACCAACAAAACATTTTTAATGCTAAAACTGTATTTTTTATGCTGCCATAACATTCACGCTAACATTATGTTGCATTTTTGATACAAGTGAACTCCTGAGTATTCATACAACATAAATTTGTACTGTAGTGGTCAACAGAAGGACCTAATAAGAGTGATGTCCCGTGCTTTTAGTCTTCTACTTCCTGCTACCGTTCATGCCTTTACTGTTTTTACTGCCAACACTGATGCTGTTTACTCCAGATGTTTCAGTGTTGTACAACTTCATGTATGAAGTTTTTAAAGTTGTGTTTCGTCCCGTTGGATCGGTTCAGTCGTATCTGTTACAGACACTGTTGATAACTGATATCACATCTGATCAGGTTTAATGGAGAGGTGTCTGATGGGACGGCGAGGAGGATGACAGTATTTACTCAGCTGCCGTCCTCCTCCTCCTGCCTCTCGGCTCCGACTCCTGAAACAACGCTGAGTTCCTGCGTCGGTCAGATATCAGCAGCAGCAGCACTCTCACCTTTCACGGCTCGGTGACACCTGAGGGCCTCCGAACCTCTGGGCCCCGGGGCCGCCGGCCGCCGTCCTCACTACGGGCACCAACACAAACACCGACAGAAACAGGAGCTGCAGGGCACTCGGAGCCGCCGCCTGACCTCAGATCAGGTCCTGGTTTTCCCTGAAACTCTCAGGTTAACAGGAGGATGATGGGAAAATGTTCCAGTGGAAACAAAGACGCAGAGAAGCTGATGGTTCACACAGTTGACAGAGTTTAGGAGGCGGCTTGATGCTGAAATGTCCAACAAACCTGCTCACAACAAAAGATAAAGGCATTGTTTACATATCTACGGAAGCCCTAAGCAGCCATGGTCAAGCTTCATTTTTTCGCTCTGTTTTCTCGTTATAACGACTTAATTTTCCGGTGAGGTACAAAGTGAAACCAACCCTCCAGACCAGAAGGAGCTCTGCCAAAGTTAAAAAGATATTCACAGATTCTGACTTCCAGCGTCAATAACTCATTAGAGACACGTTGTCAAATCATAATCGATGCCTCTTTCCATCGTTGTCAGGTAGACAATGAGCTACAAGCCCAGTTTTATCAACGTAGCTGTCTTTCAAGCTGCACAAATAACACTGGTGTCTATGAGCAGCCGGCTGTGCGACGAGTGTCCAGGGACCGTCTGCAAATTTCAAAACCGCTGCAACAGCATAGAGAAAAATGACACAAATATTCAATAACTTCACTCTACTGTAGTGTCACCAGAATCACTGCAGCCATCATCTGCAACTACAGTTGTTTATGGTTTGACAACGTATCCCTATAATGAGTTTTTGACGCTGGAAGTCTGAATCTGTGAACATCTTTCCAGCTTTAACAAACTCTCAGTCGGTAGTGTGCAGCGGTGGCAGAGCTCCTTCTGGTCTGGAGGGTTGGTTTCACTTTGTAGCTCACCGGAAAATTAAGTCGTTATGACGAGATAACGGATTTTGTTTTCTCGTTATGACGACAAAATTATGTCGTTATAACGAGAAAACAGAGCGAAAAAATTAAGTTGGACCATGGCCGCTTAGGGCTTCCGTACATATCTACTAATAACTGGTGTGTAAATATCTGCTTCAGTGAATAAACCTGCCCACAACACAAAGATAACTTCATCATCGATTCACACCACATAAACCTGCACTGTGTTCTGGCTGAATTTGAATCTGAGGGTCAGACTTCATGCCGCTGGTTGAACTTTAATGATTTCTACACGTCTTCTTGACTTTCATCAGAGCTGCTGCTGAAGACGATGTGATCAAAAACTCCCGGGCAGCTGCTAAATGGACTCCGTAAGTATAGATTGCCAGCTACACTTCTGTGTTAAACATCTGAAATGCTAATTCCAGAGTTAATTGCGACCAGTTGAGGCTTAAATTGGAGATATTTTCAATGCACTTCTGAATGGAGTTTGCGCGTCACGTTTAAACACGTCTGGATGATTCGTTTGAGGTCTTTGAGAGAAGTTCTCATTCGGAGAAGTTCCTCTTCAAGTGTTGATATGTTGAATGTCTGCTCATGTGTTGTTGACTTTTCAGTCCGAGCGAGCGTTAAATCAGACCCGACCTCCATCTTTAGACGAACACAAACACAGATCATGATCTTCTGTCGGTTCCTGCTGTCGACGGAGGCGCTCTCGGAGGCTTTAAATCTTCCCCGGAGGCTCATAAAACTTCTTTGACGCTGTTGAAATAATGAAGAGAAGCAGAAGTTTGAATAAGTGCTGATGAATTTTTCATGCTCGTCTGAATATCTGAGCGAGTGTCTGGTTTGACTGAGTTAAAAGCAAACAACAGAAGCCCGTCCAGCCTGCAGCCTCTGCAGAGGAAACAAAGACGGGGTCTGGTGTCAGAGGCTGCCGGTTTTATCAGCCCGCCGCCGTGACAAAGACTTGAGCGCTTGCATCCCTCTCTCATCATTAATTGATTGTTGCGAGCGACTTGCCGCGCTCCGCTTCGACAAACAATCTGCAAAAACAGACTCAACAACAGCCGTGAAACAACCGCAGGATGATGAAATGCAGCCCGGGGCCACAAAATAATGAGTCCACTGCAGCGCAAGGAACCGCCGACCTGCAGCGCTGGTCTGACAACACGTCCCGTTGCAGGATGTTCATCTGTCAGCAGGTCGAGGCCAGATCTGTTGGTTGTCAGGGTTCAGTCCGGTTTCTCTCCAGAAGGTCAACGTGACTCCGCAGTCCGAGGATCCAAACTCTTGTTGTCCTGTAAGGCCACGAACAGGGACAAATTCCAAATGCTGCTTTAAAACATAAAAGATCCTTCATGTGAATAAAAGTTGATTTTGTTGCTGCACTGAGATACTAGTCTTTACTGGTCCACAAATCCTGGACCTGGACCCAAAATGGACCCAAGGAATTCTGATCCAGAAGTGACTCAAAACAGTTGTCACAGAATGATTAGATCCAGCCAGGTCCAGAGGAAAGACCCAGTCCCTAACAGACCAAAGACTGGGTCCAAACAGACCCAGAAAACTTGATCCAGACACGACCCAAAACAGTCGTCACAGAAGAATTAGATCCAGCCAGGTCCAACAACCTCACCAGGTCCAAAATAAAGACCTGGTCCAAAGCAAGTCGGAGAACAAGAAGACCCAATCTTCAACAGACCGAAAGACCTTAAGACTTGGTCCAAACAGACCCAAAACATCTGATCCAGAACTGACCCAAAAATAGACATCACGAAAGGATTAGATCCTTAGATTGGACCTGGTTTTAGAGGATCAGAAGTTCTGAAGGTTTTTTAGCAGGTACTTTGTGGTTTTGGGTAGATGTTTCAGTTGGTTCTGTAAAATTAAGGCATTTTAGTGACATAACAACTCGAGGGGTTAAAATTAAGAACAGAACCAAGATCAACTGTGATAATGTGAGAACATCCATTGAACTCAAGGTGAGCAGAAGTTCTGCTGTGGTTCTGGATGATTCTCTGTAGATCAGCTGCTCATGGATGAATGTTCTTTGTCTTGACCTCGTTTAGCCTAAAACTCAGACCTCGATCAACCTGTTGGCCCTCCGTTGGCCCTTCGTTGGCCTTCCATTGGCTCTTCGTTGGCCCTCTGTTGGCCCTTTGTTGGCCCTCCATTGGCCTTCCATTGGCTCTACGTTGGCCCTCCGTTGGCCCTCCGTTGGCTCTCCGTTGGCTCTCCGTTGGCCCTTCGTTGGCTCTCCATTGGCTCTCCACTGGCCCTCCATTGGCCCTCCTTTGGCCCTCCATTGGCCCTCCTTTGGCCCTCCTTTGGCCCTCCATTGGCCCTCCGTTGGCTCTCCGTTGGCTCTCCGTTGGCTCTCCATTGGCCCTCTGTTGGCCCTTTGTTGGCCCTCCATTGGCCTTCCATTGGCTCTCCATTGGCCCTCCGTTGGCCCTCCGTTGGCTCTCCGTTGGCTCTCCGTTGGCCCTTCGTTGGCTCTCCATTGGCTCTCCGCTGGCCCTCCATTGGCCCTCCTTTGGCCCTCCTTTGGCCCTCCATTGGCCCTCCGTTGGCTCTCCGTTGGCTCTCCGTTGGCTCTCCATTGGCCCTCCGTTGGCCCTCCGTTGGTTCTCCATTGGCTCTCCGTTGGTTCTCCATTGGCTCTCCGCTGGCCCTCCGTTGGCCCTCCTTTGGCCCTCCATTGGCCCTCCATTGGCTCTCCATTGGTTCTCCGTTGGCTCTCTGTTGGCCCTCCGTTGGCCCTCCATTGGCCCTCCAATGGCCCTCCGTTGGCCCTCCAATGGCCTTCGGTTGGCCTTCGGTTGGCCTCCATTGGCCCTCCCTTGGCCCTCCGTTGGTCCTCCGTTGGCCCTCTGTTGGCCCTCTGTTAGCCTTCCGTTAGCCTTCCGTTTGCCCTCCGTTGGCCCTCCGTTGGCCCTCCGTTGGCCCGCTGGTACCTCTGTGACCTCCAGATGAGATGAAATCCTCTGAGGCTTCGACAGGACGTTAATCTCTCGGCTTTAGCGGCTGATCTTCAGTCACAGCAGAGAAAAGGTATTTTGTGCTTCACTCTTTAAAGCTGCTTACAGACTGAAGTGACTTTAATTTGGTTCTTGAAAGAAACAGTGAGAGCTCAACGTGGAGGATTTACACCCAGATGACACGTCGTTTATTCTGTAAGACTCCCCTGCTGCTTTCTAACAGACTCTTATTTTGACAGTCTCGAAGCTCATGGTCTCCTTTATCTGAGCACATCGGAGCTGGACACATTGGGAACCATGTCCTTGTGTTATTTCCATGCTAAGGTCTGTTGTTTCCACCTGCAGATGAAGCTCAGTGTGTTTCTGAGTTGTTGTTGGCTCTTCTTTGTCCGACAGCAGAGATAATGAGCTGTATTGTCCAAACGAAGCTCTGAGGGCAAACCTGATGAAACTCTGCTGCGTGGAGAACTCGGGCTTTGTGAGCCTCTGTGAAGTCGATGTGCAGTTTGACACGTTCACACATATTTTGTTGCAAATTGGAAATAATTAACTTGTTGAAAGCGGAATGCTTCAGCGCTGTATTGTTCTTTTATGAAGAAATGTAATTAATGTTTAATTTAAGAGGCGAATGCAGATGTATAAAAGGCACAAATGGCAGCGTGCTCTCTGTAGCTGCGGCGCTCTTTAAATATTCATGACTTCAGTCAAAATAAGACACTCGACAGCCTCTTTATGAAGAAAAAGTCATTTATTTCTTATTCTTTTTCATTTTCTAAATGAGAAACAGCTCAGACTGACTTCACTTCCAGACCAACTTTTCTTCCTTCTTCTCTTTGTCTTCAGTCTGAACTCAGTGACCAGAGCTGAGATATGCAGAAAGAGAAACCTGCAGCAGCAGCTGGACGCAAAACTCCAATGTGGTCCATCATAAACATGATCCATTATCAGTGTGGCTCATTATCAGTGAGGTTTATAATCAGTCTGGTCCATTATCAATTAGGTTTATTACCAGTTTGATCCATTATCTGTGTGGTTTATAATCAATCTGGTCCATTATCAATGTGGGTCATTATCTGTGTGGTTTATAGTCATTATGATCCATTATCAATGTGGTTTATTATCAATGAGGTTTATTATCAATTGGATCCATTATCAATTAGGTTTATAATCAATCTGGTCCATTATCAATTAGGTTTATTACCATTGTGGTCCATTGTCTGTGTGGTTTATAGTCAATATGATTCATTATCAATGTGGTTTATTATCAGTCTGGTCCATTATCAATTAGGTTTGTTATCAATGTGATCCATTATCAATGTGGTCCATTATCAATGTGATCCATTATCAATGTGGTTCGTTATCAATATGATCCATTATCAATATGATCCACTATCAATGTGGTTCATTATCAATATGATCCATTATCAATTAGATTTATTATCAATCTGATTCATTATCAATGTGATCCATTATCAATTAGGTTTGTTATCAATGTGGTTCATTATCAATATGATCCATTATCAATGTGATCCATTATCAATTAGGTTTGTTATCAATGTGGTTCATTATCAATATGATCCATTATCAATGTGATCCATTATCAGTTAGGTTTATTATCAATTTGATCCATTATCAGTTAGGTTTATTATCATCATGGTCTATTATCAGTGTGATCCATTCTCAATATGATTTATGATTAATAAGTTTTATTGTCAATATGGTTTTGCTATTTTGAATTTGATCCATTATCAATAAGGTTTATTATCACTGTGATCCACTATCAGTATGTTTTGCTATCAGTGCGGCCATTTTGCATCCTTTAACGAGGGTTTGGTCCATTCTGCTGTGATTCTGCGTATCTCTGTGGCTCTTCGGTGTCCCTTTGCATCATTTTGCATCATTATGATTTTTGTGGTTGTGGTCGCTGTGCGTCATTTCGTGGTTATCGCGTGTCTCTCTGTGTTTTTTCATCACATTCCACAGACTTACTGGGAAGGGGGGGAACTCGAACAATCAACCTTACTTTTCTACCGACGGATACGTTCAGACGACCTGAAAGTTTAAAGCAGGGAAACTAAGAATTGATCCAGATGTGTAGATCTCCAGAACCCGACGGGCCTCACAGCTGTGATTTTCCCACCTCTGATTGTATTTCAGGGCTTCAGCAGCTTCTCCTCTCTGGTTTTAATTTTCCCTCTGATTTCAGTGTGAACACGTTTAATCTGGATTCATGTTTGACAGCTGAGTCTTGGTTTGATCTGCTAATTTAAACTGGATTCCCGACCGTTTACGGCTGGCGTGTGGTTGGCGTGTTGTTGGCGTGTTGAACTGCACCTTTGTCCCTGATGGGATTAGGTCACGTGACCCGTGGCCATGATGCGATGCGGGGGCTTATCTCGGGTTTTCATTAGGAGCTGAATAAAGGAGCTCCTAATCTTTAATACATCTTGGAGTGAAGGAAGTGTTTTCCGTTGTCGCTGCGATTACAGTTCAGGCCCGTCGCCGCCGTCGCGTTCGTGTTTGAGCGACGGCGGCAGAAAAGAAGCAGCGCTGCAGTTTAATCATCCTGCAGCATGAATCTGCAGCTGCTGCTTTCTTTAAGATTTAAGAGGATTTAAAGATGAATCCAAAGTGAACATCGCTGACGTTAAACTCCTCTGGCTGCAGCTGTTATCGCCCCGTTGTTCCGCTGCTCCTCGGTCACGTCTGAGGCCAGCAAGGTGGCGTTTCATCAGATAGTACAGCTGCAGTAGTCGACCGTCAGACCCTGAGAGAAACACTGTACGTCCAGAGTCTCGGCTTCCACCATTTCTGTGGTTTCACCTGAATTCAGTAGTAGAGTAGTAGTAGACGCTGAAAAACAAAGGAGCTGTTGGGTTATTTCGAATGTGTTTACTCGTGTCTAAACTTCATCAACTGACACTGAGACCAACCTTGAGAACTTCAACACTAGAGTTTACTGATAATAGGTGACTGATACTGACTGAAAACCAAACAAACTGTGACGTGTTTGAGAGAAACCAAACAGTTGCACAGCTGAATTCAGGCTGTTTGCGACCCGTGTCTGTTGTTGGGTCTTTTTTGTTGGTGTTTTGAAGAATCCGGGGCCGGGTCACGGAGGCAGCAGTCTAAGCAGAGAAACCCAGACTTCCCTCACCCCAGACACCTCCTCCAGTTCTTCCAGTGGGACCCCGAGGTGTTCCCAGGCCAGTCGAGAGACATAGTCCCTCCAGTGTGTCCTAAGTCTACCCCGAGGCCTCCTCCCCGTGGGACATGCCAGGAACACCTCCCCAGGGAGGCGTCCAGGAGGCATCCGGAATAGACGTCGAAGCCACCTCAACTGACTCCTACAGAAGCCCTAAGTGGCCATGGTCCAACTTAATTTTTTTTCGCTCCGTTTTCTCGAGAAAACGAGACAGTGCTCCTTTGTTTTCTTGTTATAACGACATAATTTTGTCATTATAACGAGAAAACAAAAGCCGTTTTCTTGTTATAACGACTTCATTTTCCGGTAAGGTACAAAGTGAAACCAACCCTCCAGACCAGAAGGAGCTCTGCCACCGCTGCACACTACCGACTGAGAGTTTGTTAAAGTTGGAAAGAGATTGGGACTTCCAGCGTCAATAACTCATTAGTGACACGTTGTCAAAACATAAACAACTGTAGTTGCAGTTGATGGCTGCAGTGATTCTGGTGATACTACAGTACAGTAGAGTGAAGTTATTGAATATTTGTGTCGTGTTTCTCTTCGCTGTTTTCGCAGCGGTTTTGACATTTGTAGACGGTCCCTGGACACTCGTCACCCAGCCGGCTGCTCATAGACACCAGTGTTATTTCTGCAGCCTGAAAGACAGCTACTGTTGATAAAGCTGGGCTTGTAGCACATTGTCTACATGACAACGATGGAAAGAGGCATTGATTACAGTGTGACAACGTGTCACTAATGAGTTATTGACGCTGGAAGTCCGAATCTTGAATATCTTTTTAACTTTCACGAACTCTCAGTCGGTAGTGTGCAGCGGTGGCAGAGCTCCTTCTGGTCTGGAGGGTTGGTTTCACTTTGTACCTCACCAGAAAATTAAGTCATTATCACGAGATAACGGATCTTGTTTTCTTGTTATAACGACAGAATTATGTCGTTATAACGAGAAAACAAAGCCAAAAAATTAAGTTGGACCATGGCCGCTTAGGGCTTCCGTAGACTCCTCTCGATGTGGGGAAGTAACGGCTCTACTCCAAGCTCCCCCCGGTGACCGAGCTCCTCACCCGATCTCGACGAGTGCGCCCAACTCATTTTACCTGCTTGTATCCGGGATCTCATTCTTGACCCATAGACTGCTGCCCCCATGACCCGGCCCCGGATAAGCGGAAGATAATGGATGGATGTTTTGAAGGATGGTCCATCAGTCTTAAACCTTAACTTGATGAAATTTTCCATGAGTCCGTACAGATCCTCAGTTATCCAGGTCACTGTAATCCTCAGTCGACGTAGCAGGACTTCTCCTTTTGGTTCTGGAAGATGTTCCAGCTTCATCCAAGGTTCTTCTTCAGTTCTGACTGACCTGCGGTGAGTTTCAGGTGTTTATTCTCATCCCCAAATCACACGACTTGTCACCCGTTAGCACCAGAAGACTCACAAGGTGTCGATGGTGGTGAAGCTTTCTAGGGAAGAACTTCAGGACTGCATTATAAGTGCCTGATGGGGCTGTTGAAGACCTCCTCCTCTGTTTTGAGATGCTCTTCCACTTAAATAAAGATGTTTTCCTTCATTTCTCTGTCCAGAATGTGGACTCTGCTGCACTCAAAGTGTCCGTTATCCTTGAGATGCATTTGGACTGCTGAGTCTCGTCTTTCTGGACGGTTTGCATTCATTTGCATCGATTTGAGTCTTTATTGCGTTTCTTTGTTGTCAGTTTGTGTTCATTGCGTGTCTATTTAAAGTCAGTTTGCGTCTCTTTGTGGTTCAAGTCTCGTCCTTAGGAACTGTTTTTTAGTCTCCCCTATTTAAAGGTCTGTGCACTCCTGGCTGGACCGGACTGCAGATACAACACTGGTCGGCTTTGCTCAACATTTTGCATCTCAGGGTGAGGTGGAAAATGTTTGGAAAAGACTTTGTGGTCACTGTGAGTCTCTTCATGGTCATTTTAAGTAGCTGTGCATCTCTTCATGTTTGTTTTATGTGCTTTTGTGGTGTTTTTGAGCCATTTTGTGTCTATTTGTCATTGACTTTCGTCTTTTCGTGTTTGTTTTGCATCTTTTCGTGTTTGTTTTGCATCAGCTGTTGGTCATTTTTGCATTCTTTTGCGTTTCTTTGTGATTATTTTAATACATCTTTATTATTTTTGCTCTTGTTTCGTGTCACTCTTTGGTTGTTTTGCATCATTTTGTGATTATTTTGATCCTTTCTGTTCCTGTTTTCTGTCTTTTATCGGTCAGTTGAAGTCTCTTTATGGTCCTCATGTGTCGCTCTTTGGTCATTTTGCATCTCTTTTTTTTGCTTTGCACCGTTTTCCTCAGCTTGTGTTCGGCTGCTTTATCCTCAGGATGAATCGGTTTGTGTCTCAGAGTTTTGCTGGCGTGTTGTGTTTGCAGACACTCCGGTTACGTTTGTGATGACAGTGTTGTTCGGAGGTTTTTGTTGAACCCCAGCTGATTTTTCAGACACCAAATATTTGGAGGTTTTCTGTAGACTTTAATCCCTTGTTCTAAAAGTCGGTGCTAATAGAGCACCCAGTTTGTCGTCTGTCAGCACCGTGAGCTGTGCTACTGCTGAGGACCTGAACACTACACGAGGCGTTCAGGGTCACACGTTGAGGAGATGCACTGTGATGTCTCCTCCTGATGTTTTTGGGCACTTACTGTGTTTCTGTGATAAAGGCCAAAAACTGTTGATTTCAATTATTCATCGGCGCGAGGAGGCACGACACAAGATCATGCTAATTAGCATCATGTCAGCATATGTCAGGCAGCAATTATGTTAATCCCTGTGAGCGCTCCGAAGCGTCCTGTCACCTTCAGCTCCCAGAGACGAACATTAACGTCCTCATTACAGAGACACCAGAGGGACACGAGACGAATCCTGTCTCCGCTCGGCTTCATGTTTCAGCCTGAATCTGTTATTTTAAACTGAGCTTCGGCTGCTTCCACGCCGCAAACACAACAAACGCCACGGAGATCAGCTGAGAATCAGAATGTCTCAGAAAAATCACCGGTGATGTAAAAAAAACACACAAAAAGATGCAAAACAACCACAAAGAGGAACAAAACTATGACAAAGACATATGAAATGGCTCAAAGTCAGAGGAGACAGTGATGACCAGGTTAAAGTCGACCCGTCCATCCACCCCGACCTCCTCCCTGTTTGATGATCAATGTGCTTGTTTGCAAAAATGCAAAATGGTGCAAAGCCGCCAAAAAGTGACACAAAAAAACCATAAAATGACCCAAACGTGATGTGAAACCACCACATACAGAAACAAAACAATGACAAAGACATGCAAAATGACTCACCTCGTTAAAGTTGACCCGTCCATCCACCCCGACCTCCTCCCTGTTTTACGTTTACTGTGATACCCTGTTTGCAAAACGGTGCAAAAAAAACCAAAAAAAGATGCAAAACAACCATAAAGACACTCTAGCAGACCACAAAAAGACGCAAAACAAGAACAAGGATTATTTTGATTATCAGTCACTTCCTGGATACAGAACAACAACAAAGTGACATGAAAAATGTCACTTTGACTTTGTGTTCATTCTGAGTCGTTTTGGCTGTTTTCATGGTCAGTTTAAGTCTCGTTCTGCTCGTTCTGCATCTGTTTGTTGTGGTTTTGAGCCGTTTTGTTTCTGGTTGCCATTGTTTTGTGTCTCTTTGTAATTATTTTCAGACCTTTTGATTGTAATTGTTCTTACTTTGTGTTGTTTTTGTGTTTGATTAGTGTTTCTCTCTTTGGTTGTTTTGCATCTCTTTTGGTGGCTTTGCACCATTTTGCAAATAGAGTATCATGGTGAGGGAGGAGGTCGGGGTGGATGGACGGTTCAGCTTTTACTTGGTGAGTCATTCTGTATGTCTTTGTCATTGTTTTGCATCTCTTTGTGGTTGTTTTATATCTTTTTGTGGTTGTTTTACATCACATTTGGGTAATTTTGCATCATTTTACATGTCTGGGTGTTTATTTTTGAGACATTTTGAGCCTTTTTGTTCTTGTTTTGTGTCTTTTTGCAGCCAATTTGAGTCTCTTTATGGTTGCTTTGTGCCACTTTTCGGTGGCTTTGCACCATTTTGCATTTTTGCAAACAGGCACAGTGATCATCAAACAGGGAGGAGGTCGGGGTGGATGGATGGGTCAACTTTAACCTGGTCATCACTGTCTCCCTGTGGTGATTTTGAGCCATTTTATATGTTTTTGTCATAGTTTTGTTTCTCTTTGTGGTTGTTTTGCATCACGCATGATTATTTTGAGACATTTAGATTCTTTTTGTTCTAGTTTTGTGTCTTTTGCAGTCAATTTTAGTCTCTTTATGGTTGTTTTCTGTCACTTTTTGGTCACTTTGCACCATATTGCAGCTCAAGCTGAGGTGTGAAATGTCTGGAAAAGACTTTGTGGTCATTTAAAGTAACTTTGCATCTCTTTATGTTCATTTTGTGTCTCTTTGTGGTCATTTTGTGTTATTTTGTGTTTCTTTGAGACATTGTGATTTGATTTATTCTTGTTTTGTGTCTTTTTGCAGTTAATTTGAGTCTCTTTGTGGTTGTTTTGTGTCTCTCTTTGGATGTTTTGCATCTCTTCGTAGTCGCTTTGCACCGTTTTTGTATTGGTGATCATCAAACAGGGAGGAGGTCGGGGTGGATGGAGGGGTCGACTTTGTGACATTGTGATCACTGTCTCTGTGGTTTTGTGCCATTTTGCATCCGTTTGTCATTGTATTGTGTGTCTTTGTGGCTGTTTTGCATCATTTTGTGTTTCTTTGCGATCATTTTGAGGAATTTTGATTCTCTTGGTTCATGTTTTGTGTCTTTTTGTGGTCAATTTGAGCCTCTTTACGGTTGTTTTGTGTCACTCTTTGCTTGTTTTGCATGGTGATCATCAAACAGGGAGGAGGTCGGGGTGGATGGATGGGTCGACTTCAACATGGTGACCCCTGTTTTGTTTTCTTTGAGCTTTAACCACCTTTTTGTTATTGTAACCATGACAACAAAACTTAACCAAGTCCCTGTTTAAACACAAACCTTAATGTTTCACAAAACCTGACCAAAGCTTTACCTTTACGGCGCTTAGATGTCGATAAAATGTCAGAAAATGGTGAAAAATGTTTCCTAAAGTCCAAGAAGACAAATGTGTTGTTGGAGGAAGGAAACCAAAAAATATTCACATTTCAGAAGCTGCAATCAGAGAATTTAGACAGTTCTTATTCAAAAACCAAACTGATTAGTTGATTATCGAAGTGTAGTTGGAGATTAATTGTATATTTTCTGGCTGATTATTGGTGCTGCAGAGGTCAGACATCATGAATCAGTGCGGTTGGGTCAGGTGCTGTTGGTTCTGTCCTGATGAAGCTTCGATCCGAACGTTCTCCTGCTGGTTCTGTGATCAGACTTCGGCTCCGCAGTCGGACTGAAGTTAATGTCTGAACTCCTGCCGCTGCTTCTCTGAACTGCTGATGAACTGAGTGTTTCTTTTACTCTCCTCCGTCACATTAAACCCAAAGAACAACAGATAAATGAAGCCGGTGCTTCTCGGCGGCCAATCGGAGCCGCCGAGCGCCGAGGCCTCTCCTCACAGGGGGAACTAATTTATTGAGCTCACGGTTGGAGGAAAATACACCATTAAAGGGCATATTTAAGCACATTTGCAATCCTTAGAAGAAGGTAACGGTATTTGAATTTGCCCCAGCTTGAAGGAGAGTCTTTAATGTTGTGTCCACGGGACAAACGCACATCAAAGGCAGAGGACGTTCCTGACGCTCTCAATGAAATAGTTGTGGATTAAAGCGAGGGGCAGGTGGCCCCCAGACTGTCCTCCCTGGCAGCGCTGCCGGGCACGCCGCCTCACTGAGCGCGCTGCAACCGCCGCCTCGCGCCGCGCTATCGTTCCCCCGAATGCAAATTAAATCCAGGCGACGGGAGCTGCTTTGAATTCCTGCAGGAGGGAGATTCTCCCCCCTGCTCGGCTTCTTATCAGCCCAGCGCTGGGGGAGGCACGGGGGGGAGGGGGGGGGAGTTTGTATGGAAGGTGCCCTGCTCTCAGTCATTTATGTATCTGGTGCACCCCCACCCCCACCCTCCTCACCCCCACCCCCCAACCCAGCGCTGTGCAAACAAGAGGAGGCCATCTTTGATGTTCCACAGGCTGCAGAGCAGATCAGCTGACCTCAGGTCTGCTCAGCAGCGCCGGGTTTAACGTCACGTCAGCAGATCGATCAATACCTGAGGAGGATTAATAACTAGATATGAAACATGAAGACACACGATGCTGCAAAACTTCTTCATGTTTCTCCAACTGATGAAATCTAAAATGTTAAATAGGAATAAAAGAAAAAGAAACACCAGAATGGAAAGGATTTGTCTTATTTAGAAGAAAAACTCTTCATTTGCTGCGTTTTTGTGCTGAATTTAACTAAACTACTAACTAACTAACTAACTGTCCTATCTGCTCTCTTCTCTTTTACTTTATTCTGATTATTATTCATGTTTTATTGATTATGTTTTAATTGTAACTGTGTGTTTTTTTTAACCTTTCTCTTATCTGCACTGTAACTTTTATGTTAAAATTTTATATTTTAACTTCTTTTTTAATCATGTTGTCTTCATGTTTTGTGAAGCACTTTGAATCACCTTGTTGTTGAAATGTGCTCTATAAATAAACCTGCTCGCTTGCTAAAGGTGGTAGAAAAACAGATGTGAATAAATTGCATAATATAACAAATAACACATGAATTAATTAAATAATAAATAGAAATTAATCAAATAATCAAATAAAAATAAAACAAATAGCACAAAAATAAGACATAATAATAAATTAATAAAATAAAAGATATAATAAAGGAGACAAATGAAGAAATATATATTTTTTAAATAATTAATAAAAATAACAATTAGTAAAGAAAAAAAATCAGGATTACACCGAGTGATAAATAAATGAAATAATTAATCCGTAGTGAGTAATAATAAAGCAACAAATAAATGAAACAGTAAACAAGCTAAATGAACATTTACATAAATAAATAAATAAAATTTAGATGGTTACCTAGAGAACTTCTTTGCAACACTGATAACACTTATTGTACAATAATAATTTAATAATAATTTACTGATTTAGACGAACATTTAAGCATCACTTTGTTGGTCGGAGCGACATAATGTGTTAGAATACGTAAAGTTTCTTTGCTGTATAACTAAACTGACATTCATCTGTAGAAATCTGCTTTCACTTTGACATAAAAGAGTCTCTTTATGGACGTGTTTGTCATAAAAAGCCAAATATAATTGACTCTAAGAAGGGGAACCTCTTGGATACTGTATGTAGGTGTGGTTTCATCGTAGCTGTACTGTACGGAGGAGTATTCATGGAACAGTGTGGATTCTGCAGCTGCTCTCCTCCATCACTCGCTCAGCAAACCTGACGTCAGCCGCATTTTCGGGATGCTGATCATTTTGTGTCGGTGATCTCAGCGAGCCTTCCTCCTCTCCCTCCTCCTCCTCCTCCTGGTTCTACACAGGAACCGTATTGTCCGGCCGCGGATCGCTTTACAGCACCGACTCGCTACCATGCGGCGGGTCACGGTGCAGATCCGTGACCCCGCAGACGGAAAACGCATCTGGAGAAAACGATCCCTTCATGCCTTCCTGTGCAGAAACGTTACAGTTCACATGTTTTACAGAACAGTCTGGACAAATCTCACTGATGGAACCAGTTTGTCGTTTGAGTCTTTCAGATCCTCTGATAGCGTCGGTTTTTTCTGTTTCTATCCTCAGAAATTATTTTCCCTCAGAGCAAATCGTGTCTAGAAGTTGATCCTGGTATCAGATGGAGGTAAAAATGATCCTTTCATTGTCTCTAACTTGTTCTGACCAACCACCTATCAAACATCACGCTGATATGAGCCTTAAACTTTACCCAGAATGCACTTTTTAAAGTTTTCTCTGGTGAATTATCAGAAAACAGAAACGCATCCAGGGAACCAGTGATTGTTTCTAAACTGCGGCTGTTGATACGACCCATAATATTGATGCTCAAAGTTGAAAAAATGAACACTAAAAACATATTTAGCCTTCAGACTGTGACACCTGGATGGACGTAAAACTGGAAATAACCCATCCTGTGTCAATTTCAGCCATTTTTGTGGTGATTTTGTGCTTTTTTGTGGTAATTTCAGCCCATTTTTAGTGGTGACATTGAGTCTTTGGCGTAATTTCACCTCTTACTGTGGGGATTTTGCACGTTTTGTGTGGCGTTTTGTGTCTTTGGGGCAATTTCACTTCTTCTTTTTGGTAATTTTGCATCTTTTAGTGGCGATTTGGCATCTTTGTAAAGGTTTTGTCTTTTCATGGTGATTTTGGCAGCTCAGGTGGTAGAGCGGGTTGTCCACTGATCGCAAGGTTGGCGGTTCGATCCCCGGCCCCTCCACATGTCGAAGTGGAAGACACTGAACCCCAAGTTGCTCCCAATGGTAGATTAGCACCTTGCATGGCAGCTCTGTCGCCATTGGTGTGTGAATGGGTGAATGGGTGGCGTAAAGCGCCTTGAGTGCTGTGACGACCCTCCACCTAAACACGAGGTGCCCCTGTCCTATTTCCTTCCTTGCAGAGCTGTAGAAGGGTCATCAGCTGATTGAGCCACACCTGGGCTGGTGGCTCCACTATTCAAGGCCTCCCTCACTGTCAGGAGCCGTGTTCTCCCGGAGCATAGACATATATACGTAAAAGCCGCACTGACTGTGGAGGGACGTGCCTAAAGCTCCGCCATCTTGGTACAGGGCTAGCAGAGGGGGGAGTGAATGTAAGTCTATGGAGGTAAGAGGTACTCCACAATCTTAAAGTAGAATTATTCATTGAATTTTCGACTGATTTCCAAACGGTTTGGTTTGTTAAAAACGTCACACATTTAGCTTTGACACAGGATGCTTGGATGCTTTTGTTCTATTTATGTCTGCCTGTCCGTCCTCCATGTCTGACGTTTGTAACAAACAATATATGTTGACAACTGATGGATTTATGATCACTTTTATAGTGCAGACATGTCATTCCTCTATAGACGTAATGCACTGTAGGGGCGAGTGGCACTGTACCAAGATGGCCGCCGCGTAGGCACGTCGGCTCCAATGGGCAGCAGCAGTCAACGCGGCGTCTACGTATGTATGTCTATGCCAGCAGCAGGGTGTTGGGTTCGGGGCGGGAGCTCAACGTTGCTCAACGTCGGCATGCTATTGGCTGAATCCAACATTTGACTCCGCCCACGGGGATATTGCCTGCATAAAAATGAGCGCCGTCTTACGCTACTAGCATAGTCACCGACCTATATTTGGCCCTGTATGTGGTTCCACTCTGAATTGCATTAGATACGCATTAGATTCCTGAAGGGTGAGGGTTAGATTGTCACCAAACTGTTTCAAAATGAAGTAAAGTTGTATGTAATAAGACTGAAAGCGATTGGTTTATGGAACGTTGAGATGGGCGGAGTCAAACGTTGAGCGCCGCGCCGAACTGCACACTGCAGTCAGAGGCTTCTCAGCTATTTGGGTGTTTAATGCACAGTCTTGCTGCATTGTTGTTAGAATAAAAACCATTTCTTTCAGTCACCACACCTTATGTTGTCTCCCTGGTTGGTAACCGTTTTGAGCCAAGCTGTAATAGTAAGGTAGGAGAAGGCGCTATATAAGTGCAGACCATTTACCATGTTGTGTTTCTCTGTCAGTTTCGGCCCTTTTTGAAGGGATTTCATATGTTTTTTTGTGGTGATTTTGAATCGTTAAAGTAATTTCACCTCTTATTCCCTCTTTTAGTGGTGATTTTGCGTGTTTTGCAGTGATTTTGTGTGTTTTTGTGGTGATTTTGTGTTTCTTTGTGTCAGTTTCAGCCCTTTTCCTGGTGGTTTCTCATGTTTTCGTCTTCAGATTGTGACACCTGGAGTAGACGTAAAATTGATTTGGTTGCGGTTTTTAACAGAACTCAAATGTGTTTTTCAGACGGAACATTTCTTACAAAGTCATGCGGCTCAGAAATGATTGAAACTGTCCATGTTGGGCCGCCGTTCAGTTCATTGAGTTAAGGCGATACCACACGGGCGCAGTCACCAGGCAGCTGTCATGAGTTCGAGTCCAGCTCCCCTCTGTCCCACTTTCACTCCGTCTCTCTGTCAATAAAATGGGAAAAAATAGTTTAAAGAACACGTTAAAAAGTGTGAAATTTGGACCTTCCTCTATTTACTTCAAGGGTCTGGAAAAATTCATAGTATTAAGGTGAAACTCTGCACGGCTCCTTAAAATGTACTAAATTTACTGCAGATGAAGAATCGGATGATTGTGAGGTCGGAGGGAGGACTGATTGAATTTTCATGGAATGTCTCTGTTGGTTAAACTGGTAAAAACATCAGAAAAACAAAGGTTTCTATCTTTTTGTCAAGTAGAAACAGTTTTAGGAGCTTCAGTAATTGGATGAGTTACAGGACGGCATGTCTGTGTGAGTATTTCCCATGATTCCCTCTGATTCAGCTCAGCAGGTGGAGGTGGCTCGGTTCCAGCTCAGTGTTTTGTTCCTGTTGGACGGAGGTCTCACATCTATTAATCCAGATCGATCTGAGCCGCTGCATCACAAACACCCGGGGCTCCAGGCGGCCTCGGGGTCCGGGCCCGGCTGCCTCCGCCAGGTAAACATTAGCATAGTAATTAGCCTCTGTTAATTCAGCCAATTAACTGCGTGTTGTTGTTTCATGTGCGGCCCTCGGAGGAGCAGCTGATCCTGGATGGCAGCCAGCAGAGGAGGCTTCATCCAGCTGATGTTTCCCAGGAAAGTCTGCCTCATCTGCTGCTCTGAGCTGCAGCCTCCACTGGTTTTCCAGCAGCTGAAGGTTCTCCTCCTTCATCAGAGCCGGAGGTGAACTCGACCTAATCCTGTTTACACTCGGTCCTCCGTTCGTCCCTCCAGGCTCCGAAACTCTTCAGTCCTCTGAAGGATCAGTCGGCTCACATCGAATGTGAAATTAGACAAAATAATTATTCACTGAGGGCTTCAAACACAATGTTCAGATCTGACTGAGGAGGCAGTTCACCCCTGTGCAATATCACCTAAATGTCAAATCATTATAAACAGTAGCACCTCAGAGTAATCAGATTACTTCTAAGTAGAACAGCAGAGTGTTTGCTCTGATGTCAGGCTGCAAACTTCCTGTTTAGATTCCCTCTATTAAAAAAACAGGCCCCACAGTTGGAACTTAGTGCAGAAAGATCCTGTTCTTTCAATCTGTACGTCCACCTTTATTTTTAATGACAGACTCAATCTTCCTCAGCATGAAGGATACAAGAGTCCACAAATGTCTGCACAAACATTCTTCAGACACTATTTGACTGGAGGGGTTGTGTTGGAGTTCAGTTAGGACACACACTCTCCAGGTCGTAGCTTCACTTCGTTCTTGTGTCATTTTGTTCTTTGGGTGGTTATAATGCCGGAATATTCCTCTTCTTCTAACTTCTGCAGACTGGGAGTCGTCTTGTCAACCAGTATTTTGGTTTATCCTCAGACATTCATGGCGCATCTATAAATGTCATCATTATCTTTTGCACTCATGCATCACCATATCATCACACTCCCACCTCTGTGCTTCACTGTCAGGACTATGCATTTACTCTGATAGTCACGGCCAGGAGAGAAACAAAATGACCACAAAGATGCACAACACTATCGCAAAAAGGGTGCAAAGGACTACAAAGAGACAAAAAACAGCCACTAAATGACCACAAAGAGCAGCAAATCGACTGCAAAGACATAAATGCCTCTGTTCTTCACTGTCAGGACTATGCATACACTGTGGTGGTCCTGGTCAGATTCACACCAAAGATGCTGGACTCCATCTGAGCCCAACAAGTTTATCTTATCTCACTAAATAATGCTCATCCAACATTCATCAGGCTTCTTTTCAGGTTATTTAGCAAAACTTTCATCTAGAGGTTTTGTTCTGAACAGCTACCAGGTTTTCTTCTTGTCCTCCATCCATAGAGGTTGATGACCACTGCAGCTCTGATTAGTGGTACTACGGGTCCCTCTATACCTCCTGATTACTGCTGACACTGTGGTTCACTGATTTTCAGTTGAACTCTCTTGATCCTTTTCCATCTTTGTGAAGTGTCACAGTCAGATGCTTTTAGTTCCTCTGGCAATCCTTTTCCATGTGGAGCCATGATGATGACATAGATAGTCAGAGTCTTTAGGTTCTAAACTGAGAGAGTTCAGTTAGTTATTCAGTTAATCACAGTTGGACTCAGGCCCCGTCCACACGAAGCCAAAACTCTTATAGTTCTAAAAACGTTCTTCATAAAGACGGCGCCGTTTCAGTAAATGTGTCCGTCCACATGAATTCACTTGACACGCCTGAAAACGATGTAGAACACATGCCAGGCCTGTTGGTGGCGCTATGATGCCAGAAACAAGCAGAAACTGGAGGCAGGACTTCAGGCGTGCGCAGAAATCTATATACGATGTAAACATAGAACATGGCGGCGGCAAATAGGAGTGGACGGGCTGGTAGGACTCTAGTCTGGACGGACGATGAGGTGGAACTATCAGCAGGTCATACGCAGCACTATACGGAGACATTGTTGTCGTCGTTTTCTGAGTTTGGCGCATCTATTAAGAGGTGGAGCTATGATGCAAGTGTGTCAGAAAAAGAAGCAGACAGGGCGTAACAACGGTGACACGTAAACGACGTTTTCAGATCTTTGTACTCTGGGACCTAGGTTCAGAAAGGATCGTTTTCAGACCCCCAAAACGCTGCTTGGTGTGGACGATACACGGGTTTGATGAACTATTAGTGGGTTTAGGCCTGGGCTCGTCTTCCTGTGGACGGGGCCTCAGTTTAGTTTCAGTGATCACAGCTGGATTCACATTGGTTGCTTTAAGATTCTACTTTGGGGCCCGAATTTTTAATATACAGCAATACCTCGCCATATTGCGGTTCACTTCTCGTGGTCTCACTGTATCACGGATTTTTAAATTGTATATAAAACACGTAGCGTACAGCAGATGAGTAGACCCATGTATGGACAACTCGGCTACGGCCGCTTCCTCTCGAGTTAGTCGGTCTCTGATTGATCGGCGGTGATGGAAGCCAGCCAGAACCTTTGGTCCCACACGGTGAGTGTTTACTGGAAATGACCGTCAGAGAACCGGTGACAGTCTGTAGGATTACCGTAACACCATCATCAGTTTCCTGGTAGGTAGGCAGCCGGACGTCCTCGGTGTCGGTGTGTTTAAAATACAGCAGAGTTTTTCCCAAGTGGATCGCTGCGTCTGTAGAAGCTCCTCTAGATGGAAGGTTTAAGAGTGTAGGAAGGGTTTATAAGAGTGTGGGAAAGGTTAATAATAAAATAAATATAAGGCCGCTACTTTGCAGATTTTGTCTATCGCGGGGGTTCGGTTCCAGGACTCCCCCGTGATAGATGAGGGACCACTCTAGTCTTAAAAAGTGTTTGTTTTTGACCGTTCATCAGAGGACATACTGACTCACTGTTATTCACTATAACTCCATTCTATTCAAACATATAAAGCAGTCAGTATCCAGCAGCAGGTGTCAAACAAATAAAAACCAAAGTGAGGTTTAACTAGTTTTTTAAAGAAGGGCTGGAGGAGGAATTCTTTACTGCAGTAAAACTAGTGGATTCATGTGTATCTGTGTTGATCATCCAGTCTTG